>OX457043.1:44688752-44971252 GCA_949752735.1 Lumbricus terrestris
TAGACCTATGCTTGACATCAATATGCAATTGGGTGGGCCAAAAAGTTACCGAAGAGGTTTTTGGCTAATTTGTGGCCAATTGCAAGAATTTTAATTCACATTTTACAAGTTTGAAGATAACTGACATTATAGACACAACAGACTTAATTCACTAACACATTCAAATCAAATCAAATCAAATCAAATCCGTTTATTCATAGAGATCAATGCATGAGAAAAAACAATTGACAATAAAACGCACTGACGAGAGAAAAGAGTAAACACAAAGTAAGTTATAAACAAAGTATCAGCAGTTATAGAATTAAATGATCCCTGTGAAAGGGAGACCTAGAAAGGGAATGACCCCGCTAGCCTAGGCACCCACTAACAGGAAAAAAGAAAGAAAATTATCATGACAGCTGAGGATGAAAATTATTATTAAGCAAAATAAAGAAAAGAAAACAGAAAGAAACAGAAGGAGAAGAAGACAAATAGTAATTAATTCAAAGTAGGACTTTCATCAAAGACAGAGATGAGGAAGTGATGCAATAGGGACACAGCATAAAATATAGAGTGGGAGTATAAGTGGTATATAAATTGGAAATGCCAAGCTATGATGATCAGACTATAGGAAGATCAAAGTGGTGACATATATAACATGGTAAAACAAGAACCATTAATTAACAATAAGATATTTTTTAAAGTTTTTTTTAAAAAGGCCAATGGATTGAGAAGAGAGTAAGTAGGCCGGGAGTTCATTCCATAATTTAGGACCCAGATATTTAATAGATAATTGTTTGATTTTTAAGCGCGCATACTCACTACGGTAACATTTAGCATATCTGGTGGCATCGTTATGAATTTTGGAGCCAACAGTGAAGTAGCTTGAGAAAGAATTTGGCAATAAATTATGATGAAAGCGAAACATAAACAGGCCAATTTGGAATTTATTTATGTTCGGGAGAGAAAGTAACATATGGTTAAAATACAGGGGGGCAGTAGAGGTCCTCCAGTGTACACCACAGATAATTCTTACAGCCCGTTTGTGTAGAGTGATCAGAAGTTTGAGTCGAGAGGAATAATTGGAACCCCAGGAAATATTACAATAGGACAAATAATGGTAAATGAGTGAATAGTAGAGATCAATAAGGATTTTATTGGGGATGCAGTGTTTAATTCTAAGTAAGACCCCAATATTTTTGGCAATTTTTTTAGAAATGGTTGAAATATGATCACACCAAGTAAGATGCTCATCTATAATAACACCCAGAAATTTAGTAGACTTCGTTTGGGCGATTGGAATATTGTTAATTAAAAGAGATTTATTCATATCTAAGACATATTTATTTTTTATATTAAATAACATAAAATTAGTTTTGTCGAGGTTAAGGGATAATCTATTGGTTTTGAACCATTCACCTATTAAATTGAGTTCATTATTTGCAATATTAAATAGGCAATCAAGAGAGTGGTGTGAAAGGAAAACATTAGTAGCCTATCATCAGCAAATAAAATAAATTTGAATATAGTAGAGGACATAGATAAATCATTAATATATAATAGAAAAAGAAGCGGTCCCAGAATTGACCCCTGGGGAACACCACATAAAACATTCAATGCCAGTGATTTATGTCCATTAAAGCAAACATGTTGGGTTCTATCACTTAAATAATCCAAAAACCAATCATTACTAATCCCACGAAACCCGTAGTATTCAAGTTTTTTTACCAATATTTTATGATCTACCGTGTCGAACGCCTTTGAGAGATCAAAAAAGATTCCCAAAGAGGTTTTTTTTTCATCCATAGAATCAATAATATTACATTGCAGGTCAAGCAAGGCCATATATGTAGAGAGGTTGCGTTGAAAGCCATACTGGGTAGAAGATAAGAGTTTAAATTTATTAAGGTAATCGATTACCCTGTTAGACATAAGTTTTTCAAATATTTTAGAAAAGAAAGAAAGTACAGAAATTGGACGATAGTTGCTAATCAGCTTCTTATCACCATTTTTAAAGATAGGAGAAATTTTAGCAGATTTAAGTTCAGTTGGAACTAAGCCAGTAGAGAAGGAGGCATTAATTATAGTATTAAGGGGTGTAGCAATAGCATATATCGAGGATTTAGCAACCAAAGGACTGATGTCATCCGGGCTAGATAAAGAAGATCTTAGCAAATTAGAGACTTGGATAATCTCCAGTTCAGAGGCTGGAGCAATGCCAAAGGAACACATGGGAGGAGGGGGCATGAAATGTTCAAAAGGGGTAGAGGCTTTAGGGATATTAGCTGCTAGTGAAGTGCCAATTGTAGCGAAATAACTATTAAAGGTATTTGCAATGAGGGTTGGGTCCTATTCCAGGCCAGATCCAATTAGAAAAGAGGTGGGAAGACATGATTCTTCATTGGTGTTAAGAATTTGCTTAATTACTTTCCAAGTTAAATTTAAGTTATTGCCACATTGGATAAAGCAATCAGAGTAGTAACGCGCTTCACATTCTTTTCTAACGGACTTAAATTTGTTACGATATTGAGTAAATAATTGTTTGTTCAATATGGTGGGGTTCAGCAAATATTGTTTATGGAGACGCGCCTTTTTCCTGCAAGAATTAAGAAGAGATTTAGTCATCCAAGGTTGCTTTAAACTATTTCGACCCTTATTTTTAACAGATATCAACGGAAAAGCTTTATCATATAATATTTTATATTTTTGAAAGAAGGCAGTATAAGCTTGGTTAGGACCATTAGTTGAACAAATATTACCTACAAAGTCCCAATCTGTTAGATTAAGAGAGTTAAGAAATAGAGACTTAGCCTCGGGTGGAAATTTACGAGACTGGGTATAGGAGATAGGATTCCGGAGTGTGGGACAGAGATTGGTGTGGAGAAGTATAGGGAGATGATCAGAAATATCATTAATTAAAATACACGAGTCCTGGGAAGGGGACAAACAGTTGGTAAATATATTATCTATAAGAGTTGCAGTGGAGTCAGTGATTCTGGTGGGTCTAAGAATCGTTGGGAAAAATTTATATGAGAACATGGCGTTTAGAAAGGCAGCAGACGGGGAGTGTTCATTATGTCGAAGAAGATTAATGTTAAAATCACCCATTAGAAAAACACGACTAGTAGATGTAGATAGATGTGATAGGGTAGCATCAAAGTCCACAAGAAAATCAGAAATTGGATTGCCAGGGGGGCGGTAGATGGAACCAATTATTATGTCCTTTGTTTTGTTTTGAGGTAATTTAATAAATAAACATTCAAAAGTATTCTTTATAGAATTTGACCAATCAGGGTCCAGAATTTCATATTCAATGTCCTTTCGGATAAGAAAACCTACACCACCACACATACCAACTGACCTAGCTTTATGAGAAAAGTTAAATCCCGGAATGGAAATGGTAGATGCCAGATCATTAGAAAGCCAAGTTTCGGTGAGCGCAAGGACTGAGGTGTTGGAATTAGTTAAGAGAAGCTGAATATCGGAAATTTTTTGATTCATACCACGGCAATTAAGATGGGTCAAACAGAAATGATCATTGGTATTAAAGTTATTAAAAAATTCTGGCAGTTGAGATATGTCTTTATACAGACTAGAAAAAGCCGTCCTAGCATTGTAAAAATTTAAATCAGGATCAAGGTCATCATCTCTCAAAACTCTCATCTCTCAGAACAGAACCAAAGATTATATAATTTTTATTGAGGCCACCTCTCTGGGTTTTTTGACGATCCAAAACACAATGCAACAACTGTTAAAAAAGATTTTATTAATTACATCTTGAATACCTGGTAATTGTTTGTAGAAGTAACCAGCCTCGACGTCTTCCCACGTCTTGTGAATTACGCCGAGGCATTCTTACCCATAATGGCTAGGGGCCTGTAGGCATCAAGCCAAGCGAAATAATAAATATGCAATCAATAAGTGCCATTTAATTTGCCATGAATTTGAAGTTTTTCGCTTTAAATGCTTTGCTGCCGAATAACTAAATGCATAATAATAGGCTTACCATATCATATTTTGCTTGATATTCTGCATAGTGTAATTGTTCAACACGGTCCTCCAAGCTTTAAACAGCCAAGGGCTTCACAATTCTAAATCTGTCTCGACACTTAGTAAGAGAAATCGATAGTCAACTGAGCTCAGAATGGGTTACAGATGGACCAAAGGTCAGACAAGGGATGATTGATTGTTCTTGGTAAGATTATTTGAGTTTGCACATCGGTCAACTGGCGATAACTTAACGTCAGTTACATGTACTTGCAGAAAGTCGAGTGGCCTATCGCACAACACGTGCGTCATTGAGCACAGAACGGCTGCATAGTCCTAGGCCTACTTATTATTTAATTGACAGCCAGGTGTTTCTTAAACGAAGACATGTAAACATTTTGAGGGTTTTTAGTTTATTTTTCTGGGAAACTTTACCGAAAGTAGAATTTTGGCCTTCAGATCTTCCTGAAAATTTGCAGAATACAATTTTTAGTACCTTAACTGGGTTGCCATTTTGTTGGTCGAAGTCATAACAAAGAAAATAAAATGCACGCGTTCTCTTAAACGGCACGAAACCAGAATTCAAAGCATAGATGAACATCTTGGATTTGCAAAGTCATACAAGCTGAACTTTCATTTAAGCCTACCTCACGCTATCATCAAGGTCGGATTTACATATAGGCAGGGTCGGATTAAGGCATATTCGACATGTTCGGCCGAACAGGGGCCCCCACACTTTGGGGCCCCCACACATGCAATATGATTTTTCATCATTGCTAAGTATAATAGTAAAAATGAGTTTAAAATCTATGAAAAAATGTCAAATTATTCAAAAACTACTGACTTTAACATTATGCAACTTTTGCACATGTGTGGGGGCCCTTATTGCAGTTTTCATTGCCAGGCAGATTGGTCTTAAAAGCAGTCAGAAATGCTTGTAAGAGCTAAGGCTTATACGTTTTATTGCTTATTTAAACACTTAATACATCATAAGTGCTATACTACGCATTATGAGATGGCGTGATAATAACATTACATCTCTGCAGGCTTTCTTCTCTGTTGTTAAAAACCTGGATCAACACAGAACACGAGTGGTACACAGTGGACGTAAAAGTGATGCCCCCTTTGAATGATCCAGCTGCGCGCGCGAAAACAGTAAAATCATTCGCAACACCAGCATGGCTATAATCAATTATATGTCGCTACGTATGAAACGATAAACGAAAGAGCAAGTGGTTGAATCTGTGTTAAGACTGCTTAGACCTCGTTCCACTTTCCAGCCATAGATCTATTATTATTATTATTATTATTATTATTATTATTATTATTATTATTATTATTATTATTATTACTATTGTCGCGGGGGAGGGGGTGAAGGAGAGAAAAGAGCGCTGCCGCCGAGCCTGAATCCCACTGTCTGGGACCAGTGTCGCGGAAAAGGGGGAAGAAAGCCCGGCGAAGGACCTCACTCCACTATCGTCAGGATGGCCGTCCAGATGATCAGGTGGAGAGGGGTCTGTCCATATGCCGCGTGTCGTTTCAGGGGGTGGAAACGTAAGTTCGCCTTCGTGGTTTATCAAAGGTAGCAGCTCCCTCCGATCGAATCGCCCCGGCTCAACAGAATTAAGACGATGTCCAAACAGAAGACGCTTTATTCATGAAGTCACACCGCAGTCGTAAAGGTTCGTCACACGGCGGTCACACGGTCGTCACACGTCGTCGTTCCGTGTCGTCGCCTCACTCTTTCGACTGTCCCCTCGATCGCTCTGCCTCTGCCTTCGAATCACTCGACTGACTGTCGATCACTGGCCTCACGATGACTGTATCGGACTCGATGACTGGCTCGATGACTATGCCTCTCCCTCGGTCGATGACTGTTCAATCGATGACTGTTCGCTCGCTGACTGTCTCTCCCTCGGTCTCTCGATGACTGACGTTCCTTCAATGACTAAAGACTGAGCTAACCTGAGCTCCTTATATATCCCTAAAGAGGCAAAGAGGCAAAGAGGCAAGAAGGCTAAAGAGGCAAAGAGGCTAGGCAAACGAATGGCGGGAAACGAAAGAGGCAAGAAGGCAAAGAGGCTAGGCCAACGAATGGCGGGAAACGAAAGAGGCAAGAAGGCAAGAAGGCAAGGCCCTCCAGAAAATGGGTCGTCCCCAATTTTCGCCACACTATTATTATTATTATTATTATTATTATTATTATTATTATTATTACATAAATTTATTACGCGCGCAAGGTCACACCAAAGTGGGAATCTGAGGCGCGGATAGTTAGCCGCCAGAGGAAGATGCAGTTAAAGGTCCATGTGCTTGAAAGCCAAAGAGAAATAGTGAGTTTTGAGCCGTTTTTTGAAGGTAGGGAGTGAATTTGAGCAACGAAGAGAGAGTGGAAGCAGATTCCATTCTTTGGGAGCAGAGGCATGGAATGCACGTGAGCCCATAACAGTTCTGCATTGAGGCTCAACTAAAAGACCCATGCTTGATGATCGCAGGCAACGAGGAGAAATGTAAGGAGTAAGCAGTGACTGAAGGTAGGGAGGAGTTCCGGTAGAGAGGGATTTGTAGGTTAAACAGGCCAATTTAAATTTAATCCTGAACTCGACAGGAAGCCAATGCAGCTGATGAAGTAAAACTGAAGAACTTGATCGTAGTGGGACACGCAGCACAACCCGAGCTAAGGAATTTTGGATGCGTTGCAGCCTATGCAGCTCATAGTCTGAAATGCCAACAAAAATCGCATTAGCATAATCAAGGCGAGAGGAAACAAGGGAGCAAGCTAAAGTCTTCGACATATCCTTAGTGAGAGCCGACCTAATGTGGCGTATTGCCCTAATGTGATAAAAGCAAGATCTAGCGCAGCAAACTGATCGGTTAGATTGATTAGTAGGCCCGATACTAATCAGATAGATTATTTCAATTGTAATTACATGTAGATAATTATTGTAATGCAATTTAGACAGTTTGGGAGATTCAGTAAGTTACGCAGCATGCGTCGGTGCTTGACCGCTTGGGTATACTGTCAGCTTGTTGCGTGAATGATGGTATAACAGGTAAAAGGAGAGGCTAACATACCCTTTTCATAAAGCAAAACAGGAGTATCTCGACCCCGAAGTTGACCTACAGTTCCTCTTGCATAGTTTTGTTACCATCTGCTAATCGATTCAGTAGCTGGAATTACGTGCTGCTAACTTTTTAATGAATTCTTCTCGATCAAATTGGTCCCAGTTTGGGTCTTCATTCGCAATAAGACCTCCTTCCTTGAAGTCGGAGGTTTTCTCGTCTTGGAATATAGGTATATCCATCGTTGTGTCATCTGGACACAGGTTTAAGTAAATGTCAAAGGCCCTCGAGTATTTAAAAGAGATTCCGAACCCAAAAGAAGCGTCTCTATTGTAGTGTACCTTGCTTGCGTCAAAGTATTTAATCAGTTCTACAACTCGCAGTTTGAATGATGGCATGAAGTAACAGGGATAAACGTCATGTCGATGAAACTCGCTGAAGCAAAACATGAGCCTCTCGACCCAGAAGGAAGTTCCTTTTTCGTAATTCTGTCTTCTTCCTTTCTTTCACATCCCTCTCGATTTTTTAGAGCCTCTATGCAAAAGAAAAGAGACGTCTTCAATTGATAAGTAGTCTTCGGATTTTCGTAAAGTAGGCTATCAGTTTGCAAACTGTATATGCTGCCTTTATTACAGACGGACTTTCTCTTATGATTCGACTCTCTAACGGTGCAAAAGAAATTCTGGAATATGTATCTGAAAACATTGAAGGGGTACCACGTGGCTTCGATGGGTCAAAACGTGGTCGATCAAATACCAGTGTATAACCGTCTGCCTTCCCCGCTGGGTTTATGTCAATTGGCAGCTGGTCTCCAAAACACGATTCATCCACAAGAATACAAGCAACAACGTCAATCGATACCTTGACAAAAATAAAGTCACCTTCTCCGTCGTCGATGGGATTAATCATTCTTAGCCGCAAAGTCTTACAGAGACCAGCTGGCTTTACGGATGTGCTATGATCTACATCTGTCAAGTTCCATTCGAAAAGATGTTCATCTTGCCAGAAATTTTGATCTTGTAAGACGTGTCCTAAAATCATATGGAATCTAGAATTGACTTCGTTAGATATCAAACACTGATCTGAGTTGAAGAAGCAGTCAAACTCCCCATCACTCTGTCTCCTTTCTGTGTGGTCACTCTTTCGTATGAGTTGAAAGTATCCCGTTGGACCCAGTGGATGTGGGAATACGTCACAAAGCTGACTAAATTTAATCAGCCTGAAGTTAAAATCGAAGTCTGCTGAAATTACAACTCTTGTTTCTTCATCTGCACTTCCGACTAGCCTCGTTTGGCATTCAAATCGCCCGTCCTTTTTCTTTATACCATCAGCCAAACGATCAATGAAGCGTTGAATTGGTGGCTTCAGTTTGCCTAAGCGTATGCTGAGGCTAATAAATTTATTGTCGATTCAAATCTTCCAAATCGCTTCTTCTGACGATTCTTCTGGGCTAGGTGATTGAGAAAATATTCTAACCGTTTCAGGGAGTTTTCGCTTCGATAATTCTGTCACATAATCTGTATTAAGTGCACGCTTTTTAATCTCTGGACCCGCGTAGCGCCTTCTTTCCGATTGGTAATTTCTCTGCATAATCCGCGTTGATAGTCACCGATTCTCGCAGCTGCCTGAGACCTCGAGGTGTGTGTCCGTTCTTATCTTTTATTCTTTCATCAGCTCCGTATTCGATGAGAAGATCATACTGAAAATTCATTTCTGCGTAATGTAAAGGGGTTTTCCCGTAAATATCAACTGCGTTAACGTTTTAACCAATTTTTAGTAACACCCTTGCTAGATCGCGATGATCCTCTCTGATGTAGTCTGGTGGCATTACAGCGTAGTGAAGTGGAGTTCTTCCTTTATCATCAGTTGCATTGGCTGACTCCCTGAAATTTTCTGGTTTTTGGAAAATTCCACGAACCATCAGATTGAATCTGTCACGGGTTTGTGTTCTTTCAGCTACCTTTGCATCCTTCACATTTTCGACTGCATAATTTGAAACGTGGGAGATGATCAGTCGATGAAGCGGACCTCGCCCTCTATCGTCAACCCGTCATTAGAATTGGCGACTCGTCCATCGATTTTTAGTAAGCTACAAATAACACCGCGATCCTTAAGGGATTCGAAAGTTTCCAAAGTAATTCGCTCGTAAAACTTTACGACCAGATCAAGTGGCGTGTTTCCTTCGAAGTCAATGGCATTTACATTTAATTCGTTATCAGCCAGCAATAATTTAACCATTTCCTCTTTTAATCGCATGGTTTTCTCGTCGTATTGAAAAGTTTCATCCAGCTGGCCAGTGGTTGTAAATTGATCCACGGTGAGTTGTCCCCATAAGAGCTGGCCCCGTCGGAAAGCCTTATTATACTTCTTACAATAATCACGTTTCCCCTTAAAAAATCCCTTGCAGAAGAAATGCAAATCAAACCAGCTTCTATTTGGCTGATAGACAGCAGCGTGCAAGGCAGTGTATCCATAATAGTCATGCAGATTAACAGAAACTTTATGGCTTAGCAGTAACCGCATTGCTGTGACATCATTTAATTCAGCCGCTTTAATCAAAGCCGTTGCTCCATATTCGTCTCTTGCATCGAGGTCGAGTTTCAATCCTGATTTCTGCTCCCAGTAAAACAACTTTTGAATGGCATGAAAACAGCCACCCTCGGAGGCAATCATCAAAGGCGTTTCACCATATGTATTTCTCATGTTGAAATCTGCACCTTTTTCCAATAGCATCTGTAGCACGTCGTCTATAGTTTGAAGCCTCAATCGTTGTGACCTTGACTTGTTTGTGTGGTGAGGGTAAATATCTGGTTCACAATGCTTTATAACAGTGTGAAGGAGTGTATTCAATTCGTATTTTTGGTAGTTGACGTTAAATTTGCTCGAATTCATAAGAACACGTGCGATTTCTTTTATGTTGTTGCACGTCATCTGATGGTGTATATCGTAACACAGAACTTCCATGATGTCAATGATCTTTTTGTGTTTCCTTTCGGACATGAGTCCATGACGGTAACCCGGTGGCCCAATTGTCCCTATCATGCGACGAAAGCTATCGTCAAGATGTTTCTCTGTATATGTACATAGCTCTTCATCAAGCAATGTCTTAACCATTTTCGGTTGGATCGATTCCACGGCAAGATCATGTGCAGTGCGTCCATCAGAATCTAGCATTGTCTCCAGAGGCGTGATTTTTTCTGTCCAAACTATTCCAGCATAGACACGTCGACCATCAGGCTTGAAGAGTTCAATTGGCCTTATATCGCTCTCTACAGTAAAGTCATTGGCGCTCTCTTGAAGTTTCTGATTATCATTTGTTAATTTGCCATAAATCCTGCAACTATGTTTCAAAATAACCTCAACAACTTTTGTGTGACGCATTGTGACAGCAAAGTGTAAGGGTGTCTTATTAAGGGAGTTCGCCACAAAATCACAAATTCCTCTACGCAGTAACACATCCACGACATCTGCATGACCATTCTTAGCTGCAAGATAAAACGGAGTTTCGTCGCCGCGTTTTACAACGTCATCCGTAGCTTGGTTGTCCAGTAATAATATTAAGTCATCAATCGAACTCTGGCCGTTGGGTTTTATAACGTCAACCGTAGCATGGTTGTCCAGTAATATGTCAACAATCGAGCTCCGACCATTTTTGCAGGCTATGTGAAGTGGAGTCATCCCGTAATAGTTACGCGCATTAACATTCGCTCCTTTTAAGATCAAGTTCTCAACAATTTCTACAAGCTGGCTGTCAGCTGTTATGAGATGACAGTCGACTGAATCAGATGTCGCTTGCCCTGTCGAGATTGTTTTCACGCTCGAGTGAGGAATTGATTGAATAACTGACATTTCATTATTGAAGCCTTGTGTTGAGAAATTACCTGTAATATTTCCAACATCGGCTTTGTTCCTATTGGATTCCTTAGAAAGTCCCAATTCATCTGAATGAACTTGGATTGACGCAAATCTCAAAAGCGAATTCGGTTCTCTTTTCGTAGACTGATTGATTAAAATCTTTACTAAGGCTTTGAGGTCATTTCTTGCTGCAAGGTGGAGAGCAGTTTCGCCATTTTCATCAATTGCATTTATTGCACCGGCATGATCAATCAGCGCTTTGATAATTGCCGCGCAATCATGTTCAGCAGTGATAGGAAGAGAGGTAAAACCGGAAACATTATGTTCGATAGCATCTACGTTGCTCTTCAACAATTCGTGTGCAATTTCTAATCGGTCGTTTTTTGGCGCCATGCGAACAGAAGACCGATCTAATTCACTCTTATTTAGCCGTTCTTCTACAGCCGAATATAGCTGCGAACGAACGTTTTTGTTTACTTTTAGTTCATTCACATTCGCCAATGGCATCAGCAGTTTCCTAACAGTGTCTATGTCACCACCCTCTACTGCAATGTACAGATTATCATTCTTCATTTTCATAGAGATCCTGATCGATTGTTCTCCTCCGCTTCCTCCTCTTCCATTTCTTCTCAAACTGCGCTAAAAACAGTAAAAGGTTGGATCTATATTTTAAAAAGGATCAAGAGATGAAACATGACACCGGGGTAAAAACTTGTCACATGTCGGTTTTTTACTTTTTATCCAGTCATAGGCTATTCTAAAGTTATACTGCTTCAAAATACTTTTGATGGCTTCACCTACAGGCTACAGCCATTTAAAAAAGATTTTAGCCGCCATTTTGGCCGCCATTTTGGCCGCCCCTTCGCCTCCTCCTCCTCCTCTTTTTCCTCCTCTATCTATTCCTCTTCGTCCTCATCCTCTTTTTTCTCGTCTTCCTTCTCATCTGCCTCCACCTCTTCCATCTTTTCCTCTTCCTCTTTCCTGCTCTTTCTCTTCTTCTTCCTTCTTTTGTATCTTTCGGATTCTTTCCCTCTTCATTCCCTTTCTTTTCGTGCATTTCACGCAGTTCTTCAATTTAAAAAGTATGCATAATACGAGTGTTCCCTAGTTTCTCTAGCAGATCAATTTGATTACAAACACATTTAATAATCAGACACAGCATAGCCTACTTCACTTCATAATGGCGGTGTAGTTTACCAGTTGGTTTCCTCCAGTTGGCGAAAGCTGCTTTTTGTGTGTTTCCAGATACAGGCGAGGTCTTTTTGCTAGTTTTGTTACCCATCGTTGCACGGTCAGTAACACATTCAGAATATACAGCTGTTGATCGTATGGACAAGTATTCCAGTTTGTTCAGTATCTGTGAAACAGAGAACACGCTTCCCGTCTAGCAATATTAGCAGACAGACGTAGCCTAGGTCTTCACAAAAATTAATAGCATTGTGCTATGGCGAACCGAATAGCCAAGCCGACGAAGAATCTTCAAAATGTCTGGATTCTAGTAGGCTACTAATCTCGATTATACCTTGCTGCATGTTAATCGCTACGTCAACACACAGATGGCTAAGGCATAGCGAACCGACAGACACGCGCCTTTGGCAACGTTATGTTGTTTCATTACTTCAGGACGATTTCAGTTCTAGAATGCCACATAGCAAAGTACCTCTAAAACATTTTACATATTTTGGAGAAATATACTGATCTCCTGCAGTGGCGGCGTCAAGGTTGGGCTGAATCTCTAAATGCGGCTCAGCCCCCCGGCGCTCCCCCCTCCCAAAGAGAAAAATCTCTACAACTGCTTACTTCGTATAGCCTATAGTAAAAAAGCTAGAGTTACCAACGGCGATGAAATAAACTATAGTTATCATAGCGTAGAGTGCTTATTGGTGGTGGGAATGGAGTAAGCAAGCGTCTCATATAGCCTCTGCTGCTCAAAAGTCCATCACGCCACCTACACGTGGTCCCCCTGTCGAAAACGAAGTGCGTGGTGGGCGACCGAGTTTCTCGCCGGTATATGCGAGAATCCAGAGGAGAAGATCCTGAAGGACGGATGACGGAACTCGGCAACGCAGGGAGATGGTGTCTCGTTAAAAACACAGAGGGGAAGGCAGCGGGAGACCACCCCTCTACGAATCCCGAGTAAAATGTCAAATGAAGCTTCTACAGAAAAGAAATGGATAGGGCATACGCTAAGAGGAGACAACCTGGTAAAATTGGTGATAGAAGGAAAAATGGAGGGGAAAAGAACAAGAGGAAGACCACGACAGATGATGTTGGACACGATGATGACGAGGATTGGTTACCAAAGACTGAAGAGAAGGCCCAGCCGAGGGAAGAGTGGCGACATTGGACAGCCGAACCTGCCTAGCGGCAGAGAACCAGAAGAAGAAGAGAGTGCTTATCCTAATATAATACGCCACAGATAATATGCCAAGCATGGTATGCCGACCTTTCGTCAAAGGACGATTCGTCACGATCTGTTCGTCATGGCCTATTCGTCAAGCGGACTATATATTCGTCAGAGGACGTTTCGTCTACGGACGATTCGTCACCCGTATTGTTCGCCAGTTATATAGGTCTAAGTGTATAGTAAGAATGAAGTCATATGAATTACAAAGTTAATCGTGACAACCAGAGCCCAGTTGAAAAGTCATATCTGAGAAATATTTTCTAACAGTTCTACTCTACTTGATTCATTCATTCATTCATTCGGACATTTATATAGCGCTTCTTCAAGGAAAAACTACTCAGAGGCGCTCCCGACTCCAGCGCGCCCAAAAAGAACAGTTTTAAGTTTAGTAAGGAAGGATCCTGGTAGAGTCCCAGGGTGTAGGCGCAGCTCAAAAGGAAGGCCATTCCAAACCACTGGTCCAACCACAGAAAAGGCTCGATTCTTCATGGTAGTAGTACGAGCAAAAGGAACTAAGAGGACTCCCTTATCAGCAGAGCGTAGCTCTGATGCTTATTTAGTTAAGAACAATAATATATAGGCCTACACATGCACTGGTAAATGTAAAAACAAAAGTGTCTCATGTAAACAGTATTTTCTAACAGTTCTACTCAATTCGAAGCTTATCTAGTTAAGTGCACAATAATTATATACACATGCACTGGTAAATGTAAAAACAAAAGTGTCTCATGTATACAGTTTTTTCTAATATTTCTACTCTCCTTCAGGCTTATCTAGATAAGTGCACAAGCACCAAGAATGATGCATGTCGTCCGGAGGTGATTGTTGATGACCCGTATAATTATACGTATGTGCCGAGTGTGGGTGACTTGTTGGCTAATAAAAACACTCCATGTGGGATGGACGCTACACGGATAGTCGTTCCTGTACAACTTTGACGGAAATTAATGAAAGTTGCACATTGCTGGGCATTTGTAGACTCACATATTGTTGACACACTCAGAGTATGTGACGAACAATACGGGTGACGAACCGTCCGCATGACGAATCGTCCGTGGACGAAATGTCCTCTGACGTCCGCTTGACGAACAGTCCATGACGAACAGTCCTTGACCAATCGCCCTTTGACGAAACGTCCCCGATTCATCAAACATGCCACCGACCCGCGATGAAGTTATGCACACCATGTGCGGCCCGCCGGCCTGCTAATGGGCGACGTTGGTAGCCCTATGCAGAACCGTAAAACGGGTCACTTTGGCCCATTTTCAACTTGTTTTTATAATAAAACGATAATGTGACTGAATATGACTGATCTAGCGATTTCATTAGCAGTGCGAGTAGAAGTGTACAATAAAAAAATTGTGTGATAACAGTTGAACCTTTTTTTTCTTTTGGGGTGGGCCAAAGTCACCCCATCAGGTGTGGTGACTTTGGCCCACAGTGGTTTTGCCGTTATTAGAAAAAGTGGACCTATTGCTGGGGTGACTTTGGCCCAAGGAATGTTTTAAAAGATATATAAACTTATAATTAACACAAAAATGACACTGGTACTGGTACTTGTAGAAGACTTGCAAAGGACTACTGTGAAGTCATATGACAATTTAAATGTTCGTGAACTCCATCTGCTTCTCAATCTCAGTGAATCACTTTGAACAATATCCACACTTAAAACTAACACAAAATGACTATGGTACTGTTACTGGTACTTATAGAAGACTTGTAAAAGATTAGTGAGAAGTCAACTGACTAATGAAATATCCACAAATTCCATTTACTTTCCAATGAATGGACTTGGAGCAATTCTTATGCAGATGTTTTCTTTGGGGTGGAATTTTCAAAATTGCTGCTGTATGGTAGGATATCTTATCCACATTTGCAGGTCAGTTCCAGTTCATATCACTTCTAGCTGAACAGCTTACAGCTTACAACGCTCCCTCAGAACCCCTAGCCCGTATGGTCTTCGTCCCTTCGGCACTTGCAGCTTCGCACCTTCGGCGCTTGCAATATGAGCACCTCAAGGAAAATGTTCAAGTTGCGCCCCTGAGAGGGAGGAAGGGCTTCAGCCCCCAAATCTGGAATCCTGGTGCCATCATTGAATATAACGTTATCGTATAATTATTACAACAGTAAATTATATCAATATATATACCTATAATATAGAATAATAAGACCAATCAGTGGCGTAGCAAGGACTTCATATTGGGGCCATGGCCGGACGGCCTTCCTAACACCAACTCAACAGTATAACAGTAAATAAATTAAATAAAAAGGGAATAAAGTAACAAAGGGAAGACAATATTGATACTGCAAACAATTGTTTAGTTTTTTCTTATTTAAGTGGATAAAAACTGTTAAAACATTGTCTCTAAGCCAATGTGGGCTTAACCCCATAAACCCCCTTTTCTACGCCGCTGCATGCGACCTGTAAGAAACACTATCACGGTATATTATGACATGTAGCCTAATACAATAATTTATAGGCGAAATCAAAAAGCAAAAACTATTATCATCTTGTCATATTTTTCAGAGAGGAGAGGTAAATTCGGGAAGACTTCCCTCCCCCTGTAGATGCCTAGATTAAACATTGGGCATGGACGGCGTAGAGGCAGAGGTAGAAGAAGGAGAGTGAATAACAAATGGCGCATTTGATAACAAAAGGAAGAGTTAATGCCATATTATGCTCCGTAGGAGACATAATTATTCTTGGCAGGGCTCAAAGTGTGAATGGACGGTCACGGACGGCGTCCAGGCACCTATTTTCAAATATGAACTCCGTTGCGCAACTTGAATATTAGGCCAGCACAGCCTGGAAGGACAAGGAGCGTCCTGGCACTGATTTGTCAGCACTTTAAGCATTGTTTCTTGGTCCAGGACGACTCATTAATTGTGGACAGAAATGGCCATACACATAATTATGGTCAACACGACTATACTATTTCAAGAATAAACGTAATAATTACACACTCGCGTGCATGTAAAATTTAATGAATTATACGTGGGGGTGGGAGTGTGGGGGGTGGGGAGGGGTGGGGTGGGTGGTGAGTGGGGGTGGTTTGGGGTTGGAGGGAGGTGGGGAGGGGTGTGGGGTATGGGGAATTGGGGTGGGGGGGAATTTTGCCGAAAACCCAAATTTCAAGGGTGGCGTACCAGTGGAGGTCGGAGTGTAGTGGGGTGTTGTGGGGTGGGGGTGTGATGCGGTGGAGTGTGGTTTGGTTGTGGCCGGGAGCGGGTCGTATCCTAAATTTCCCGGGCAACGCCGGGTACCCCAGCTAGTATTATACACCGTGATTCAAAAAAAACTAAGCCAAACTGTTTTTCATATATCTCTAATGCCTGATAACATATCATGCTAACATTTTCCAAATATTTAGAGAATTGGACCAAGAATATAATTCCAAAATTTCATGAGATAAAGTTGAACGGATAAAAAGATATGAATCTTGCAACTTCATATACCGAAATTTCGGTTTACAAGCAATTTTCTGTTAGATTCAATCAAATGTTTTCTTATATCTCTAATGCCTGATGATTAATCATTCTAACATTTTCCAGATATGTAGAGAATTGAACTAGCAATATGACTCCAACAGTATGGTTTGATTATTTAATTAAATAACATGCTCAAAATGTCCTCCTACTTGCATGCAAGTCTGGAGGCGTTGGCGCCATTAGGCTTGCAACAGCATGCATTATCCTCTGCATGGTCCAGGCCATCCCACACTTCCAACAAACGTTGCCTCAGATCGTTTATATCATGGATTGTTGTCTGCTAGACTCGGTCTTGCATCACGTTCCACACTTTATAGTCGACAGGATTCAAATCTGGGCTGTTCGGAGGCCATAATGTGAAAGAAACGAAGGCTGGCGTCTCTCTTGACATCATTTCGATGGTTTCCTTGGCTCTGTGGGCTGGGGCACTGTCCTGTTGAAAAACAAAGCAGCCTTCTGGGGCTAGATTTCTCATTACAAGTAGAAGATGTTGTGACAGCAGAACGTCGCGATAATAGGCTCCATTAATTTTTACTCCAGGATCACTGAAGACCACAATTGGGCGTCGAAACCGCAAAGAACATGGTGTTCTTTGCGGTTTCGACGCTTGAAAACGGGAGATGAAGTTGAAATATTCATATCTTTCAATCCGTTCAAATTTTTTACATGATATTTTGGAATCCTATTCATGGTTCAATTCTCTAAATATCTGGAAAATATTTTAGTATGATTAATTATCCGGCATTATAGATATAAGAAAAACAGTTTAGCTTACTTTTAATTGAATCTGACAGAAAATTGCTTGTAAACTGAAATTTCGGTATATGAAGTTGCAAGATTCATATCTTTTTATCCGTTCAACTTTATCTCATGAAATTTTGGAATTATATTCTTGGTCCAAATCTCTAAATATTTGGAAAAGTTTGGCGTGATATGTGAACAGGCATTGGAGATATATGAAAAACAATTTGGCTTAGTTTTTTTTGACTCACGGTGTATATATATATTGAGTCGTATCAGTATCCATCACACCTTCGCTAGACGTCCATTGTTATTTAAGCGCCAAATACAATTGGTGTTGGTTGTAGTCTGCCCGCGTAACCTTTAAAGCTGCTAACTCACCCGTAACTAGTAAACCACAGACCAGACTTTGACCACTAACAATTAGTATATTCCCATGTAGGCTAACCTCGACTTCTTAAACATGTACGGTAGTTCCCTTCGCATGAATAAGGACTAGACCAACTAAAAATTAAAATTAAACCTACTGCTTGTTATAAACTTATAAACGAAAATTTACAGTTTACAAACGATAGGCACAGAATCGCGCGATCGCGACAGGCCTATAATACTGTAGGCCTACCGGTATCGGTGTCTAGCAGGATTGTTTAGCCTCGTCTAGTGAGTCACGCCTATAGGCAGTCTTGTTTCACATTGGCTGCCAGATGGCAATATGTAATCAGTAAGTGTATCAACTTAAAACTAATTTGAAGTTTTCAATTTAAATGCCTTACTGTCAAATAATTAAATGCACATGGGCCTACCTGTTCATGTTTTGAGAGATCCACTGGTGTAAGTTTTTAACAAGGGTCTCCAAAGATTAGGCCAGTGCAGCCAATCGCTTCATCAAGTCTAGACCGGTGACTAAAATCGATAGCAAGTCAAGTGGGCTCGTGATCGGTTATAATCAAGATCCAATGGACCAAAGGTCAGACAAGAGACGATTGTTTGTTCTTAGTAAGATATTAATATTATATTGATATAATAACAATTGTTGCGCGGTGCACATCGGTCTTCTAGAGACATCTTATCGACTGGTAAATTACAGCATAAATTTGATCGCGCGTAACATGCGTCATTGAGGACAGAATGGCTGCATACTAATTATTTCACTGACTTCGTAAGCGAACGCACGTTAATGATTTCGAGAGTTTGTATAGTTTATGAAATTATGATTATGAAAAGCCTTCCTGAAACTTAGTATTTTGCTTCCGATTTTCTTGAAAATTTACGTAATCCAAAGTTTCATATCTTATATAGCCTACCTGGATCGATATTCTGTTGGTAGAAATAACTGAACCGTTAGCTGAATTGTCAGTTTTGTCCAAAGAGTTTGCTGAATATAGATTCGATCTAACGATTCATTTAAGTAGCCCTCTGATACCTCTGTCACATGCATAAACTGAGACGAAATTGATTATCTAGTCTTGACCTATATCGTTGAAGAAGTTAGACACCTATGCACTTTTGAGAACCCAGCTCTTAGAGTCCAGAGAGGTTCTCACTTCTCAACCGGTGTGTCGCGAATAGCCCTGCGATGTGTCGCGTAAAAATGGTGTGTCGCTGGTGTGCCGAGAAAAATAGTTGTGTTGCGAATTGTCACAGCATACGCCCGTCGTTCTTGCATTACACTGACTTGCTTACTTCAGGAGTTTAGCGGGAGTAGGCTGTGAAAATTGGCAGCACTCTGTATTTATTCCATTTCATCGTAGTTTCGGAAATAGTTAGCTGTCTTTATCTCATGTTTTCAACTTTTCCTAGTTTGCCTTGATTTAACTGGGTGGCCAAGACTATTTGGATAATTAATGAAAACTTTCATGCGTTATTTAACCTAAATATGGTTTTATATAGATATCGTATCATGTTCATTCGTTAGTCTCATTTATGGAAAAAGCCCCAAGCTTGAAGTGTCCGCACACCTCTGGCTAAGTTGGTATGGAACTGTATGCACCGTATTGCACTCACAAATTAAGCCTGCCGAACCTCGGGGGTCTTACTATCCAAAAAATCAAAGAACAAAAATTTCATTAACTAGTAGGCCAAACAATAATCGTAGAGTCATATAACGACGTAGTAGGCCTATCATAGATTTAGATCGATGGAATTTAAAATTTTAGAATCACTAGAAACTAAAAAAGCATTTAGTCTCAACATTTTCATTCATTAAAAATGTTAAGAATTAAAAATAGCCATTTAACTTCAGCGTAGGCCAATTTTAATTTTAAAGATATTGACATAATGGCGATTGCATGGCGTGTCGTCAAATTTGTTTGTAAGCTTAGGTGTGTCGCGCGCAGAAAAAGGTAGGAGGCCTCTGCCCTAAACACCATCATCTACTGCATTGTACTGCAAGACATTGAGCAAGAAGAGTGCTGACAAAATGATGAACTCTTACTTAGTCTTGATGGAAGTTGATGATGGTGGTGGTGGTGGTGATGATGATGATGATGATGATGATGATGATGATGATGATGATGACGACGACGACGATGATGATGACGATGATGATGACGATGATAATGATGATGACGACGACGACGAGGAGGAGATTGGAGGAGGATGATCATGATGATGATCATGATGACGACGACGATGATGATTATGATGACGATGACGACGATGATGATTATGATTGATGGTGGTGGTGGTGGTGATGATGCTGATGTTGATGATGACGACGATGATGATGATGATGACGAGATGATGGTGATGATGATGATGATATTTTTGCTGATTTTGCTGACGAATAAAACGAGGACGAAGTAACTGACAAATTCTACCATGTGTCGTGACAGCCTACATGACACGAGCCATGAACAAATTAAAACGTCAGGGATACGCATTCGATAATTAGTAGCATATAAGTCTTGAAACAAGACTTGAGAGTCTCAACTGTGGCTAGTGGGCTAAGCCCCATATAAAAGACTAAGCCCCCTCCCCACCACGTAAAAAAGGCCATACTTTTTTTACATTGAAATATTCACGATTTTCGACCGGATGACTAAAAAAGGTCGTCAGAAATTTCTGCAGATGTAAATGTCAACAATTTTCCTCCGCGAGGCTTCGAGACAGCTTCAGCTCCCCCCAAAAACCACTGAAATTCTGGCGCCGCCACTAGTCAGATGCCGCGTTATCTAGATATTTATAATAGGCCAAGTAGTCTGATGACTTTATGACAATTGAAGTTTTTTATATACATGGACCGGCGATGTGAAATGAATCTGAACAATTCTGAAAGAACTTTATTGAAATTTTCACGAAATCTAAACTTATCCCGACGCATCCGACAAATGCGGCACATACAATGTCATACATGTACATGTATAATTTGTATATCTATTGGCGTAATCGTGCAAAAGGCTGGTGCTCAGTGCACTGCTCACTGAAAGCATTTATAAACTGACCATCGGTTGTGATTTGCGATTCAATTACGGCAAACATAATTATAAAGTCCTTCTAAAGAGTTTCTAAATGTCTATACAAATAATTGAGAGAAGAACGACTATTCATTAATCCTCTTTTCTATAAGACTAGTATCATAAGCAGTAGCCATAGGATGATGGTTTATGCTTCTGTACAACTACAGCGCTTTGCCTGTGTTTTTTTTAATTAAACGAATATAGGCCTACATTATCTGTTAAGCTTCTGGATTTTGTTTACTTCGGTTCAGATCTGTTTTCGATAACACAAGCCATTGCTATATGCGAGATCAGAAGAATAATAATCAATGCCTCTGACAAAGACTAAAATGTTGTGAAAACCTAAGTTTTTTTATAGAAATTCGGAATGCCTTTGATTGTCCCTTAATGACGACACTCGGATGAAATAGTCTTTTGAATTGCATCAATAGCCCAAATAAGAATATCAAAATAATAATATAGTTTATGCACTTAATGACCGCATTCCACACAAAGCACACAAAGCACAACATGCAAGATGCGAAGGGCAAAAAGATACAAGGGCGGACATAGTCCGGGCTGGACAGACGGTAGTCTATAAAGTGAGGACATAATATCAATTGGACTGACGCTAAGGGAAGCAAATAGCAATGGACTTGGCAAAATAATGACAGAGAGCTATGGACATTTATTCGTACCTATCGCGCCAAATGGCTAGCGTTAGGAACTGATAATGATGATGATGGTGATGATGATGATGATGATGATGATGATGATGATGGTGGTGGTGATGATGATGATGATGATGAGGAGGAGGAGGAGGAGGAGGAGGATAAATTCGCTTAATCAATTTATAATCAGATTCGTAGCCTAGATATGAAATCCTTGTTGCTTTTCTTCAATTTATTTCAGATTTCCATCAAACCTGGCATGCTGGAAAACAGATATCTACCACGGAACGACCTTCAAATAATCAATTGATAACTCCAACCCCACATGATGTAAACGTACTGATTTGTCATACTGAACATTACAAAGCTCCAGGCTTTTTTGTAAACATTTACACCGATTTCCAAAACGAAGCCACTGCCTGTGTGAGAGTTATAATTATGGCAATAAAAAAATTCATATTTTAATATTCGACGGGTAGACATCTATAAACTGTACTAGTAACTGTGTGAGGCTGTTTCAACTTAGCGTCTTCTAGTATAAGAATTCGTTTTTCTTCAATGAGAGAAATGATCTGGAAAATGTTACATTTACGAAAATACAATAGGCCTATACACAGAAAATAGGAATGGTGCATGCATAGGGGCCTACACGGCTGCTCATTTATTTTATCGTCTAATATATTCCTACGAATAAAATAATAGATGTGACATCTGCTCAATTAAAATTTGACAATATTAGCTGGCATTCACTCAGAGTTCTTTAAGGCTCAGCCTCAGCATCGTCCGAAACATGGATCTGCATCTCCTTGGAGCAATGCGATATCCATAACATGTCGACAGCTGCTCCATTCTGCTTATCCTTCTCCATCTTTTGCTAATCAACCTTCTACTTCCTATATCAACTGGAACAACAACAACGTCAACTACAGTTTATAGATGTCTACCATAATTGCTGCTACTGCCAATGCAACCACCACAATTACTACCACAACTACAACAACAAATACTACTACTACTACGTGCATTGCAGACTGTCTGTTCTGTTGGTAGTTAAGTTTTGTGTTAATTAAGACTGTTGCATAACTTGTACATGTAAAGTGCAGTGCGTTTGCACGCGCTTCAGTAAAGAAAAACCTATTATATTATCATTATTTATATTACTACAACTACTACCATTACTATTATATTACTACAACTACTTCTTCTATACTCCACTATACGCTTTAAACAACGTTTAGCAGACATCAAGTCTAATTAAACAATTGGCTCTAGGTTAAAATATAGGTTAACGGTCGAATTGTCACTGATTGAAAGTGTTGGTGTAATCCATAGGAGTTCAAGTTTAAAGAAAGAAAAAGAAGAGGAAAAGTCGTCGACATGGAGTATGAATAGAAGTGGTCCAGGTATAAGAAGATATACGAGACACGACAAAATAGTTTAGGCCTACTAGATTTATAGGAAGGAGTCCATAAACAATGCAAAATGACTTCTATTGTCTAAGTGCATGATCACATAAGTTTAACCATTGATTGGCTATTATCTCTCACAATCTCATTATTTGGTTCATCGTATCAAAAGCTTTTGACAAATTGATAAATCGAAAAAGTTACCAACATAGAAGTTATTGGTATTCATCTCTACGGATATGTAGGGCCTGCCGCAAAGTCCGCACTGCTAGTCCATTAGAGCAATAAAAGCAAACTGATTTTTAAAGACACTGCTTGACCGCTTTGCTGTACAGCCTACTTGTTGCGTGAAGGATGGTATAACAATGATTACAGGCATAAACATAATGTCCCTTTTTCATAAGGAAAACCATGAGCCTCACAACCCAGGTCATTAATTTTTCCTCTCCATAATTTTGTCACCATCTGCTGATTCAATAGCTTGGACAGCGTGATGCTAACTTTCTAATGAATTCTCCCCGATCAAATTGTTTCCACTTTGGGTCTTGATTCGCAATAAGACTTCCTTCGTTTAAGTCGTATGTGTAATAGTTTTGGATTATTGGTATATCGATCGCTATTTCACCCGGACAGAGGTCAATGTAAATATCAAAGGCCCGAGAGTATTGGAAAGGAATCTTAGACCCTAAGGAAGTGTCTACCTTGTCCGCTTCGATGTGCTTATATACATGGTAATCATTAAGTTCTACAACTCGCTGTTTGAATGATGGCATGAAGTAACATGGATATACGTCATGTTGATAAAACTCACTGAAACAAAACATGAACCTCTCAACCCAGAAGGCCAGATTCTTTTGCGTTATTTCATTTTCATCCTTTCGTTCATAGCCATCTCGAATCTTTAGAGCCTCCATGCAAAAGAGAAGAGATGTCTTCAATTGATAAGTAGTCTTTGGATAATTGTAAAGTATCAGTTTGCAAACTGTATATGCTGCCTTTATTAAAGACGGGCTTTCTCTAATGATTCGACTCTCTAATGGTGCAAACGAAATTCTGGAAAATGTATCGGAAAAGATAGAGTGAGGTCTATGCGGCATGGATGGATCAAAACGTGGTCGATCAAAGACCAGGGTACAACCGTCTGTCTCCCAAGCGGGATTCACGGCAAATGCCAATTGGTCTCCTATACATGAATCCTCCACAAGAACACAAGCAACTACGTCAATCGATACATTGACAAAAAGTGGATCACATTTGCCGTCAGCGATGGGATGAATCATTCTTAGCCCCACAGTTTTACACAGACCAGCTGGCTTAACAGATTTGTTTTCAATTATATCTGTTACATTCCATTCGAAAAGATGTTCATCCTTCCAGAAATCTGGATCATGTAAAACGTCTTCTAAAACAATCTGGAATCTAGAATTGACTTCGTTAGTCAGTAAACATTGATCTAAATTGAAGAAACAGTCAAACTCCCCACCATCCTGCTTCCCTGTTGCATTGTCACTCTTCCGTCTCAGTTGAAAGTATCCATTCGGACCCAGTGGATGTGGGAATGCGTCACAAAGCTGACTAAATTTATTCAGTTTGAAGTTAAAGTCAAAGTCTGCTGAAATTACAGCTTTTGTTTCCTCACTTGCACTTCCGACTAAAATCGGTTCGCATTCAAATCGTCCGTCTTTTGCCTTTATACCGTCGGCCAAACGATCAATGAGATTTTGAATCGCTGGCTTCAGTTTGTTTATGCGTCTGTTGAGGTTAGGGAAATCGTTTTCGATCCAAATCTTCCAAATAGCTTCTTCTGACGATTCTTCAGGGCGATGTGATTGAGAGTATATTCGTACCGTTTTAGGGAGTTTTCGCTTCGATAATTCTGTCAAATGATCTGTATTAACTGCGCGCTTGATATCTTCCGGCGAGAGTAGCGCCTTCTTTCCGATTGATAATTTTTCTGCATTGTCTGTGTTTCTGGTCACCATTTCCCGTAGCTGTCTGAGATCTCTAGGTGTATGTCCATAGTTGTCTTTTATGCTTTCATCAGCTCCGTACTGAATGAGAAGTTCATACTGAAAATTCATTTCTGCGTAATGTAAAGGTGCTTTGCCGTACATATCAACTGCATTAACGCTAGAACCTATAACCAATAGGATCCTCGCTAGATCGCGGTTTTGTTTGCTACTATAGGATGGTGGCATGACAGCGTAATGAAGTGCAGTTCTTCCTTTATCGTCTATTGCAGTGGCTGACCGCCTAAAATTCTCTGGTTTTAGAAGAATTCCATTAACCATTAGATCGAATCTTTCATGGTCTATTTCTCTTTTGGCTACCTTCATATCTTCAATTGCGTAATTTGAAACGTGGGAGATGATCAGCCGATGAAGTGGACCTCGCCCTCTTCCGTCAACCCTTGTCACTAGAATTGGTGCTTCATCCATTGGTTCTAGTGAGTTACGTATGCCGCCGCGATCCGTTAGTGCTCTGAAGGTCTCCGAAGTAATTCGATGGGAAGACTTTACAGTCAAATCAAGTGGCGTATTTCCTCTGAAGTCAATAGCATTCACATTCAACTCGACAATAGACAGCAATAATTTAACCATTTCTTCTTTATATCGAGTGGTTTTCTCGTCATGTTCTAGATTTATATCCAGCCGCTCATCTGTTTTAGATGAATCTACGGTTTGCTCTCCCCATTTAAGCTCACACCAGCTGCCATCTAAGAGGAAATCATCCAAATAATCAAATTTTCGCTTATGAAGCCCGTTGCAGAAGAAATGCAAATCAAACCAGTTCCTATTTGGCTCATAGACAGCTGCATGCAAGGCAGTGAATCCATAATAGTCATGGAGATTAACAGAAACTTTATGGCTAAGCAGAAGCCGCATTACTGAGACATGATGTGATTCAGCTGCTTTAATCAAAGCAGTTGCGCCATATTGATCTCTAGCGTCAAGGTTGAGTTCCAATCCTGATTTCTGCTCCCAGTCAAACAACTTTTCAATGACGTGAGAACAGCCTTTATCAGAGGCAACAATCAAAGGCGTTTGGCCAGAGGCATTTTTCACGTTGAAGTCAACACCTTTTTCCAATAGCAATTGTATCACATCATCTATTGTTTTCATTCTCACACGTCTTGGTCTTGACTTTATCAGCAGATAATCGTAATCGCATTCTCGGCATTCCTTTATAGCTTCGTGAAGGTGTGTATTCAACTGGTCATCTTGGTAGTTGACGCTAAATTTGCTTGAATTCATTAGAAGCTGTGCTATTTCTTTTATGCTTTTACATTTCATCTTGTATTGTATATCGTAGCATAGAAATTCCATGATGCCGATGATTTCTCTAACCCTCATTTTAGACATGATTTCATATAGTTCATTCGGGGGCATGATTGTCTTTATCATGCAACGAAAACTATTACCAAGATGTTTATCAGAATATACGCATCGCTCTTCACTGAGCAATAACCTAACCATTTTTGGTTGGATCGATTTCACTGCTAGTTCAAGTGCAGTGTATCCATCTAATTCTAGAATTGTCTCGAGTGGTGTGTTCTTTTCTGTCCAAACAATTCCAGCAGAAACACATCGACCATCAGTGTTTAGGAATTCAATTGGCACGACACCGCTCGTTTCAACCATATTCTTGACGCTTTCCTGGCGTTTCTGCTCATCATTTGCCAATTTGCCAGATATCTGACTACTGTATTTCAGAATAACCTCGATAACTTTTCTGTGACGCTCTGTGACAGCAACGTGGAAGGGTGTTTCATTATAAGAATTCGCCACAAAATCACAAATTCCTCGGCGCAGCAGCACATCCACGACATCTGCATGACCATTCTTGGCTGCAAGAAAAAATGGCGTTTCCCATGTATGTACATGTAGGTTATTAGCATCCACCGTAGCATTGCTGTCCAGTAAAATATCAATAATCGAACTGTGACCACGTTGGCAGGCTAAATGAAGTGGAGTCATATTGTCTTTATTACACGCATTAACATTCGCTCCGCTTAGTATCAAGTTCTCAACAATTTCTGCATGCTCTCGCTCGGCTGTAAGGTGTAAGCTCACTTGGAGTGGTGTCGCTTGCCTTGTGGACACTGACTTGACGCTCGCATTACAAACATTGTTACAACTTAATGGGGTTCTTGAGAGTTCAATGTTACCACCTTGTGATGTGAAATGGTGTGGAATGTCAGAAACATCAGCTTTGTTTCTACTGGATTGTTTCGAAAGTTCTAATTCATCTGGACGAACTTGGTTTACCACAAGTTTCAAACGAGAACTCCCATCTATTTTCGCAGATTGATTGAAAAAACCCTTTACCATCGCGTTGGGGCTATTTGCTGCTGCAATATGGAGCGCGGAATTGCCATTCTTATTAACTGCATTGATCCCACCGACATAGTCCATCAGTGCTTTAACAATGTCCGCAGTGAGAGGTCGAGAGGTATAACATGGATTGCTAGTCATGTTGCCATCCACGTTGCTTGTCAACAATCCCTGTGTAGGCCTATTTCTCTGGACGCCATTTTCGGGTGTCACATTAAGCGAAATCCGGTCGACTTCATTTCGACGATCAACACCATCATTCTTACATAGAAGTTCTTTTACAATCGCATACAATTGCGAACGAGCGTGTTTCTTTGCGTCCAGGACATTCGCATCCACCGATGACATCAGCAGTTTCCTAACAGTGTATGTGTCATGACGCTCTATTGCTAAGTAAAGCTGATTAAAACCTTGTCCACCTTCACTTTCATAGACATCCTGAAAACAATCTTCTTCTTCTTCCATACCCTCCTCTTCCTCCTCTTCCTCCTCTTGTTCTTCTTCGTCGTCGTCCTCGTCCTCCTCTTCTTCTTCCTCCGCCTCTTCCTCTTCCTCCTCCTCCTCCTCCTCTTCCTCCTCTTCCTCATACATTTTACACAGTTCCTTAATTTCAGAAGCTGGGTATGAGTGTTGGATAGTTTTTAAAACGGATCCATTTAAGTCAGCACCCATTTCATATGCGGACACGTCGTACTTCGCATCACACTGACGATGAAGCTCGTCAACTGGTCTTCCGTTGTTGACTTCATTTACGATTTGAGTGTCTCCATACACAACCTCTTTGGTTGAGTTGCTACTCATTGCAGCAAAGTTCAGTGTACTATTAAGAAAATGCAACTGTTGGTCGCGTGTTTGACATCTGTGAAGTACAAAAATACGGTTGTGATTTACCAAATTTAATATTGACCGATAAAATGTACACGTAATAATTTTCGTTCATTCAATAATCCAATCCAGCACCCGTTACAATATTATTAGGGCTGTTGCTCGATTAAAAGTTTTAATCGAAATTAATCGCGCGATTAATTTTTTTAATCGCAATTAACTGCAAATTAATCGCAATACATTTCCTTCAAATATACTAATCTTACTATTTTCAAAGTACCACAGGTACCCCTGAAGCATAAAATTAATGACTGAATGCATTCTTTCTATTGCAAACATATTTAAAATCTTTTGGCTTAGGCCTATTTGAATTTCTGCATTTAGTTTATTGAACAGTTTTGTATGACAGGCAGAATTGAAACACTGTTCAAATCAGTCAACTGCCTAAAAACGTTTTAAAATTTTCTTCATTTGGGCCACCTTTAATTAAAATGACATAGGCCTAAATGTGAAATTAGACAAGCGTTTTCTGACATCAAGTTTAATTATTTATTCAGCCAATTGCATAGGAAGACCAGTTTATTTACATTGGTCGGTTCAAGGTAGCCTATGCTCTTATTAAATAACAATAGTAAGTCTACTATTGAACCTCATTATTTGGTCACTGATTCTAGGACGTTTCATCCCAGGACGTTTCATCCCCGGACGATTCATCCCGGACGATTCATCCAGTGGACGTTTCATCCCAGGACGGTTCATCCCCGGACGGTTCATCCGGCGGACGGTTCATCCAGTGGACGTTTCATCCCCGGACGGTTCATCCAGTTGACGGTTCATCCCTGGACGATTCATCCAGTGGACGGTTCATCCCCGGACGATTCATCCAGCGGACGGTTCATCCACTGGTGGTTAATAGAGATTAATATAAAGTGTAGTCGGGCAGGCATGGGCGGAGTTTATCAGGGGGGTAAGGGGGCTAAGCCCTCCCCCCAAAGAAGGCCCAGATTCAGCATTTTTACCATGAAAATGGTATATTTTCCCGGGCTTAACCCCAAAGAAGTAAGTAAGTAAGTAAGTAAGTATATTCTTTAATGTATCAGCTGCAAACGCACTCTGATTTACAAGCATACAAAAACACAATACATAGAAAACAAATACAGGACAAATATGGCAGCCATCAACGGCGCCCACTCATAGCTCTAGCCTACGGATGGTAATGTCACAACGACAGAGTTATTCTTAGGCAAAACTCCGCTCGAGAAGCACAAGTCACCATCGTCGAACTCCTACACGTTGGCTACACGAAGAGTTCAGCTGACAGTTTCTCGTGCCGATGATGGAAGTTGAACAGTAATTTCAGTGTTTACAGGGTCGAGATCGATGCATAAGTCCGAAGAGCAGCGACGGTAGCACAACGCTGGAAACGTGGCGCAACTACGGTACGGTCTTTGGTTGTTGTTAAGTGCAGATCCTTTCTTTTCCCATTCATGTGAGCAAACGTTCGGCCATCGATAATGACGCTCCAATAATGACGAACCTGGGACCCCTTGATGTTGAGCGCAATGGACTAGTCCAAAGAGGAACCGCATGGCGAGAGTTGAACGTCAAAATTTATAATCAATATCCCGTCCAAACGCTTACAACACAGATGAAGAAAAGTCAGAAACTCGAGACTCGACATCGGTAAACATCAGAAAACCCGAACAAAAACGAGCGAGTTAAGCCACAGACGTAAAAATCTGCCATAATAACAGAGAGGCACGATCGTTCGACCAACATGGCCGAACGACCATAGAGCGCTATTTGAACGGAAAACCAACGGAAACCAAACGGAAACCAAACTCCGCACATGTCGGCAGGGTAGTACAACGTCCAGATGAAGTCACCTATTCTATTGTGTTTTTGCTAGATTTTTTTATATCTATTTCATTGCATGTTTTATAGGCTTATGTGTTCTCTTGTGATATTTAATTGCATGTTTTATAGGATTACGTGTTCTTAAATCATATCTATTTCATTCCAAGTATTTAGGTGTTCTTATATTATATCTAATTTAATCCAGGTATTTTTGACTTAAAATTAATAAACCGTCCATTGGATGAACCGTCCGGGGATGAACCGTCCGCTGGATGAACCGTCCGGGGATGAACCGTCCACTGGATGAATCGTCCGGGGATGAACCGTCCACTGGATGAATCGTCCGGGGATGAACAGTCCACTGGATGATCCGTCCGCTGGATGAACCGTCCGGTGATGAATCGTCCTGGGATGAAACGTCCGCTGGATGAATCGTCCGGGATGAACCGTCCGGGGATGAATCGTCCGGGGATGAAACGTCCGGATACCGACGGCTCATCGTTAGCGTTTAACGCATGTTTTGGTTCGCATGCAGGCGATAATTGAGCAACGAATTGCTACGATAATACTCAAATTCTTTGTTGAAATATTTGCCAAAGAATGTATCACTTGCTTTAAGTATGAGCCTTCCGTTTAAAACGAGTTTTCTGTCTGTAATTCCATTTTAATCAGATTTAATTAACGCGAACGATTAATGCGTTAAAATTTGTAATCGCAAATTTTTTTAACGCGTTAATCGCACGCGTTAACGCGATTAAATCAACAGCCCTAGCCTATATATTATATATGATACAGTACAGTTACAGTACAGTCATGAAGTACGACAGATGAACAAGTTAAGCCTACGCATCTCAAACAATTCACAAGAGCGAAAATCACAGAAGATTATTATTCTTCACAAAGTTGCAGCCATTCAAGTCGCAGGCTCTATGTTAGGGTGACCAATGACCATACACCGGGACGTGTCCCTGTTTTTTGTGTGGTGTGTCCCGACGACGTCGGCAAAAAGACAGAATTGTCCTGGTTTCTGGCAAGAAGGAAAAGAAATTGTTAACTTGGATCTTGGGAATGTCAGTTCTATGTCAATAATAGAATAATTTTAGTTTGTAACTTTAAAAAGTCGCAACAAAAGTGACGCTGTCAATTTATTATAATTATGGGATGTTAAAGGTTGTACTGTAGTGTAGACTGTAGTGTGTAGGCCTACACATGCCCTAATTGAATAGGCTACTATTTCAACTGTAGCGGTCGCTGATGCAGTTGGAACATAATAATAATTACATGTAAGCTTAATATTATTGCCCCGATGCCGATGCAGTCGAAATTTAACGATTTAGCTCTTACAGTTTCAGTCTAATAGGGCCCTATAGGGGCCGGTGTCGCGTCTACCCCGGAAACTTTATTTCGAAACAGTTTTTCCCGGGCGGATCTGTTATAGTGTGAATTCGCCCCCCCCCCTTCCTGGGAGACTATATTCTGAAATAAAGTCTCCGGGTGAGAGAATATTTCCTCCGTCGACGAAAAAAGTATTCCCCGTTAAGCGTGTATTGGGCTATAGTTGCATAAATTTTATGGATGAGCATGCAGGTTATAGATGAGCAGGTTAAGTTGCTAAATAATTTAAGAAGAAAAAATATATACCTTTATATCAGAAAATTTCTTCCAACACAGAGTTTCAGCCAGCGGGAGACTCTGTCTCGGGGGAGACTTTATATCGGGAGGGACTTTACATTGTGACACCGGCCTACTTAAACAGTCCACGCTACAATTTAAAGACTGTCTATAAATAAGACAAATACAGAAATTGTTAAAACAAACCTGTAGGCGCCTAATCTAATTTTGCAATTCTGGTGCCAAGAATATTTTGCCTCGCTTGCGATCGTCACCTTAGACTATATCCTATAGGCTACAAGCACAAAACTTTCGTCCTCTTAATTAGGTCTAATTGGCCATTGCAATTTCGCTCATCTGATTTTCGGCCATTATAGTAGGCTTAAAACCAATGTGGCTAGGTCCTCGAACGTTGACATAATATTATGTTGTCAAGGAATTACAATTGTTAGTTTTCCAAAAAAAATTCCCGGGTTTTCATGGCAAGAAAATGGTCACCCTATTCTATGTTCTCTTTAGATATATCATACTACCTATAAAGCAAGAGCTAAACCCAAGAGGGTCATATAGGATGCGAGCTGCGTACAGTAAACACTTCAAGCCAGAGTGTTATCTATCATACTAACTCTCCACAATGTGCTGCAGGACTGGTATCGTGTCGAATAAGCAAACCGATATGAAAAATCCATTCCAGGGGTTGTATAATTGTGTTGTGTTCTCATAGGCTGGTACCAACTTAATTGAGTCTGCCGCACGTTGATCTCTACGTCTAGACCAAAGAGCCAATGCGAAGGCATTACGAATGGATAGACAAATTGCCCGAATACCCGAAACAATTGTCGACCGGTTTGCAGTATTCGTCTTTTTATTACATCAAGACGGATTCAGTGCAATGTAACGTATAGCACCACAAGTCTCTCTATTTCTCCTCCGTCAGGCCGTATAGCCTACGATGAGTCCTCAACATATCGTCTCCATGTTCCCTATTCCTGGTTTTCTCCGTTGCCTCTCTCATATCCATATTCATTTTCTTGAGATCGTCTCGTATGTTGACCTATGTGAGAGCAGGACAACTAATACCCGTGAAACCGGCACAGCCTGGAAAGATGTGGGACGCCCATCAACTTCTTTGACAACACTTTAAGCACTGTTTCTTTGTCAAATGGCCCTTATGGACCGAACTAAATACGCATGCATGCATACAACGCCAGGGCGGATCCAGAAGGGGCAAATCCGGCCACGCCCCCCCCCCCTTTAGAAATTTCCTTATTTCCCACCAGCTGTTTTGCCGATGAAAGTGGACGCACATCCCCCCCATCAGTTTCGTATGACCCTCCCCCACGAGGTTCGCACAGGCTTTCAGGCTTTCAAAAATATAGGGGGTAGAAGTAAGAAAGTAGACAGAAAGTAAAAGAGAAAAAGTAGTGCATGACAAAAAGTCATCAGCTATTTTGGTGAGGAAAACGGTATGGCGTTTTTTGGAAATGGCAACTTTTTCAAATTGTTTATTCAAAGAGATCAAAGAAACATAATATCAAATCAACAAACTGACAAAATAAGCATGCACAATGCACATCGAGCCAAATAACATCAGATAAAGGTAAATGATTCATGTGAAAGGGTAGGCTAACCCAGAAAGGGAGTGATCCCGCTAGCCTAAGAACCCACTAACAGGAATTAGTATTACGACTGCGGATAATGTAAATTAGCTCATTAGCAGAATGGAAAGAAGTGAGAGCTATAAGGAAAATTCAAAGTGATTGAGGCTTAGCGTGCATTCACAAGACCAAGACAGATGAGAGAAAGTGGAAATACAAGAGGATCTAGCATTTACTGAGGACTGAAGGAAAAAGAAAAGCATGAAATAGTCAGTGACTATAGTGACCATATAGAGGATTTTAGACAGAATGTAGGATATGGGATATTAGTTCACAATGAGAAACCTTTTAAAGCGGCTTTTAAAAAGGCAGATAGATTGTAGAGAAATTATGTGAGTCGGGAGACCACTCCAAATCTTAGAACCCAAATATTTTATTGAAAATTGTTTAATTTTTAGGCGTGCATATTCACCGCGGTAAAAATTGGCATGCCTGGTGGCATGATCATGAATTTTAGAGCCAGTAGTAATTAGTAAAATAGTTTATGAAAGAGTTAGGCAAATAAATTATGGTGATAGCGATACATAAAGAGGCAAATCAGAAATTTATTAATGTTCAGTAGAGAGAGCAACATATGATTTAAGTAAAGAGGAGCAGCGCTGGAGCAATGTGCCCAATGGGCACCACAAATAATTCTTATGGCTCGTTTATGTAGTGTGATCAAAGGTTTAAGGCGGGAGGCAGGGCTTTTTTAACGTGCAGTTCTACACAAAATGTGCAGTTCTAAATGGATTCGTGCAGTTGTAGAAGCCCTTCCGTCACGTACCGTGCAGTTAAAACTAGTTAAAAATAGGCCATTTTCCTCAGATTGGGAGTAATTTACCATGGAGGAGTAGAAAGGAGAGAAGAGGATGTGCAGTTCTAAAAATTCCTTAAAAACAGCCCTGGCGGGAGGGATAGTTGGAATCCCAGGTTATGTTACAATAAGACAAGTAAGGGTAGATAAGTGTATAGTAGAGGTCAATGAGAACTTTATTACGGAGGCAATGTTTAATCCTGAGTAAAACACCAATATTTTTGGCAATTTTTTAAAAAAAGTTGAAATATGATCCTGCCATGTTAAATGACTATCTATGATGACTCCAAAAAATTTAGAAGAATTTGTTTGGGTGATAGGGATATTATTAATTTGAAGAGGTTTATTCACACCATGGACAATTTTCTTTTTGGTATGAAATAAGATGAAATTTGTTTTATCTATGTTAAAAGGGACAATCTATTAGTTGTGAACCATTCCCCTATTACAACTAGTTCATTATTTGCAATATAAAATAGGTGGTCAAGGAAATGGTGAGAAAGGAAGACATTAGTATCATCAGCAAATAGAACAAATTTAAGTAAAGATGAGGACATAGACAAGTCATTAATGTATAACTGCAGGAAAAGAGGCGGTCCCAATATAGACCCTTGGGGGACACCACACAGAACATTCATGGCCAATGATTCATGACTGTTAAAATAAATATAAATTATTGAGATCTGTTACTCAAATAGTCTAAAAACCAATAATTACTAACACCACGAAGACCATAATACTCCAGTTTTTTTACCCGAATTTTATGATCGACCGTGTCGAAGGCTTTTGAGAGATCAAGATACCTGATGAGAATTTTTATCATCCATAGAATCAGTAATATTGCATTGCAGGTCAAGCAGGGCCATATGTAGGTAGAGAGGTTCCGTTGAAAACCATACTGAGTGGAGGATACAGTTTAAATTTATTAAGATAATCAATTACTCTATTAGACATAAGTTTTCCAATTATTTTAGAAAAAAGAGAGTAGAGATATTGGTCGATAATTACTAATCATCTTCTTATCTCCAGTTTTGTAGATTGGAGAGATTTTAGCAGTTTTCAACTCATTGGGAACAGTCCAGTAGAGAATGAAGCATTTATTATAGCCTACTACTTAGCTATAGGAGGGTAGCAATAGCTTGTATTGAGGATTTAGCTATTGAGGGACTAATGTCATCAGGGCTGGATGAAGAGGGTCTTAGTAAACTAGAAACCTCAATAATCTCCAGTTCGGAGGTTGGGGCTATGCCAAATGAGCACATTGGTGGGGTGGACATAAAGTAAGCTTATTCAAAAGAAATAGAGGCATTTGGGATTTTTGGTGCAAGTGTGGTTCCTATAGTAGTAAAGTAGCTATCAAAAGCATTGGCGATAAGTACTGGGTTCTGCACTAGTTCAGATCCAACAATTAAGAAAGGAAGCGGGGAGACCAGATTCTTCCTTGGTATTAAGAATTTGCTTAATTATTTTCAAGGTCAAATTTAAATTATTTCACCCTGGATAAAACAATCAGAGTAGTAACGGGACTCGCATTCTTTTCTAACAGATTTAAATTTATTACGATAATGGGTGAATAATTGCCCGAGATTTCAACTAAACTACTTTTTAAAAAGGTCATCAGATTTTATGGCCACGAAAATGTTTTCAGACCCAAGAATTTACGGCCAAATACCACAACGGAAATTTCTTTAAGACCTAAAGACGAAAAATTTTGGCCTTACCGTCCAAAATTTCTAATCCGCCCCTGTAGGCTACAATGCCTACTATTTCAAGATAAAACGAAATATAAACTCACGTATAGGCTATTGTAGATTGAAGCAGCAGCCTTCAGTTGTCCTGCTCTCACATAGGCCAATATATTTGTTTTCCTTCGTTAACTTAAGCTAATAATTATTTATGGTAGCAGCTACCATAAATAATTATTAGCTTAAGTTAATTGAGACGATTGTTTCGTAGACTGAGCCGTGTGAGCAGCCTGCACTCTGGCGGCCATTGTTACCTAAGCGCCAAATACAAATGACTTTGGTTACATTCTGCCTCGTGTAGTAGGCTAGGCCGAGGCCTATTAGCGGTAAACAGAAACTGACTAGTAACTCGCAAACCTGTTATCTTTTCGTCAGCAATAAGTAGGCTAAGCGGGCATGTTATTCTCGTCTTCTTGAACAGGCACTTCGTACGGATAAAGACGCAGACAACAGTACTGGTGAAATTAAAAGTAACAAACAAACACTCAATCTCGAGAAAGAATCCTGACAGCTTACTAAAACTGTCAAGCCAAATTAATGCATCGAGTCACGCGATCACACTAGGCGCATAGGCTTATTGTCAGTGCAATGGAAAAACCACCGAGGTTTATCCGTGGTTTTTCCGTTGGGAATTTCCAGCAACCGCCTACAGCGCGATACAAGATCAACCGCCTACAGCGCGATACAGGTCATCGCGAAAAGCGCGAATTGAGCTTTTTTGAAAGCGTTCGCGACTGAAAATTTCGTACTCGCGACCTCGCGCTTTTTGGGCGACTTTTGAATCGTCTCGGTCGCCACGGCGACATTTTTAAATCTCATAAATTCACCGCTGTAGATTGCAATTACCGTGACCAGTTGGATGTAGCGTTGTCTGCCTGACAATAAAAGCATTACTTCTGTAAGGAGCGCGCAGGGCTTAAAGTGTGGCTGGACGGTCATGAACGGCGTCCATGCACTTATTTTCCAATCTGCACAGCGTCGTGCCACTTATTGGCAAGCACAGTCTGGAAAGGTAAGGAGCGTCCAGGCACTTCTTTTTTTACACTTTAAGCACTGGGGCACGGACTAATTCACCGTAATAACTAAATTGATTGTAATCTAAATGTTTACGTCAATGTTTTCATCACGTATCTTCTGACTGGCGCCTTTCTATTAAGCTCCAATAAATTTTCTAAGATTTCGACCAAATGACTAAAAAAAGGTCGTCAGAAATTTTGACGGCCGAAATGGAAATAATTTTTTTTGACATTTTGGTCCATGGCTAAAAAAGGTCGTCAGAAATTTTGGCTACTGAAAACGAAAAATTGTCTCCCGCAAATTCAGCCCCCCCCCCCAAACTGAAATCCTGACCCCGCCACTGTTCGCTCGTGGAAACACTCGGAAAGTCATGCTCTAAAAGTTCAAACCTGGATCAGGATGATGAAATAGTAAGAATCTACGAGCTCTGATAACTTAAGGAATGCATCACGGCTAGTGCTTAAAGTGGGGGGAAATAAGTGCCTGGACGATCGGATCCATACCTCTCCAAAAGAAGGGCCTGGACGCCCCTTACCTTTCCAGTCATTGCTGGTCAATAAGTGGTTGGACAGTATTTAGATTGTAAAATAAGTGCATGGACGCCGTCCATGACCGTCCAGCCACACTTTAAGCGAGAAGAAATGGGCGGTAAGAAAACGGAGGGCGCGGATACAAAACCTATACGAACGCTGGATGTGTATTGTGTACTGCGTAGCCGGTGTATTTTCGCTATAAATCGACCGATTGCACTTTTGCTGAAGTAAGTAAGTAAGTAAGTAAGTAAGTATTTTCTTTATTACTCCACTTGCAAACGCACAATGGGACACAGAACATCAATATAATACATAGAAGTAATAATAGGTAATAAAAACGTGCAAAATTTAAAATCAAAAGTTAAATATAATATAATTACTAAACTATCATCGTCAATCAAGTTAACTATATAACATTCTGGTGATAAATTCCTTTGCAATCAACGAATCACAACGTGGTATTTCAAGATTGTGTGATCGGGGCCTAAGGGAGTAACCAGTTACACGTTCAGGTGGAAGAAGATAATGGAGGACATGCCCGGAGTCACGAAGGATAGAAGAAAAAAGGGATACATCTGCCTTGGAACATAACATGTCAAAAGTAGGGGTGTTAGAGGGCAAAAAACCCTGTCTTATCAACTTTCTAATAATAGCGGACAGACGATTCCTCTGACCCTCATTTGCAAAACCCCACCATGCTGGCGAAGAATAAAGCATTCGCGCGACTGTGGTGGAACGTACAACATCATGTAGTCGGCTGCCAGTCAAACCATGCGACACAAGGACACGAAGTGCATAAAAAGATTGCTTTGCTTTACAGACAATGTTATCAATGTGCTCAGAAAAACCCAACCTATATGAAAGCGTAATACCCAGAACCTTAACTGTATCAACTCGTTCAATCCCAATAATGAGGGGAGGGCAATCAGAAGTTTTGGAACGGGGACGCCTAAAGATGACTTCACATGACTTGCTATTGTAGAGAAATTGGACCTGACGTTGACAGACAACGTTGACAGACAACGTTGACAGTCAACGTTGACAGTCAACGACTGTAGATGCTTGCATGCAGACGGCTAGGCCAATTTAGCCACGCCCACTGATCCAGGGTCTACGGAAGCGTGTGGCGGCCGCTAGCACAGACTTACGTAAACAAGACAACGTTGACAGTCAACAGTGTTGACATACCGTTGACAGTAGACTGCCGCTAGGATGGACCACGGCGGGCTAGGCCCAGACTATGGACAGGCCAATAGTTGACCGCCGTTGACATAGTTGACTGTCGCTAGACGTAGTTGACAGCCGTTGACATAGTTGACTGCCGCTAGTAGACAACGTAGTTGACTGTCAACAGACTTGACTGCTGCCAGCAATCGAAGGCGGCTATGACAGATTAGATGGGTGGACCTGGACAGGGCAAGAAAACACTATATAAGGAGGCATAAAACGGCCATGAAGACAGTTCCAGAACAGTTACAGTTCCAGTTACAGTTCCAGAGAGGCTCGACTTCGGAAACGAGAAGCATCCGTGGAGGTTCGTCTACTACGAGAAAGAGCGGCGTTCGGAAGCGAAAGGCATCCGTGGAGATTCGTCTAGTACGAGAAAGGGCGAGAAGTTCGGCATCGAGGGACATCGGAAGGTTGACGTTCCGTGGGGCATAGGTTCGAATCCTTTGACAGAACTGAAAGACAGACTCTGACTCGGGTTAATTGAAACACTGTGTAGATAAGGATTTTATACGTAGAATTTAATAAGGATAACGTTGAATGAGTTATCAATTAGTTATTAAAGTAGAAAGAAAACGAACAGTGACTTGTCGTTCCATTCTGTCGTCTAATCATTTATAAGTCTTCTAGCTGATTCGCTGAAGCCGTACTTGCGCAAAGGCAAAGAATAAGACACTGAGACACTTAGGAAACAACACCGGCCCAGTTTCCCGACATTTTGGTACCAGAAGTGGGGTCTTCAAAAGAAGATGGACAGAATGGATGACAACGACACAATCGTCTACTCGTTGGTAGATATGGACGACACAGCCGCTGCTCAGCCGACGACATGGACACCTGGGAGAAGAGCTACAACTCCAGCGCCGTTTGCCGGTTTCATCCGAACACCGGAACGTGAATCGAGAGGTCTTCTGGAGAGCATCAACTTTGATGGAGCAGCAGACGTGACGAACCGAGAACCAAGGTCTACTGCGAGGAAGACGGGCGCTATGGTCGAGACGCTGCGGATTACCACGTCCAGGAAGATGCAGATGAAGCCTGGCAAATTCGATGGTACCGGGTCATTCGAATCGTTTCTGACACAGTTTGAGGTATGTGCGAGACATAACCAGTGGTCAGCAGCTGATAAGACTGATTATCTGCGCTGTGCTCTGGAAAAAGCAGCGACACAGTTACTATGGGACTACGGGTCCAGAACTGAGGTCACGTACGAGGAACTGGTCGAGAGGCTTCGCCAAAGATACGGAACTGAAGGACAAGCTGAGACATTTCGAACTCAACTGTACTACCGCCGTCAACGAACAGACGAGAGCATGAGTGATTTGCTTCACGACATACGAAGGTTGGTCGTGCTGGCATATCCGGTGCCATCTAGCGAGACAACAGAGATTATAGCTCGAGATGCGTTTCTGGAGGCACTCCGTGACCGAGAACTGTCATTGAAGGTGCGCGAGAGGGAACCGAGAACGCTGGACGAAGCCTTTCGAGTCGCTCTACGGATGGACGCATATCAACGGATGCGGGAGCCAGAGGAGCAACGACGACCGTATAACCGTGTGAGAGGGACACAGGAAGCAGATGTCAACGCGCAGATACAAGAACAATTGAGTAGTTTCTTTGCCGCGCAGCAGAACTCTCAGAAGCAATGGCAACAACGAATGGAGTCCAAAATCGAGAGACAACTCAGCGATCTGCGGAAACAACCGACGCAAGGGACAACTGCCAACGTCGAGAATCGTTTCATGGACGAACAATCGAGGAGAAAGCCGATTGTTTGCTATAACTGCGGAAGACCGGGTCACATCTCAAGGGAGTGCCGTGCACGACGACCTCCTCGCTCAGGTTACGCCAACAGGGATCCAGCTGACGAAGCCATTGTCAATCACAACACCAGACATACAACGAACGGAGAGATGAAGAACGCGATATACATCAGAGGTACAATTAACGGCAACGCTCAACAGTGCCTGATCGACACCGGATCAGAGGTGAGTCTTGTGCCTGCTACAATTGTGAACGGTCTTGCCTGGCAACCGTGCAAGCGCACGCTCTTCGCAGCGAACGGAACGGGGATCCGGGTTATTGGAGAGGTACAGATTCCTCTCAAGATCCGCAAAGGCTTAGATATAAGGACCACTTTCCTGGTATCTGACCAGGTTAGTGAAGTGATGCTCGGAATGGACTGGCTCCGACATCATCGCTGCAGGATAGGATTTGGGGCAGGAGCACTATTTGTAGGACGACATCGTATGAATCTCGTCAAAGGCAATGGACAGTCGTGGTGCCGACGAATCCAGGTGGCGGAAGAAGTCACCCTCGCCCCTAGATCACAGCAGGACGTTTTGAGCAAAACTGTTGGAGGAAAGTCAGCCCAGCCAACGTCGGTGTGGATGACTGAATCAAGAGAAATCGGACCTGGTGTATGTGTGGCAAGAATGGTTTTTGATGACGACGCATCAGAGATGCCGGTGCGAGTCATTAATCTTAATGACCGGCCAGTGAAATTGTTGGAAGACCAGTTTCTGGGGAATCTACATCCAGTCGAGATAGAAACACCATCAGCATTGCCTCAGCATAAGGTGACTACGTCGGTGGACTCGCTTGTGGAAGAGCTCATGAAAGGATCCTCCTCTGACTTGCTGCAGGAGGACAGGAACCGCCTGCAAAAGCTGCTGGAAGAAGATTCCGACGAATTTTCGAAGGGGGGAAGGTGATTTGGGCGAGACTGATGTCTGTAAACATCGAATCGACACGGGGTGCGCTGCGCCTGTTCGACAGCCGTTGCGCAGGCAACCACTCGTGTACAAAGCAGTGATTGATGAACATTCGAAACAGATGCTGGTTGACAGAATTATCGAACCCGCTACAAGTGAGTGGGCTGCTAACGTGGTCTTGGGCGGAAAGAAGGACGGTTCAGTAACTTCAGTACGATTCTGCCGAAATAATGCTAATCGGCCGAAGGACGCGAAAACACGGAAGTACTCACACCCGTCGCCCAGAGTGGATGACTGCCTGGATGCGCATACAGGGCCCTCCTGGTTCAGTACGTTGAATCCGCGAAGCCGTTATCACAGAAGCAGACGTAGGAGGTTCGTTCATCCATGTCTGCGTGGAGACGTCCGTCGTGTAACAACGGTTACAAGAAGCGATATTCAACCGGTGGGAGAGGTGCAACTCCTTCAACCTGCAGCGCCGGAATGGGATTCCTCTATCGAGGACATGCTCGCACAGATGGACGAGGACCCCTCCGCCATACGAGCTGAAGAAGATAGAATCGCGGAATTGACGAGATGGGCGTTGGCATCGGTCACCAGCATGACGCTGTCAAGATTTCTGGACCTTGCCAGCCACCGCTATCCATTCGTCTCAGACATTGTGATCGTCGGTATCTATCGTGGTCTATGCCCGGCCACGGGAAATCTGGAGACTACGGCCAGGATCGAACCAACTCAACGAGAGCCGTGATCGGGACGATGCATTTCCAGGACGCCAAGTGACGATTGTTTTTTTATATAGGCCTAAATTAGGTGGAACTTTAAAAGTTTAACTTCTCTTTCGATTTCTATACATATGTTAGTTGTTGTGTTATGTAGTATCGGTTGACTGATATTCTTACGCCTTACGATGCAGGCTGATAATTTTGAAGGACACCTTTGTAAATAGTATATGGACGCGAAGCCTTAAGTTTGGAATAACTCTTAAGATAACAGAGACGCTCGTATCATCGAAAGAACACTTACGGACTTGACTCGTAATATTTTAAACCTGCGACTATGTAGTAATGGAACATTATATTAGAAACGTGCAGGTGACAGAAACTAACTAGTACTTTAACAGTATGTTTGTGCGACTGACCGTTAGTTCGCTATGTTCGCTTTTATAGTAGGCCTATTTGATGTTAATGCTAGTTTATGTTAATCACAGCCAGGAGGGTGTCCTTTCTTGTGGTGAGGAAGGGATGTAGAGAAATTGGACCTGACGTTGACAGACAACGTTGACAGACAACGTTGACAGTCAACGTTGACAGTCAACGACTGTAGATGCTTGCATGCAGACGGCTAGGCCAATTTAGCCACGCCCACTGATCCAGGGTCTACGGAAGCGTGTGGCGGCCGCTAGCACAGACTTACGTAAACAAGACAACGTTGACAGTCAACAGTGTTGACATACCGTTGACAGTAGACTGCCGCTAGGATGGACCACGGCGGGCTAGGCCCAGACTATGGACAGGCCAATAGTTGACCGCCGTTGACATAGTTGACTGTCGCTAGACGTAGTTGACAGCCGTTGACATAGTTGACTGCCGCTAGTAGACAACGTAGTTGACTGTCAACAGACTTGACTGCTGCCAGCAATCGAAGGCGGCTATGACAGATTAGATGGGTGGACCTGGACAGGGCAAGAAAACACTATATAAGGAGGCATAAAACGGCCATGAAGACAGTTCCAGAACAGTTACAGTTCCAGTTACAGTTCCAGAGAGGCTCGACTTCGGAAACGAGAAGCATCCGTGGAGGTTCGTCTACTACGAGAAAGAGCGGCGTTCGGAAGCGAAAGGCATCCGTGGAGATTCGTCTAGTACGAGAAAGGGCGAGAAGTTCGGCATCGAGGGACATCGGAAGGCTGACGTTCCGTGGGGCATAGGTTCGAATCCTATGACAGAACTGAAAGACAGACTCTGACTCGGGTTAATTGAAACACTGTGTAGATAAGGATTTTATACGTAGAATTTAATAAGGATAACGTTGAATGAGTTATTAATTAGTTATTAAAGTAGAAAGAAAACGAACAGTGACTTGTCGTTCCATTCTGTCGTCTAATCATTTATAAGTCTTCTAGCTGATTCGCTGAAGCCGTACTTGCGCAAAGGCAAAGAATAAGACACTGAGACACTTAGGAAACAACACCGGCCCAGTTTCCCGACACTATGATTGAGGCGCAAGTTACAATTTCTAGCCCACTCTGCAATGTGATTAAGTTCAGCATCAGTAGTGTCAATATTAGATGCAGGAATAATTAGGTAGTGCAGAACATTGTTTTTCTGGCAGGCTAATATTTTACCGGCTGCATTAAGTATAGGTTGAAAAACAAAAAAATTCAAGATGGCTAAAAAATTTAATTATTGCGAAAAGATACGACTTCAATGACAAGCAGACACTTTACTAATGTATGAATGCGACATAGAGCCTAATGAATGTGACTTGAACAGTTGAACAGCACGAGAATTGCGAGTCATTACCTAGACATTATGCCATCGAATGTGACGCGTTGTACAGTTGTTAGCGATACTGTGCAGTAGCCCAGAAGCAGACAGAAATAATTAATGGCATGATTTCGCAAAGATACCATAAACTGGTGCCGGCAATTCAAAAGAGGATGGCAAAATAATTTCGTGCAGTGCTGAATTTATGCAGCGCCATGCAGATGACGAGAGGACGTTGCGCGAATCATTGAGTTTGATTCTTGATACAGGAATTTGTCTGCTTCTTCTCTGATTCCTTTCTGCCTGTTATTGGTCGACGGCAGGAAACTGCGCGTGAAAGTTGAATTTTCTGGGAGCGTCTCTGAGTGGTCTCTTGAAGAGGCGCTATATAAATTACCGATATTAAAACTCTAAGCAGCGCAAACCATTGCAAATACTCTGGTACAAATTCTTTGCACTGGTCGTACAATGTATCTCTGCCACAAGGCTGCCGAAATCTTTCCCTCCAGAGGATCATGAGCATAAACAGCGGCTTAGACAAGGGGGTTTTGGGGGTTAAACCATCCCCCATTGGCCTAGAAAAAAAGGTTTTTTAAGGTTATTTATCCACCTAAATAAGAAAAACAAAACAATTGCTTGTAGTAGCAATTGTTTTTCTTACTTTATTCCCTTTTTTACTTTATTCCCTTTTTATTTACTGTAATACTGTTGGGTTGGTGTCAGAAAGGGCATCCGGCCAGGCCATAAAACCCCCAAACAACCCCCCCCCCATCAAAATTCCTGGCTACGCCACCGGGCCTAACAAACCCCTGCTTGCAAAACTACACTGGTTACAAAAACGTCTGGCGCGGTGTTGATTCAAGACTAATTCGCAATTGGTTCTGCAACATGGGCTAGCGGTCGAATTATCATTGAGAGAAGCATAAAACGACGTTTTTTCCGTTTGTTATTTTATTTTCATCGTTTTTTTACATCTACATGTATGCTGGCAGCTATTATAATACTTAGCAGATTTAGAATCATAAATATCCATGCTTCCCTCCTCGTTTCCCTCCCTCTCTATCTGCCGTCAGCAGGATCCTTGCCAGCTCCCTACGTCCGTAGCCTACCTGTCCTCCCGTTCCTACTCCAGGCACGTATTTCCCATGAGAACTTCTTAGCAAATCAAGCACTTCGAGCCAGAGTAATGACAAATCGACAGTGACTTTTATAGTAGTGTAGTGGTGGCGAAAGAAATGATGATCATGATGATGGTGGTGATGATAATGATAATGACGACGAGAGTGACGGTGACGACGATAACGGTAATGCAGAACTGGATTTTCTGATCATAATCAATGTTTTGATCAGCAATCGAATTCAAATGTCAGTTAAAAATAAGCCTTCGAGAATTAATAAGTTTTGAGACTAGACTTTGAGAGTCTCAATTGAGGTTGAACCACTGCTCATTCTTTTATCTTCTAATATTTTCCTACGAACAAAATAACAGATGTAGGCCTACGTCGACAATACTAGCTAAGAGTTCTTTAGGGCTCAGCCTCAGCAGCATCATCAACACTAGTCTTGGGTCCGCCTCTCTTTTGAACAATGCCATATTCATAGCATGTCGCCAACTCTCCTTCTTCTTATCCTTCTCCATCTTCTGCTAATCAACCTTCTACTTCCTATAACAACTGGAACAACTACACAATGACAACCAAAGCTATTTTTCTGTTGCTGCTAATGCAACCACCCATATTGCTACCACAACTATATGTACAACTACAACAACTACTATTATTATTGCTACCTCTAGCCTACTGCTAGAACTACTACAACTTCTACTACTATTACTACATGTATTGCAGGCTGTCTGTTCCGTTAGCAACTAAGATTGGTGTTAATTATTCTAGTAAAAAGAGAGCCCATAAACAATGCAAAATGACTTCTATTGTCTAAGTGCATGACCAGACAACCATTTACTGACTGAATATACCGCTCATTCCTTGGTTCATCGTATCTTAAGCTTGTCATAAACTGACAAATGAAAAAGTTTCTAGCATAGAAGTTTTTGGTATTCAGCTCTAGAGATACGTATTACGCTGCTCGTCCATTAGTGCAAAAACAAAACTGAGCTTTAAGGCACTGCTTCACCCTTCAATGACATAGCACTGATAACAGGTATAAGCACTCTGATCATTTTTCATAAAGCAAATCATTAGCCTCACAACCCTGAACATAATTTTCTTTTTCATAATTTTGTCACCACAACTGTGCTGATTCAATAGCTTGGGCAACGTGATGCTAACTTTATAATGAATTCTTTTCGATCAAAATGCTCCCACTTTGGGTCTTGAGTCACAATAAGACTTCCTTCGTACGTGTATTCGTTTTGAATAATCGGTATGTCGATCACTGTTTCATCCGGACAGAGGTCAAGGTAAATGTCAAAGGCCGGAGAGTATTGAAAAGGAATCTTAGGCCCTAAAGAAGTGTCTACCTTGTCCGCTTCGATGTGCTTATCTGGACAGTAATCATTAAGTTCTACAACTCGCTGTTTGAATGATGGCATGAAGCAACATGGATAAACGTCATGTTTATAAAACTCACTGAAACAAAACATGAGCCTCTCGACCCAGAAGGCCAGATTCTTTTGCGTTATTTCATTTTCATCCTTTCGTTCATAACCATCTCGGATCTTTAGAGCCTCCATGCAAAAGAGAAGAGATGTCTTCAATTGATAAGTAGTCTTTGGATAATTGTAAAGTATCAGTTTGCAAACTGTATATGCTGCCTTTAAGAAAGGCGAGCTTTCTCTAATGATTCGACTCTCTAACGGCGCAAAGGAAATTCTGGAAAATGTATCGGAGAAGATAGAGTGAGTACCATTTCCCTTAGATGGATCAAAACGTGGTCTATCAAAGACCAGAGTACAACCGTCTGCCTCCCAAGCTTCGTTTATGGCAAATGCCAATTGGTCTCGTATAAACGAATCCTCCACATGAACGCAAGCAACTACGTCAATCGATACATTGACAAAAAGTGGATCACATTCGCCGTCAGCGATGGGATGAATCATTCTTAGCCCCACAGTCTTACACAGACCAGCTGGCTTAATAGATTTGTTTTCAATTATACCTGTCACATTCCATTCTAGAAGATGCTCGTCTTTCCAGAAATCTGGATCATGTAAGACGTCTTCTAGTCAAACTGCCCATCATCCTGCCTCTTTTCTGTGTGGTCACTCTTTCGTATGAGCTGAAAGTATCCCGTCGGACCCATTGGATGTGGAAATACGTCACAAAGCTGACTAAATTTAGTCAGTTTGAAGTTGAAATCAAAGTCTCCTGAAATGACAGCTTTTGTTTCCTCACTTGCACTTCCAACTAATTTCGGTTGGCACTCAAATCGTCCGTCTTTTTCTTTTACTCTATCAGCCAAACGATCAACGAGGTTTTGAATCGCTGGCTTCAGTTTGTTTATTCGTCTGTTAAGGCCGGGAAAATCGTTTTCCATCCAAACTTTCCAAATAGCTTTTTCTAATGATTCTTCAGGTCGAGGTGATTGAGAATATATTCGAACCGTTTCAACGTGTCCTCGTTTCGATAATTCTGTCACATGATCTGTATTAAGTAAGGGCTTGATGTCTATCGACGAGAGTAGCGTCTTCTTTCCGATTTGTAATTTCACTGCATTGTCTGTGTTGGTGGTTACCATTTCTCGCAGTTGCTTAAGATCTCTAGGTGTATGTCCATAGTTGTCTTTAATGTTTTCATCGGCTCCATGGTGTTCTATGAGAAGCTCGTACTGATCATTCATTTCTGCGTAATGTAAAGGCGTTTTGCCGTATATATCAACTGTGTTAACGCTAGAACCTATATTCAATAGGATCCTCACTAGATCGCGACATTCTTTGTTAGCATAGGATGGTGGCATGACAGCGTAATGAAGTGCAGTTCTTCCTTTATCGTCTGTTGCAGTGGCTGACCGCCTGAAATGTTCATGTTTTATGAGAATTCCATTAACCATTAGATCGAATCTTTCATGGTCTTGTTCTCTTTTGGCTACCTTCATATCTTCAATTGCGTAATTTGAAACCAGTGAGATGATCAGTCGATGAAGTGGACCTCGCCTTCTTCCGTCAAACCTTGCAGCCTCCAATGGTGCTTCGTCGATTGGTTTTAGGGAGTTACGAATGGCACCACGATCATCAAGCGCTTTGAAGGTCTCCAAAGTAATTCTCCTTGAAGACCTTATTGCAAGATCAAGTTTCGTGTTTCCTCTGAAATCAATGGCATTCACATTTAATTCGTCGATGGACAGCAATAATTTAGCCATTTCTTCTTTGAATCGAGTTATCTCGTCATATTCAAGATTTTCCTCCAGCCGGCTATTTGTTTTAAATGGATGTACGATTACCTCTTTCCACAAGGGCTGACCCATTCTGGGAATCTCATGAATACAATCACGTTTCCGCTTGAGAGACCCCTTGGAGAAGAAATGCAAATCAAACCAATTCGTATTTGGCTCATAGATAGTCGCATGCAAAGCAGTAAATCCGTAATAGTCGTGAAGATTAACGGAAGCGTTATGGCTAGGCAGCAACCGCATTGCTGAGACATGATGTGTTTCAGCTGCTTTGATCAAAGCAGTTGCTCTATATTGGTCTCTTCCGTCAAGGTCGAGTTTCAATCCTGATTTCTGCTCCCAGTCAAATAATTTTTGAATGGCATGAGAACAGCCTTTCTCGGAGGCAACAATCAAAGGCGTTTCACCAAAAGCATTTTTCATATTGAAGTCAGCGCCTTTTACTAATAGCAATTGTATCACGTCATCTGTAGTTCGAATCTTCAAACGTCGCGGCCCTGATTTATTTGCCAGATAGTCGTACCCGCATTCGCCGCATTCCTTTATGACCTTGTGAAGAGGTGTATTCAATTGATCGTCCTTGCAGTGAACATTGAATTTTCTCGAATTCACAAGAAGCTGCGCTATTTCTTTGATGTTTCTGCATTCTATTTTGTACTGTATATCGTAAGATAGAAATTCCATGATGTCGATGATCTTCCTGCGTTTCATTTTGTACATGCGTTCATATCGTTGACCCGGAGTCATGATTTTCTGTATCATGCGACGAAAGCTATTACCAAGATCTGCCTCTGAATAATATACAGATCGCTCTTCACTGAGCAGTCTTTCAACCATTTTCGGTTGCATCGATTTCACTGCGAGTTCAAGCGCAGTGCTTCCATCTACATCCAGCATTTTCTCCAGAGGTGTGCGTCTTTCTGTCCAAACTATATCAGCAGAGAACCGTCGACCATCGGGTTTCGTGAGTTCAATTGGTATAATATCTCTGGCTTCAGCCAAGTTCTTGTCGTTTTCTTGAAGTTTCTGTTCATCATTTGCTAATTTGCCAAATATTCTGCAGCAGTGTTTCAAAATAACATCGACAACTTTTGTGTGACGTTCTTCGACAGCAACTTGCAATGGTGTCTGCTGAAAGTCAAACCTCACAAAATCACAAATTCCTCGGCGCAGTAACACATCCACGACATCTGAATGGCCATTCTTAGCGGCAATATAAAGCGGTGTTTCCACGGCTTGTTTTATAATGTCAACATTAGCATTGTTGTCTAGTAAAACCTCAACAATCGAACTGTGACCATTTTCACAGGCTAAATGAAGTGGAGTCATCTTCTTGTTGTTACAGGCATTCACATTCGCACCATCATTTATCAAGTTCTTTACAATTTCTGCATGCTCACGCTCAGCTATATCACGACTTCTTAGTTGTGGAATTTGCCATGTTGAACCTGCTTTACGTTTTGATGACGACTTAAAAGATTTTTTTTCATTTCAAAACACCCACCGTCTGTTGCGACATGGTGTGGAATCTGATCAACGTCAGCTTTAGCTCTATTGGTTTCTTGCGAAAGTTTCAATTCATCTGGATGAACTTGGTTTGCTGCAAGTTTCAAACGAGAATACACTACTTCCCTTTCCGCAGATGGATTCAGCAAAATCTTTACAATAGCGTTGCGGTCATTTCTTGCTGCAAGATGGAGGGCGGTCTCGACATTTTTATCAACTGCATTGATTCCACCGACATAATCAATCAGTGCTCTGGCAATTTCCACGCAACCCATTCCATCAGTGATAGGACGAGAAGTATGACATGAGTTACTAGCTATGCTGGTTTCTGCGTTGTTTTTCAACAATTCTTGTGTAATTCCTAAGTGAACCACATGAAGCGAAGTCCGGTCGAACGCATTTCGACGATCAACACCATCTTTCTTATATAGAAGTTCTTTTACAATGGCATACAGTTTTGAGCGATCGTCTAAGACTGCACCATGCAGCATATTCACCGATGACTTCAGCAAGTTTCTGACTGTCGTTGTCTCCTGACGCTTTGCTGCAAGATAAAACTGATTAAAGCCTTGTCCGTCTTCGTTTTCACAGACGTCCTGGATGTCATCTTCTTCTTCTACATCCTGTTCCTCCTCTTCTTCTTCCTCTTCCTCCACCTCCTCCTCCTCTTCCATCTCATACAATTCTTCAATTTCAAAAGGTGTGTATTGGCATAATTGATGGATAGTTTCTGAAGCCGACCTCTTATAAACACAAGTCTTATAATCAGACTCAGCGTGCTTGAAGTGTTGGATAGTTTCATCATCTTCTTCTTCATCATCTTCCGCATCCTCCTCATCCGACTCCGACTCTTCAGTCTCATCCTCCCAACAAAATGGACACAGTTGTTCAATTTCAGAAGGTGTGTTTAAGTGTTGGATAGTTTCTGAAACCGACCTCTTATAAACACACGTCTTGTAATCAGACTCAGCGTGCTTGACGTCAGATTGACAGTGCAGTTCACCAACTGGTATTCCTTTGTTGACATCATCTGCGTTTTCAGTGTCTCCGGACACAACCGCAACCTCCTTGGCTGACCTGCCACTCATTGTTGCACTGTCCAGTATAGGCCTACCGTTAGGAAAATGCAGCTGTTGATCGCGTGTTCGACATCTGTGAAAAATAAAAATACGGCTGCGATTTACCAAAATTAACAATGACAGACAAAATGTGTATTAAGAGACCTCTTGAGCAAGATCCTAGAGATACATTGAGCAACGTTTACTCTGATAAACAGTGAGAGCGCAAACATTAAGAGCTGAGCTGAGAGTTAAGAGATTTGCCGTGAATGAAAAGAGATCGGCTCGATTGTTCTGGTTTCATTAAGAAAGCCAATGACCCCAAATCTCCGGATTTGAACCCGATGGATTAATAATCAATTGCGGAGAGCTATGCTGAATAAATATCACAATCTGCAACCAAAACCAAGAGTGGTAAGAGAGCTGATGTGCGCATTGGAGTTAACATGAGAAGATTTGCCTTTGGAACGCATCATAGGGCCGTCAAGAGCTTTGCAAAGAGACTCAAAAGAAGTTTTGGCACTGGTGGTGGGCACATTGAACACAAGTTGTGAAGCATCAACAAGTTCATTTCACAACAGTTATTTGAGATGTGACTTTAATATATCGTTTTTGTCACTTTTTGTTGCGTTACGTTTTTGATTCGTCAAAAAACGGTGGGTGGCCTCACTAAAAGTGGTGTAACTTTTGTTGGGTTTGAAATATTTTGATGAAATCTGGTCATCATGAGTAAATATGAAATGTCTTTAAGCCTGTAAAATTTCATAGGCTGGTACCAACTTAATTGAGTCAGCCGCACGTTGATCTCTACGTCTAGACCCAAGCAGCCAATGCGAAGGCATTACGAATGGATAGACAATTGCCCGAATTGCATAATAATATGTACGTTAATTTTTTATGTAGAATACCGAAACGATTGTCGACCGGTTTGCAGTTTTCGCCTTTTTATTACATCAAGACGGATTCAGTCAAATATCGTAATGGCAAAATTTCGTAAACTCGGGATTTCTAAAGCATCACTCGAAAGCCAAGCGCGGGGCACCAGCTTATTCATGAGCGCTGCGTTGAGCTTGTGCAATACAATAACGTAAGCAATAACTAAAATGTGATATTATTAATATTTTTGTCAAATTGTTCTGACGGAGTAAATTCTGGGGAGGGCTTTCCCTATTGTAGAGATGCCTAGATAAAACATTTGGCATGGACACGTAGAGGCGGAGGAAGAAGAGAGAGCGGGGGCTGGCGCCAATGATAATAACAGGAAGAGTCAATGCTGTATTATTATGCTCAGTCTTTGGCAGGGCTCAAAGTGTGGCTATCCGGTCATGGACGGCGTCCACACACTTAGGCCCTATGTTCAAATCTGAATGCCGTCTTGTCACCTGTTAGGCCCGTGTCACGAAATAGAGTAGGCCTATCCCCTAATAATTGTATCCCCCCCCGGATGAAGAGAAGTTGAAAAAACCACTTCTGTGTGTTCTTATTTTTGAAAATTAACATCCATTTTCTTTGTTTTGAACAATGACACTAAAAAGAGTGTTTATTCCTACGAGATAATTTTGCTTGCTTTGGTTCTAGAGCACTTAGAACATTTAGGGCACTTAAGAACATTTTAAGTCATTAACTAAATTCCAGTTGACTTGTTCTGAATATTTCTTAGGACATTTAAAACAATTAGTCACTTTAAATTTTGATTACAGCATAAATTTTTTGATCGTACGTTATTTTCAATAATTGGGATGGAATGGTTAATACCCCGGATGCTCTATGGTCTATACCCGGTATATTCCACCCCGCCCCGGATAGCTTCAAAGGGGGATAGCATACCACGTGACACCGGCACATCATGGAAAGATAAGAGAAGCCCATCAACGTCTTTGACTACACTTTAAGCATTGGCTCTTGGTCCAGAATGACCTTTGAGTATTAAAGTATACTATAGACCGAACTAAATACGCACGCATGCGTATAACGCTTATTATTTCAAGATAAAATGTAATATAAACTCACGTATAATATTGTAGGCGAAGCAATAGCCCTCAGGCGTCCTGCTCTCACATATAGGCTAATATATAGGCCTAACTGTTTCCCTCGTTATAATATTACCGGTATGGTAACTGTCTGAAAAGATTGTTGCGTAGACTGAGTCGTTGGAGCAGCCTGCACTCTGGCGGTCATTGTTACTTAAGCGCCAAATACAAATGACTTTGGTTATATTCTGCCTCGCGCATTGAGCAGTTAACTCACTCGTAACTCGCAAATCACAGTCTATGATCTTCAGTAGTAAGTAAGCATGCCTATTATTCTCGTCTTCTTGAACAGGCGCTTCGTACGGATATAGACACCGACAACAGTACTGATGGAATTAAAAGTAATAAACTACGACTCACTCTAGCGAAAGAAACTTGACAGCTTACTAAAACTGTCAGGCTAAATTAATTAACCGGGTCAACCGATCACACTAGCGCGCATCGCACAATCCCGTTTTCTTATTATAAGAGAAATCGAAAACCACCGAGGTTTATCCGTGGTTTTTTCCTTTGGAAATTTTCAGCAACCGCGTACAAAATCAATTCAAAGAACGCTCAGCGCAATTATTGGTCAAAACGGCCTGCGCGCAATCTTCAGGGCTGCGTTGCTGTGTGTAGGTAGGCCCACAGCCCAGAGCCTACTAACGCGAATCATAATATTATCATAAACCGATCCTTGATGGGACGTAGTTTCATAATCAGTTTCTACAAAGCTGACTCGAGCGAGATCGCGTGTACCAGCCGCAGAGCTGCTAAATCATTTGCCGGAAATTAGGCATAGACTAGGGCCCTAGGCCAAAAAAGCAGCTCTAAAAGCTTAATTAGTATAGGCTACCCCGGAATAGGCCTGCGCGTCGGGACAAAATTTGCATTAGGTAGGAGCCTATTCAGTGCTAAAAGTGTGGAAAAATAAGTGCCTGGACGCCCGTTACCTTTCCAAAAGAAGTGCCTGGACGCCCCTTACCTTTCCAGTCATTGCTGGCTAATAAGTGGCTGGACGGCGTTCAGATTTTGTAATGTAATGTAATGTAATGTAATTCAGACAATTTGTATAGCATCGTCAGTAGCAAGCTACTTCTAGGATGCTTTACACGCATAATGTCAACTGTCAGAGTAAATGTCATGAGCTCGAGAGCAAGTGTAGCTTCAATTGTTTTTTAAAAGTTGATACAGTTTTGATTGCCTGGATGGTTGATGGAAGACTGTTCCAGGCGCGTGGGCCTGCGACGCGAAAGGCGCGATCGCCCATTTTTGTTTTCGTCGCAGGAATGAACACGTCGGCGGTCTTGGACGATCGCAGCCGGGACCTCCTTGGATCGTCTGCTAACGGTTTGATGTTGTCCGCGAGGTAGGCTGGTGCGCAATTGTTGAGGCATTTGTACATTAGGATACAAAGTTTGAAATTGATGCGGTCACCTATGCCAAGCCACTGAAGCTGGTCTCGAATCGCGCTAGAAATGTGGTCGAATTTTTTCAATCGCAGGACTAGGCGAGCTGCAGCATTGATGACCGCCTGAAGCCGAATGATACTGTTCTGTGGCAAGCCAGCAAAGGCGACATTGCAGTAATCGATTCGGCCCAAAATTAAACTTTGTATCAGGTGGCGCGTCACTTCCTGTGTGAGTGACGGAGACACAGATCTCAGCTGTCTCAGTATTCCGAAGCTGGTTCGTACAACTGCAGTGATATGTGGTATCATTGACAGGTTACTGTCGAGTAGAAGACCGAGATCGCGGACCTCACTCTTTGGCACGACAGCATCCCCACCAATGACGAATGGGCTGCGGTCTAGTTTTCCCACTCTGCGCGTAGACGAGCACCAGAGAAATTCCGACTTGGATGAATTAAGTTGCAGTCGGTTGCATTTCATCCAGTCAGCGATGTCACTGATGCAGCTCGTTGAGATGGATCGCAGATTCTGGACTTCAGTTGGACAAGGACGACAGAAGCCATAGATCTGCGAGTCATCAGCGTAGAGATGACACTGCAGATTTTAAAATAAGTGCATGGACGCCGTCCATGACCGTCCAGGCACACTTTAAGCCCTGAGCCTATTGGTTTCCGGGTGTAGGACCTATTCTAGTAATTGAAGTCTGCGATAGGTATGAAACAAACCGAAAACCAACATTAATGAAAAACAAGTTATTAACAAATGCATTATTTTATTTTAGAAATAAACCACCCTGTTGCGAAGTAATTTAAGGTATATAATATAGGCCATATAGTTTTCATGTATGAAGATACCTTATGCCTGTGGTTTATTTTCTAAAGGGGGTCTACAGGCTTTTTACAGCTATGGGCTTCACCAATATTATTCGAGATCAGCGAAAAAACCGATATTCAAATGATTTCAGGATCGATTAGGCCCACAGGTCAAGATCCAGTGGAACAAAGGTCAGACGACTATAATGGATGATTGGTTTGTTCCTATAGGCTAAACTCACCTGTCTTTATAAGTCGCTCAAATCCTACTTTTTAGCTGTGGCTGGGCTGGGAGTGCCTCTGAGTAGTCTCTTGAAGAAGCGCTATGTAAATTCTCTAAATGAATGAATGAATGTCCATTAGCCTAAATGGTAAATTTTGCACAAAGTTGAACGCTATTGTTAATTGTCGCACGCAATGAAAAGAATAACTGGTTTTTTGATTAATTACTAGCTGTACCCGGCCACGCGTTGCTGTGGCTGAAAAGACTGTCCAACCCTCCCTTCCTACGTCCCCTCCCCTTTCCCCTTCCCCTCCCCTCCCCTTCCTCCCCTCGCCTTCCTTCCCTCCCCTCCCCTCCCCTGTAGCCACTGTAGAAAGACGCGCGGAAAACGGCCGCAAATGAATGATTTTGTAAAAACCGACAGTTACATATAAATTTGCGCTATGGAAGACGGCCGGATATACGTTTTGAAACGCGCCTGAAGAATGGGCGGACTAATGCGTGAAATTTCAAACTCGAAATGGTTGGACTCCATCGTCGTCTATCGAATGGAATTAAAAGTTGTGGTTTTTTGGTCGTAAAGATTGCGCTTTTTCCCAAAAGGCATTAAACAAACCCGGTCATGTTCGAATGAAACGTTTAACGAAAATTTTCAAAACAATCGGTCAAGAACTTTCCGAGCCCCTTCATGTCGAACGGTAACGTTTTACATTTTTATTTATATAGATAATAATTATTCTGTCGTTGATGAACTACTGCTATTAGTAGTAGCCTAATAGCAGTAGTTTATGAAACTCGTTTATGTCATCAACGACATTATTTTTATATCGTTGACGACGTTGATCACGAGTCCGATTCCCGGTCGGTCGGTTTATCAGAGATTAATTTCTCGGATCTTTACTGCGGGTGGCTCGGTCGCAATAATTATAAACGTGGAGCAGCGGTGGTGAAGGATCTCACCCTCAGGGTCGAAGCCATAACACAGCCGCTATATAAATATGCGATTACATTTGCATTTACATTCATATCTTAGACCATCTATTTGCGCAATGAAATCATGAGAAATTATTTGAGATGACGGCTTAAGAAATGTGAAAATTTTTAAACAATGGGAGGGACGCTTTTGAAGTCTTAAACCACAACTATCAACACTGAAATGACTGAGCATCATCATCATCATCATCATCATCATCATCATCATCATCATAATCATCATCATCATCATCATCATCATCGTCGTCGTCGTCGTCGTCGTCGTCGTCGTCGTCATCATTATCGTCATCATCATTGCTCTTCTCCGCCCGGCCGATAAGGTCTTTACTCTTTACATCATGTCGTCGCAGCTACTGATCAAGTCTAATTCGCAATTGGTTCTGTAAAATTAGTTAATAAATTTGTCGTAAAGGAAAGCATTCGTGTCGTCAGTAAAGAGTAAGCTTACTAGATTAAAGACAGAAACGGAAGAGGCTATAGTTCGCTGACACATACAAACTGCAAAGTAAGAATAGAGGGTCCACTATTCCGAAAGTCCACTATTCCGAATATTCGCTATATTGTGGTCGTTATTCTTGGTGGTTAGGCTTAGGGTGGGTTGGGGTTAGGGTTGGGGTTAGGTGGATTAGGTTTAGGGTTGGGGTGGGTTAGGTTTAGGGTTGGGGTGGTTTAGGGCTATGGTTAGGGTTGGGGTGGGTTAGGGTTATGGTCAATAGGTGATATAGGGTTATAGTCAAGTTCAGGGCTAGGTTTAGGGCTAGGGTTCGGAATAGTGGACCTTCGGAATAGTGGACCCTCGGAATAGTGGACCCAAACCGATCGTTCCGTTGTCAGGTTGAAATCCGGGGAGGACAAGCTGCTTCCGTGGTGATCGGTGATGATGATATTCGTTTGCATTGCTGAATCTGACTATTATCGGGTTTGAATTGATCGAAGAGTTCAGTTTAAAGATGATTTAAGTAATCAGACAATCATTTATAGTCTATAAGCCTACCTTTTTTCAATGAATTCCAAGTTTAAGCCTAGATCGAATGGTTCGCCACATCAAAGACCTTTGGTATTAAATCGAAGATATCAATAGATAAGCTATACATTGTTATTCATCGCTTCAGATAAGTCGCATTGTACTAGTAGTGATAGAAAAGTAGACTGAATGTTTAAAATGACACAGACTTATGAGCTTCACTGCTTCCATGCATTGTGACAGTGGCATAGCCAAGGGGGTTAACCCCCTCCCCCATTGGCTTAGGAAAAACGATTTTCAAATGCTATGTATTCACTTAAATAGGAAAAACAATTGCTTGTAGTAACAATTGTCTTTCTTACTTCAATCCATTTGTTACTTTATTCCTTTTTATTTACTGTAATGCTGTCTGTTGGGTTGGTGTCAGGAGGGGCATCCGGCCAGCCCATAACCCTCCCAATAAAATTTCTGGCTACGCCACTGCATGGTGATAATATTGAAAGAAGGCATGATGCAAAAGTCACGTCGCTAAAAACACACATAAACAAAAGCAAGCACAAGGGGAGAGACTCTAGATCTAGGGGATCGGTTTCATTTGCTTTTTGGCTGAATAGCTGGGAGTACGTGATGCTAACTTACTAATGAATTCTTTCCGATCAAATTGTTCCCACTTTGGGTCTTGATTCGCAATACGACTTCCTTCGTTTAAGTCGTACATGTACGTGCGTCTGTTTTGGATGATAGGTATATCGATCGTTGTGTCATCTGGGCATAGGTCAAGGTAAATATCAAAGGCCGCAGAGTATCGGAAAGGAATCTTGGACCATAAGGAAACGTCTATCCCGTCCGCCTTCTGTATGTCCATGTAGTATTTATTCAGATGAACTATTGGCTGTTTGAAGGATGGCATGAAGTAACATGGATAAACGTCATGTTGATAAAACTCACTGAAACAAAACATGAACCTCTCGACCAAGAAAGCCAGTTCCGTTGGCGTAATTTCGTCTTCGTCTTTTCTTTCACATCCTCCTGAGATCTTTAGAGCCTCCATGCAAAAGAGAAGGGCCATCTTCAATGGATAAGTAGCCTTTGTATGATTGTAAAGCATAAGTTCGATATAATTATGCTGCCTTAACTAAAGACGAGCTTTCTCTTATGATTCGACTCTCTAACGGTGCAAACGACATTCTGGAAAATGTATCTGAAAAGATAGAGCGAGTACCATGTGGCTTGGATGGATCAAAGCGTGGTCGATCAAAGACCAATGTACAACCGGCTGACTTTAAAGCCGGGCTTATGTCAACTGGCTCTCCGAACCGCGAATCATCCACTTGAATACAAGCAACTATGTCAATAGATACATTGACGAAAAGAAAGCCGCCTTCTCCGTCCTCAATAAGGATTAATCATCCTTAGCTGCACATTCTTACACAGATCAGCTGGATTTCTGGAGTCGTCTTTAGCTGCAAGTGTGAAGTTCCAATCGAAAAGATGTTCGTCTCGCCAGAAATTGGGATCATGTAAGACTTCTTCTAAAACAATCTGGAATCTAGAGTTGACTTCGTCAGTTAGCAAACAATGATCTAAGTTGAAGAAACAGTCAAACTCACCGTCACTCTGCCTCTTTTTGGCACGGTCAGTCATCCGCCTCAATTGAAAGTATCCCTTTGGACCCAGGGGATGTGAAAACACATTGCACTTCTCACTGAATTTAGTCAGCTTGAAGGTAAAATCGAAGTCTGTTGAAAAAACAGCCTTTGTTTCTTGATCTGCACTTCCCACTAAAATTGGTTGGCACTCAAATCGCCCATCCTTTTCCTTTATGCCAGCTGCCAATTGCTCAATGAAGCGTTGGAGCGATGGCTTAAGTTTGCTTACGCGTCTGTTGAGGCCAAAGAAATCGTTCTGGACCCAAACCTTCCAAATCGCTTCCTCTGGCGACTCTTTAGGGCGATGTGATTGAGAGTATATACGAACAGTTTCAATAACTTTTCTCTTCGAAAAGTCCCTCACATGAGTAGCACTTAGCATACGCGCAATATCCATGGGCATGTAAATCGGCTTCTTTCCTATTGTCGACTCGTTGGCATTGTCTGCGTTGCTATTCACCAATTCCCGCAGATTCATCAGATCTTTAGGTCTATGACCATTTTTGTCTTTTGTGCTTTCATCCGCTCCGTGCTCGATAAGAATCGTGTACTGATAATTCGTTTCTGCGTAATGTAAGGGCGTTTTGCCGTACACATCAACTGCGTTAACGTTGGACCCTATTTCTATTAGCTCCCTCAGTAGATCGCGTTCTTCCTCGCAGATGTTGGTTGCTATAACAGCGTAGTGAAGTGGAGTTCTTCCTTTACCGTCTCTTGCCGTGGCTAACTCCCTGAAATTCTCTGGATTTAGGAGAATTCCATAAACCATTATATCTGACCTGTCACGTTTTTCTTCTTTGTCTGCCTTGATGTCTTCAACTACAGAACCTGTAATGCGGGAGATGATCAGTCGATGAAGCGGACCTCTTCCTCTCTTGTCAACCCTTGCAACTTCCAATGGTGCATCGTCCATCGGTTCTAGTGATTTAGGAATGGCACCGCGAGCCTTAAGAGCTTCGAATGTCTCCGAGGTAATTCGTTTCGTAGACGTTCCTGCCAGATCAAGGGGGGGTGTGTCCTATGAAGTTTACAGCATTTACATTTGTTTCGTCAATGGCCAGCAATAATTTGACCATTTCTTCTTTGAGTCGCGTGATTTTCTCGTCATAGTCAAGCTTTTTGCACACCCGCTCAAATGTATTATGTAGATCCATGGCTTTATCTCCTACTCTATGTGTAACCCACGGCCTTTTCACAGGATGCTCATAGACAGCTGCGTGCAAGGCAGTAAATCCGTAATAGTCATGCAGATTAACAGAAGCTTTATAGCTAAGCAGCAACTGCATTACTGAGACGTTGTGTGTTTCAGCTGCTTTAATCAAAGCAGTTGCTCCGTATTGGTCTCTTGCGTCGATGTCGAGTTTCAATCCTGATTTCTGCTCCCAGTCAAACAGCTTTTGAATGGCGTGAAAACAGCCTCTCTCGGAAGCAATTATCAATGGCGTTTCGCCAATTGCATTTTTCATATTGAAGTCTGCACCTTTTTCCAACAACAATTGAATCAGTTCGTCAGTAGTTTGTGTCTTCAAAGGAAGTCGTCTTGTCAAGTCATCGCTAAAGCTTCTTAATTGCATAAAAACGTGAAGTGGTGTATTCAACTCGTCGTCTTGGTAGTTAACATTAAATTTGCTCGAATTCATAAGAAGTTGAGTTATTTCTTTAATCATCTTGCATTTCATCCGGTGCTGTATTTCGTAGCATAGAACTTCCATGATGTCGACGATCTCTGTGTGTTTCATTTTGCAGATGTCTTCATATCGGTGATCCGGCAAAGTGATTGCCTCAATTATGCAATGAAAGCTTTCTACAATATGTTTCTCTGAATAAACGCATCGCTCTTCATTTAGCAATATCTTAACCATTTTCGGTTGGATAGAATTCACAGCGAGTTCAAGCGCAGTGGATCCATCTGATTCTAGCATTGTCTCCAGAGGTGTGCATGTTTCTGTCCACACTATTCCAGCAGAGATGCATCGGCCATCAGATTTCTTTAGTTCAGTTGGTATAATACCTCTCGTTACATGTGAGTTCCTGAAATTTACTCGAACTATCTGGTCGCAATTTCCTAATTTGCCTAAAATCCTGTAACTGTGTTTCAAAATAACCTCAACAACTTTTGTGTGTCGCTCTTTTACCGCAACGTGCAGTGGTGTCTCATTAAGGAGGTTGTGTACAAAATCACAAATTCCTCGGCACAGTAACAAATCGACGACATCCGCATGACCATTCTCAGCTGCTAGATAAAACGGTGTTTCCCAGGGGTACCTATCCACCGTAGCATGGTGGTCCAATAAAATGCCAACAATCGAACTGTGACCATATTTGATTGCTAAGTGAAGTGGAGTCATCTTGGCGGTGTTACGTGCATTCACATTCGCACCGTCTAATATCATGATCTTTACAATTTGTGCATGGTATCCCTCAGCTGTAAGACGATCGTTGATTGGTGTCGCTTGCCCTGATGAGTCCGTATTAAGACTTGGAGTAGAACTTAATGGGGTTTTTGCGATTTCAAAGTTGCCGCCTTGCGCTGCAACATGGCATGGCATCTGACAAAGATCAACCTTTTGTCGACTGGATTGTGGCGAAGGTTCCAATTCATCTGGATAAATTTGGTTATCCGCAAGTTTCAATTGAGAACGCACTCCCTTTTCTGTGGATTGATCGAGTAAAATCTTTACCAAAGCGTTGTTGTCATTTCTTGTTGCAAGATGGAGAGCCGTTTCGCCATTCTTATTAACTGCATTGATTCCGCCAACATATTTTATCAGCGCTTTGACAATTTCCACGCAACCCAATTCAGGAGCGATAGGGGTGTGACATGAATCACTACCCGTGTTAGCTGTGTTGTTATTCAACAATCCATCTGTAATCCGCACGTGGCTGTTTTCGTGCGTCAATTGAAGCAAATTCGAATCCAACATATTTCTAGGATCAACACTTTCCTTCTTATTCAGCAGTTCTCTAATAGTAGCATGCAATTGCGAACGAATGTTTTTATTTGGGTCCAGCGTACTAATGTCCACCGATGACATCAGCAAATTTCTAACGGTAAGCTTATCCATTAAATTTTCCCCACGTTCTACTGCACGGTAAAGTCGATTGAAGCCGTGTCCTTCTTTTTCCTCATACACGTCCTGAATGTCCTCCTCCTCATCTAGATATTCCACTACTTCTTCCTTTTCATCTTCATTCTGTTTCTTCTGCTGTGCCTCCTCAAACCTTTCGGGCAGTGTTTTTATTTCGGAATGAGTGTTAGGGAGTTCTCTAGTTTCCATTTTTGATCTGCTTGGTTCCAAACTCTTTATCTCATAATCAGATGCAATGATCTTCGCATCAGATTGACTTTGCACATCACCATCTCGTCTTTCTTTGTTGACATTAGCGACGTTTTGTATGTCTCCGGACACAACCAAAGTCTTCTTGGTTGACGAGTTACTTCTTACTGTACGGTTCAACGTTCCATTCGGGCAAAATAGCCGTTGCTCATTGTCTGTGAAGTATACAGCACAATTGTGATAAGATAATTAATTAGCAGGCAAGTGAATGCATCTGCAGTAGCGAATTGAATAGCTAGGCTACATCAGTTTAGGATCATTTATATCAATGGCGGCTCAAGTAAAAATCCGCAAGTCTGTGTCATTGCATGATGATAGTAACTCCATTCATTCATTAATCTCTGGAATGTACAAGCGCCTCATTAGGAATCCAGCACAGAGGCGCTTCCAGTCCAACCAAGATGATACAAATTAGTCTTGAGGAGTCCGTTTAGACCCGCGGTTCCCAACCCGTGGCCCGCGGGCCAAAAGTGGCCCGCCAGGTCTCAGAAAATGGCCCTCATCTCTCAAAGAATTATCAAAATATATGAAGAAATCAACAATTTGGACAGGATAGAACATATTATTATTTTCTTTTACAAATTATTTGATTTTAACGTCGATAAATAACATAAAACATTATATTTCGAATCAAATTAACAATTTTGTAGGCTATGCTTTTAGTTAATGCCATTTTAAATTTGTTGCCCCCTAATGTCCTTCAACTAAGAAAAAGTGGCCCTCGTGTCCTCCAACTTAGAAAAAGTGGCCCTCAAGTCAAAAAAGGTTGGGAACTACTGGTATAGACGGTATACCAGGTAAAGAAATCATCCCTAGATGGCAGACCTATATCCAACGGGAGACTATTCCAGACGGATGGTGGACGTTGTACTTGTAACAGTATACGAATGAACGGTCGGCTATGTTTATACATGGACACACTGAACGACCGTTTTTAATATTCGTCATTTTTATGACTTCAACTCGGAATCAGCTACGCAAGAGTGATAGGCGAAGGTGCGTGGCAATATCGATAGCTAACTATACAAATAATATTATTATTACTGATTGGCTACTATAGGCTAACCGTGCTATAAACCGGAAATGTTCTCAGGCTCTTGACGTTGGTTGGGCTTGAAAATATGTAGGCTACCTAGATTGTTTTCCTCTGAATTTACCCACTGCTATGCCTTTCCAATTTCAAGTCATATTGACATCTCTGTGCCTTGACTGGAAGTAACCCCTTGCGAATCCATGTGACATTTCTGCCATTTCGCGCTGGTGTCAACGCTGCCTAGTATTGCTGACTTTATAGAGCTCCACGTATTACGACCATTGATAGCTCTACATGAGCTCCTAAAGTGAGGTATAGTTTGTCATACATGCACGTAACATTTAATAAATAAATGCATGAGCAATTGAGCATCGTATACTAACTCAGGTGTAGGCATAATGTGAAGGAGTAGGCCTATAGGTGGCGCTGTTGCCTTCAGATGTCCTTGTCGCACACATATGTATATGCCTGATAGAGGGTTCAGACTGTCACAGCATGCGCAGACTGCATATCAGTAGCTTCAGGAACTCTGAACTCTAGTCATAATTATCAGCGTGTGGACGCATAGAATCACTGGTGATACTTCTGGTTATCCGAGATAATGTCTGCTAACTGATTAATATTTTGCAGGCCTACTAGGCTACTAAATGACATTTGACAGGCGCCTAGCTGGCGCTTCAGTATAAAATCTCCCTGTTATTGAATCGAGTATAGGCCTACCCTCTGGAGACTCTGTATCGAAACAAAGTTTCACCATTGAATAGACTCCCCTATACCTACGATACCACATCTCCCCAACTAAAGTCCCCCCACATCAACTTTCGGTTGTTGTTCTGTATTATCTGTAAGGCTAAGCGGACATTAATTCTCGGATACAATCCGGGCACATAATCCAACATGATTAAGTATAATCCCCAGGCTATGCAATATTATCATAAAAAACGATATAAAACTATAAGAATAGACGTAGATGTATCTTCTTCGCTTCTTCTTTAAGTTCTCTGCCAATCAGCAGGTTTCAACTTCCAATGGCGCAATTCTTCTCTTCGCAGTGTGTCGTGGGAAGTTTAGAGAGGTAGTTTCCCGTTGTCTTCCTCTCGGTGTTTCTACGGAGACGCCATCTCTTTGCGTCGATGGCCCAACTGTCCGTCCTTCCGACTCCTTGTCTCTGGGCTCGCATATCCCGGCGAGGACTCGGTCGTCCACCACGCACTCTGTTATCAACAGGGTTACCACGTGAAGGTGCGGGGTGGGCATTTGAGTGGTAGAGGCTTTTGGAGACGCGTATCAATCCAAATTTTCCAACCCCATAGACTTTCTGCAGGTTCTGTATATTATATGAAGATTGTAAGACAATGTTAAGGTGCATGGGACCTATTTGTATAACAGGCCCATTATAGCCTACATGAAAATTATATTTCATCCATGAGGATAATGTTTAGGTGCATGCACTGCATAGTATCAGGCGTATGCTTGACATTAAAGAAACTAAGCATCGCCAAAAAGTTACCCTGAGGTTTTTCGTTAAATTTTTGACCAAAAACAAGAATTTTTATTCACATTTTAGTATTTTGAGGGTAACTTAGGGCCTACATTGTAGACAATTTTTATTTCCCAACACATTTAAAACAGAACAGAGGTTGTATTATTTTTATTGAGCCTACTCTTCCGTTTTATTGACGATCCAAAACATGATGGCAACAGCAAGTAAACCCCGATTTTATTAAGTCAATTTCAAACAATAATTGTTTGGAGAAGAAACCAGGCTCGTCTTGCCACGTCTTGTGAATAGTGCCGAGGCGCTTTTACCTACTGGCTACGGGCCTGTAGGTCTCAAGCCAACCAAGTAATAACTATGCAATCAGTAGGTGCCATTTAATTCTCAATTAATCTGAAGTTTTCACTTTAAATGCTGTGCTGATTAATAACTAAATGCATACAGGCCTACCTTGTCATATTTTCTTAGGTCTTCTGGTGTAATTGTTCAACAAGGTACTGTAAGCTTTAAACAAATGGCTCCATCGAGTCTAAATTCGACGTTACGCCCAGCAAGAGAAATCGAAAGTCAACCGAGCTCAAAATAGGTCAAAACAGGTTACAGGTCAAGATCTAGGCTACTTGTATATGCCTATGGACCAAAGGTCAGACAAGAGATGATTGAGTATTCTTAGTAAGATTATTTAAGTTTGCACCTCGGCCACAATTATGGCGATAACTTATCGTCAGCTACTTGAAGAAGGTTGAGTATCGCACATCGCGTGCGTATTAATTGAGCACCGAACGGCTGCATAGGCTTAGACCTAATTAGCAATTTAATTGACAGTCACGTGTTTCATAAACGAAGACATGTAAACATTTTGATAGTTTCTAGTTTATGATTTTGGAAAACTTCGCTGAAACTAGTATTTTGGCTTCTGATCTTCTTAAAAATTTGCTGAATCTAATATTTCGTACCATTTTGTTAGTCGATGTCATAATAAGGAAAATAAAATGCACGCGTTCTCATTAAACAGTACGAAACCAGCATTCACAGTAAGGCCTAGGCCTATTCACTGCGTAGGTGAACAGCCTGGAATGCAAAGTCATACAAGCTGAACTTTTATTTACCTCACGCTACCATCAGTGTCGCATTTAGCCTACTTATAAAAACTGAAACTTAGAGTCTTATTTTAACGGCTTTAGCCTGTCAAATTTAGAATAAGTGGGAACTTAAATTTTTTTGGTTATATGTAGGCCTAGGTCAACTCTACTTTAAGGTACCGTATTGCGATTTACTCTGATGCATTGCTGCCGTAAAAATATATAAAAGAATCCAAATGATAACTACGTACCCTAAACAGTAACATTAATGTTTGAAAGAATTTGACTTTTTAATTTAAAATGCATTGCAATTAATGAAAACTAAACGGTCTCAGACCTAACGTTTTCAAATTCTGTGAGACCTTCTGGCATAATTATTTTCAAAACACATGGCTTCCAACTTCTAAGCTTAAGACTTCACTAAATCTAGCTTATATCCGACACTGGCTACTGATGATTGGTGCTCTGAACAGGTTTACAAATAATATTTGGATTCAGAGAGCCAGTATGGCGTAGGCTATAGGAATGCAAAGCCATACAAGGTGCGTGCAAGTATAACCCAGCGGGCTTTGTGAATAGCGATCCGCGTTGCGTGCTACTACTGGAAGTCAGACTTTGAGATCCAGATGATTACGGTAGCTTCCTTTACGAAAAACCTCTATTAACGACCGTTTAAAATTTCTGGTTTGGAATTTAAACATTTCGGCGGTGAAGTCTTAATGATGATAATGAATATGATGATGATGAAGGTGATGATGTTAATAATAATAATAACACGATGATAAAGATGGTAATGACGATTTATGACGATGGTTTGATCATCACCCTCTGAAACTGTCTATAAGCGTTTAAAAACTTCTATTTGACCGTTCCGGAGTCGGGAGCGCCTCTGAGAAGTTTACTTGAAGAGGCGCTATCTAAATACTTTGATTAAATGAATGAATGGTTATGATTGATATTGATGATGATGATGATGATGATGATGATGATGATGACGACGACGACGATGATGATGATGATGATGATGATGATGATGATGATGATGATGATGACGACGATGATGATGATGATGATGATGATGATGATGATGATGATGATGATGATGATGGAGATGATGATGATGATGATGATGACGATGACGACGATGATGATGATGATGATGATGATGACGACGACGACGACGACGATGATGAAATGCTGAGGATGATGATGAAGACGATGATGATGAGGAGGAGGAGGTGGAAGAGGAGGATTATGATGATGATGAATACACTTAATCAATCTATTGCAAGATTTATAACCTTAAGTATGAAGTCTTTGTTGTTCTTCTAATTTTATTTTCCGATATCCAGGAACCCTCGCATGCTGGAAAACAGATATCCACCACTGGACATCTGTTGCGACAAAGATTTCTCGTTCTCATGGGAGGTCTTGATCAGTAACCTCTGAGGGTCATAATAGTTGCAGTCGTTGCTGTTGGCACGGCGACTCTACATCAGGGCATGTCATAGCAAGTGGCCTGATAAAGTTTTTGCTTTGGTCGTTGTCTTGCCACAAGACTGTCAGACTTTTGTCCCGCCAAGATCACGTACAGACAACACTAGTTAAGTGTATGACTGCCCTGGTTAAATAAACGTGTGGCGCAGCCTCTGCAGATATCAAGTCTACAAACAATTGGATATAGGTCATAATGGGTAAACGGTTTAAAATGTTATTGAGGACAGCGTTGGTGTCATCTGTGAAGAGAACCGGTCTAAACAGAGGTGAACAAGAAATTGAATCGTTGACATAGGAATAGAAGTGGTTCAGGAACTTCGGGTTTGAGGACGTAAGAGATGCCGCAACTTACATTGTAGTTTAGTAGAACAGTCAGTGCCTGAAGTGTGGAAAAATAAGTGCCTGGATGCCCCTTACCTCTCCATTTACCTCTCCAAAACAAGTGCCTGGACGCCCCTTACCTTTCCAGTCTGTGCTCCCCAATAAGTTTCTGGACGGTGTTCAGATTTTAAAACAAGCGCGTGGACGCCGTCCATGACCGTCCAGGCACACTTTAAGCTCTGTGTAACAGCAAAAGAGTCCTCAAACGATGTTAATTGAATTCTATTGTGTAAGTACCAGGCAATCAGATATCTTGAACTTGAATCACAAGTAAAAGCATAGCATGGTCCATCGTATAAAAATGCTGTTGATAAATCGAAGAAGATACTAATAAAGACTGATATTGGTAGGCCCTATTCATGGATTCAGATGTACTTATGGGTTGCTTGGTCCATCGGTGCAATAAAAGCACACCGATTTTTTAATGCCATGGCATGGCCGCTTTTTCCTGCACTGTCTAATTGTTGCGTGAATGATGGCAACAGGCATAAGCAAAAATGTCCTTTTTCATAGAGCAAATCATGAGCTTCTCAGCCCAGGTCATTTTCCTCTGCATACTTTTATCATTATCTACCGATTTTTTTATTGCCATGGCACGACCGCTTTGCTGTACTGCTTAGCCTACTTGTTGCGTGAATGACGGCACTACATGGAGCGCGGTGGTGTAGTGGTGGCGTCGTTGCCTTGAAGCCGGAAGGTTCGAGGCTCGAATCCACCTCACGTCGCCGCGTAGGGACCTTGGGCAAGTCCTTCACTCGCAATTGCTCAGCGCTTCGACGTGAAACTCCGATGCAGTGTCCGCTCTGTAGTCGGAAGCGCCTCTGAGTAGAGAGAGCTTGAAGGGGCGCTATAACAAGTGCAGTGCAGCACATACAAACAAAAACAAAAAATGAATAATTAACATCATGTTCCTTTTTCATAATGAGCCTCTCAACCCAGAAGGTCAGTTTCTTTATTGCATAATTTTGTCACCATCTGCTGATTCATTTATTCATTCATTCATTTCAAGCAGAGTAGCCTATCTACTCAAAAGCGCCACCGACCAACCACGACTAAAGAGAACAGTCTTAAGAATAGAGTATAACGTGGTATCAAAAGCTCTAGGCATTAGAGGCAGTTCCACATAGAGCTTATTTCCGGTCTCAGGGCCAGGGACAGAAAAAGCATGGCGCTGCATAATGGAAGTGCACGATCGGGAGGGGGCAAGCAGCTTAGGTGGAGCAGCAGAGCTCCTGCAAATAAACAGGAACCACACCCGTGAGACAGCGTCAGACCAAAATGATATCCGGTTAGTGACCCTCTGTGAGGAAGGGAGAAAGGGAGCCAATGCAAGACGTCCCGCATATAATCACTGACATGGCCGAAACCGATTCATTAGTTGGGATTACGCGATGCTAACTTTCTAATGAATTCTTCCCGATCAAATTGCTCCCACATTGGGTCTTGATTCGAAATAAGACCTCTTTCATTTGAGTTGTACGTGCGTCTGTTTTGGATAATAGGTATATCGATCGTTGTGTCATCTGGACATATGTCAAGATAAATATCAAAGGCCGGAGAGTATCTGAAGGGAATTTCAGATCCCAAAGAAGTGTCTTTTTCCTCCGCTTCGTTGTGCTCTTTGTAAACATTCAGCTTTACAACTTGCTGTTTGAATGATGGCATGAAGTAGCATGGATAAGCGTCATGTTGATAAAACTCACAGAAACAAAACATGAGCCTCTCGACCCAGAAGGCGAGATTCTTTTGCGTAATTTTGTTTTGATCCTTGGTCTCAAGTCTCTCGCGATGGCTGAGAGCTTCCATGCAAAACAGAAGTGACGTCTTCAATTCATAAGTAGTCTTTGGATAATTGTAAAGTATGAATTTGCAAACGATATATGCTGCCTTCACTAAAGACGAGCTTTCTCTTGTGATTCTACTCTCTAATGGAGCAAAAGAAATTCTGGAAAACGTATCGGAAAATATACAGTTAGTCATATGAGGCTTGGATGGATCGAAACGTGGTCGATCAAATACCAGTGTGAAACTGTCTGTCTCCATGTCGACTGGCAATTGGTCTCTTAAACATGATTCCTCCACATGAATACAAGCTACAACGTCAATCGATACATTGAGAAAAAGAAAATCACCCTCGCCATCCTCAATAGGATTAATCATTCTTAGCCGCACGGTCTTACACAGACCAGGTGGATTTTCAGATTGCTTCTTATCTAAATCTATCGCGCTCCATTCGAAAAGATGTTCGTCTTTCCAGAAGTTAGGATCATTTAAGACATCTTCTATAATAATCTGGAATCTAGAATTGACCTCGTTAGTTACCAAACACTGATCTAGGTTGAAGAAACAGTCAAATTCATTATCATATTGCGTCCCTTCTGCATTGTCACTCTTCCGTCTAAGTTGAAAGTAACCGTTTGGACCCAGTGGATGTGGAAACACGTCACAAAGCTGACTAAATTTAACCAGTTTGAAGTTAAAATCAAAGTCTGCTGAAATTACAGCTTTTGTTTCTTCATCAGCACTTCCCACTAAAATCGATTGGCACTCAAATCGTCTGTCCTTTTCTTTTATACCATCAGCCAAACGATCAATGAAACGTTGAATTGGTGGTTTCAGTTTGCTTAAGCGTCTGTTGAGGCTAAGAAATTCATTTTCGATCCAAATCTTCCAAATTGGTTCTTGTGACCATTTTTTGGAGCGAGGGGACTGAGTATATACTTGAATTGTTTCAAGTAGTTTTCGCTTCGATAATGCTGTCACGTGATCAGTGTTTGGTAGGCGCTGGGTACCACCTAAGGAGGAGTGCAGCCCCTTTTTTCCGATTGGTAATTTCTGTGCGTTGTCTGTGTTTATGGTCACCGATTCTCGTAGCTGCTTAAGATCTCTAGGTGTATGTCCGTTTTTGTCTTTTATGCTTTCATCGGCTCCGTTCTTAATGAGAAGATTATACTGAAAATTCATTCCTGCGTAATGTAGAGGGGTCTTACCGTACATATCAACTGCATTAATATTGGAACCGATTTTCAAAAGCACCTTCGCTAGATCTCGATCTTTCTCGTTGATGTCGGACGGTTGCATGACAGCGTAGTGAAGGGGAGTTCGTCCTTTGTCGTCAGTTACAGAGACTGACTCCCTGAAATTCTCTGGTTTTATGAGAAATCCAAGAAGCATTAATCCTCCATGGTGTTCTCTTTCTTTGGCTGCCTTCATTTCTTCCACTGCGTATTTTGAAACGTGAGAGATGATCAGTCGATGAAGTGGACCTCTTCCTCTCTTGTCAACCCTTGCCACTTCCACTGGTGCTTCATCCATCGGTTCTAGAGAGTTACGAATTGCACCGCGATCCTTAAGTGCTTTGAAGGTCTCCGAAGTAATTCGCTTGGAAGACTTGACTGCCAGATCAAGTGGCGTATTTCCTCTGAAGTCTATGGCGTTCACAGTTGTTTCGTTAATAGCAAGCAACAATTTAACCATTTCCTCTTTAAATCGAGTGGTCTTCTCATCATGTTCAAGGTTTTTATCCAACCAGTCAATTTTCCGTTTAGGTTGAAACCTGCGGCGTACCTTATGAAAATCATCAGGGTGATCAATTTTTCGTTTAGGAAGTCCATTGCGGAAGAAATGTAAATCAAACCAGTTCCTGTTCGGCTGATAGACAGCAGCGTGCAAGGCAGTAAACCCATAATAGTCATACAGGTTAATAGAGACTTCATGGCTTAACAGCAGTCGCATGACTGAGACATTATTTGATTCAGCCGCTTTAATCAAAGCAGTTGCTCCATATTCGTCTCTTGCGTCAAGGTCGAGTTTCAATCCTGATTTCTGCTCCCAGTCAAACAACTTTTGAATGGCGTGAGAACAGCCTCTCATTGTAGCAGTAATAAGAGGTGTTTCGCCAAAACTATTTCTCATGTTGAAGTCTGCGCCTTTTTCCAACAGCATTTGTAGAACGGCGTCAATAGTTTGAATCCTCAAAAATTCCAGTCTAGACGTTTCTGGTAGATTATAATCCCATAAACAATTATTGCATTGCTGAATAACTTCGTGAGTGAATGTATTCAATTTTTCGTCTTGGTTGTTAACATTAAATTTGCTCGAACGCATAAGCAGACGTGCGATGTCTTTGATTTCTTTGAATTTCATCTTGTGAAATATATCGTAACATAGAACTTCTATGATGTCGTCGATTTTCATGAACTCCATTGTGGTTTTAATGTCAATTTCTTTATGTCGAGTAGGGCCAATGAATGACTCTATCATGCAACGAAAGCTGTTTCCAAGATGTTTCTCTGAATATATGCATCGGTCTGCGCTGAGCAATATCTTGACCATTCTCGGTTGGTTCGATTCCACGGCGAGTTCAAGCGCAGTGCGTCCAAACCCATCTAACATTGTCTCGAGAAGAGTGCATTTTTCTGTCCAAACTATTCCAGCAGAGACGCGTCGACCATAGTATCTCTGGAGTTGAATTGGCGTAATGTCTTTGGTTTCAACCACGTTCTTGGCATTTTCTTGAAGTTTCTGTTTGTCCTTCGTAAACTTGTCAAAAATCCGGCAGCTGTGTTTCAAAATAACCTCAACCACTGTTGTGTGGCGATGTTTGACAGCATCGTGTAACGGTGTGCCACCAGAGCGGGACGCTATATGATCGATAAATTTTCGACCCAGTAGGCCTAACACATCCACGACATCCGCATGACCATTCTTAGCTGCAAGATAAAACGGTGTCTCCTGAGCATATCTCGTAACATCAACAGCAGCATTTTTGTCCAGTAGAATCTCAACAATCGAACTGTGACCATTTTTGCAGGCGAAGTGAAGTGGAGTCATCTCTGCGGTGTTCTGCGCATTAACATTCGCCCCGTGAAATATCAAGTTCTCTACAATTTCTGCATGTTCACGCTCAACCATTTGACGATAGCGTATTGGTGACACTTGCCCTGTGGAGACTGCTTTGGCGCTTGGATGAGGACGTACATACGTTTTTTCAATTTCAAAATTGCCATCTTGCGTTGAGAAATGGTGTAGAATATGACCAGCATCAGATTTGTTTCTATTGGATTGCTTCGAAAGTCCAAATTCATCTGGATGAACTTGGCATTCCGCAAGTTTAAAAACAGAACGCGCGTTCCTGTCCGTAGGTTTCTTCAGCACAATCTGTACCAAGGCATTGCGGTCATTTTGTGCTGCAAGATGAAGAGCAGTATCGCCATATTTATTGCAAACTGCATTGATTCCACCGGCGTGATCTATTAATGCTTTGACAATTTCCGCGCAACCCATTGCAGGAGCGACTGGATTAGAGGTGTAATATGTATTACCAGCTAAGTTGCTTTTGCACAATTCATATACAACTCCTAAGTGGCCGTTTTCGGGAGCTACACGTACCGAAGTCTGGTCGAATGCTTTTCGAGTATCAACAAGATCGTCCCTGTATAGAAGTTCTTTTACGGACGCATACAATTGCGAACGAATGTTTCTTTTTGGATCCAGGGTTTTCACATTCAACGATGACATCAACAGTTTTCTAACAGTGCGTGTTTCTTCATACTCTAATGCAAGGTAAAGCTGATTAAAGGACGTCCGTCATCATTCTCGTAGAAGTCCTGGATGTCCTCCTCTTCCTTCTCTTCCTGCTCTTCCTCATTCTGCACATACACATCCCTCCAATGAAATTGCCACAGTTGTTCAATTTCAGAAGGTGTGTTTGAGTGTTGGATAGTTTCTAAAACCGACCTCTTATAAACACATGTCTTATAATCAGACTCAGTGTGCTTGACGTCAGATTGACGGTGCAGTTCACCAACTGGTCTTCCTTTGTTGACATTAACTACGTTTTGAGTGTCTCCGGACACAACCGCAGCCTCCATGGCTGACCTGCCACTCATTGTTGCACTGTCCAATATACCGTTAGGAAAATGCAGCTGTTGATCGCGTGTTCGATATCTGTGAAAAATAAAAATACTGAAGTACAAAAAACCTACGATTGTAATTTACCAATATTAACAAAAATTAATGTCCACATGTGCTGCCGGGAATTGAAAGCCACATTGATGCGGAATTTTTAACCATCAGGAGGCTCAGGCTACAAAGCCTTTTTGTGACACGGACAATACCAGGGGTGATCAGTGATCACCCCATGGAGTTTGAGTTTGTTTGAGATTTCGCAACGGGTACGGTCACAGCACCAATATATTCAGCATTCATTTCTGTGCAAAAAGGCAAGTTTAGGTTTAAAATATATGTTGGCTTATGCACCTCGACATTATGCATTTTTTACATGGGTAGTTGCATGGGTACCCGTCGATTCCACTGAACGTAGACCTATAGGCCTAGGCAAGGCTGTTTTTAAGGAATTTTTATAACTGCACAACCCTTTCTTTCCTTTCCCATCCTCCATGATAGATTACTTCCAATCGGAGGACAATGACCTCTTTTGCTAGTTTTAACTGTACAGAAGGGTTTCTACAACTGCACAAATCCATTTAGAACTGCACATTTTGTGTACAACTGCACGTTAAAAAAGCCCTGGGCCTAGGCCTACTTATGCACAAACAAAATATTAGATTCTGTGTATTTTGAACATAATTTATGCATACAAGTATAATTTACATGTAATAAAACCCAATGTTCAACATTAAGGACTAGTAGTAAGTCTGTTTTAGGTACCTGGTACACTGAATTTTTTTTTAAAGGCATGTAGGCTAGATATAAAAACAATTAACCATGAAACAAGAAATTATGTAATTGTTCCCGAAGTTAATATGTCTCAATTAAAAAAGCATTTTCACACATTTTTATTTATTTTTAGCACTTCCGGTTATCACAAGACAAATAAATTAGTACGGGAAAATGACCCTGTTAATTCTCTCTATATAATGGCATAATTTGTTTCTCTTCAAAATAAATTATTATGGAACCGTTAAAATAGAATAGACCCTAAACATGCACATTTTATGAAAATATCTCTCATTTTCACACATTCGAATTCATTCTAAGTACTTCCGGTATCCTCCTCTTCTCATTCTTCTTCTGGTACCACTCTCATTTATCGTCTAAGATATTCCTTCGAACAAATGGATTTCATATTTTTTATTTTAATCGAATTCCGCCCAAGAATAGACCTGCTTCACTACTATCTGGAATTCACTAGGAGCTCTCTAAGACTCGGTCTCAGCTTCGTCAGCATCTCCGTCTTCCGGCCTCTTTGGAACAAATCCATTTCCTTTAGAGGACTTTGGCCTCAGCTAAACGACACTTCACAAGTGGTTGGGACTGTTTTTTTCGCATGTCCTGGGTCGAGAGCACCTCTGAGCATACTGAAGCGGCGCTGTATAAATTGCGTTAGATTGATTCATCGAACAACAGAAGTTAACCTATAGAAAACAGACATAAAAGGCAAACGTCTAATATGTAAACAGTTACTGTAGCTAAGTATACATAGACTTCTAATTACTCTGTGGGCCTACACCAGAAATACGCTCGGCGTAAGACTTTGGTTGTCCTTAAAATGGATGAACTGTACGTTTATTTTCTTCTCAATGTAAAACCACTACAGTATAGGCTACGGTAGGCTACCCATGAAAATAAATTTCAGGTCATGGAGACATCTCTCTACCTCGGGCACATGCAAATCCAAGTGAAATTTCTGACATTTCGAGCTCTTTCCATCGCTGCTCTTTAGGAGCCTTTCAATATGGTCTAAATTTACATAGCGCCATGACTAATGACCATTATAAACTTACGTGATTTTTTCAGAGATGCAGACAGTTATGCCACCAAATCAACTAGAGTTATGAGCATGATATTAACTCTTGTATATAATATTATATATAATTTGATGGGTCATAGCCTAGGTCTACATGCGTAGCTGAAGTTCTAGCCTTCCGATGCCCTGCTCGCACATACATGCCATATGCCGTTCCTTATGAAAAGGTCAGTGTTGCAGACAATCGTTGCGTATTCAACTTCACGATACTCGGCTGACAGCTATTGTTACTGAAGCGTGAAATAGAGAGCTATAATTATATTCTGACTTGTACGCCAGCTTACTCTCGCGTAGGCCGCAGACTTCGATCGATCATAATGTTAGTATTAGGCCTATTGAATGTAAAATTACGGCGACGATAGAACTTCCGTAAAGTGTATACCTGTAGCAACAAAGAACGTGGCCCCCTCCGAACATATGACCAGGGCGGCGGGGCCATTACAATGCAGAAACTGGTATGCGATGCAGCCCTACGTAATTCCGTAACGTGCTTATTCTAAGAAATTTCGTTTCATAATTATTATTAGGCCTAAGCTCTAAATCTGATATTATTATCAGTGGCGGAGCCAGAATTTCAGTTTTTGGGGGGCTGAATTTCCGTGGAGGAAATTTTACATTTTCAGCCGCCAAAATTTCTGACGACCTTCTTTTTTAGTCATTTAATCGGGTCGAAATCTCATGAAATTTTTCCATTTTCACCCGCCAAAGCGACCTTTTTAGTCGAAATCTCGTGCATATGGTTTCAGTTTTTAGGGGGCTGATAATGGAAAGGTTTCATTTTTACATGTAAAAAACCGGATGGATTTTTTTGGGGGGGAGGGGCTTAGGGTCTCCATAGCGCCGTTACTGATATTATTATACTCCATGAAATTTTCTAGAATTGACATCTAAGTGCCCTGATCCAGTACTGCATATCTGAAAATTCGTTGTATTTTCAGCGTTTAAAAAAATGTGGATCTCAGGGCCCTTACAAAGCAGAAAATGGAATGCGGTATTTATATTGTATAGAATAAAATTATAATGGGTATTCATTATGTATAACCTACTTAGGGTTACAGTGTACACGTATTCGGTACTCGGGGCCTACTGCTGCTGAAGTCTTTCTAACAGTGCTTTCCAACGTCGATTGTGAAACAGCGTCAATCAATGTCACTAGCCTATAGCTACACCTAAGATTTTTGCCACTTTCGGGGGCCCCCTTTCTTGCGGGGGCCCCCTCTGGTCGGAGGGTACGGAGGGCGGTCGCTACGCCTCTGATGCCTGTATACGATAAGGTCCAACCTGCTAAACAATAGACACACATTGCTTGACGTCACGCTCTTCATGAACAAGGAGCAATACTCTTCGTGACGGCATTTGATCCGATGATCTTTGTCGTCTTCTATTGTACTTACAATGACCGGGTTTCCTTTATTTTTTCCCACCCATCACAATTATATCGACTTCCCCATTCCAATAGATTACACGCATAAAATTTGCATAGTTGTATAATGTATATGCATATATTTACATGTATGTATACATTATGTCTATGTATATGCATATCGATTAATAGATATGTTGTTATGCTGATTGGATGTGTATTTATCTGCGCATAATATGTGTCTCCGCATGCAGTGAACTGGAATGATTTTCTTGCATGTCCTTTGAGGTCTTTTCCCTCCAAAATCGTCGTCCAGATTTCACGATACGAATGCATAATTTTAACTACCGTGCAAAGAGGATAGCAGTTTTTTCTCAAGGGTTCTTTGCAAATACATTACTAAAGCATTACTATCGATTCAATTCCAATTATTTATTGTTCCCTGTTACTCTTGTTTTTCTAAAGTTTATATTGCCTATCTCAATGTACCAGGTTGCTGTTTTGTCAACCTGTTTAAATGCACATTAAATACGCACACTCTCATTGCATGTTTTGTCACTCAGGTTGTGTGTCTGGATGTGCATTTGTCTGCGTATCTGGGTCCACCGGACGTTGCTATCCGTCTTTATTTTCAGGCAAGATCAGGGTTTGGCGGATGCGTGTGACGGACTTCATTTCACACCGAACCAATTAGCAGGAGAGCCGTTCAGAGGAGTCTTTTGTTTGGCAACGATTACTCAGCAGATTTAGAATGGATAAATATTACTGTGTCCCTCCTACCTCCCTCCCTATCTGCCGTCTGCCTGGCTCCCTGAACGGCTACCTCCATCCCTGCCTCGATCTTCTCCCGTTTTTCCGACAGGCACGTATTTCCCATAAGAACTTTGCAGATCAAGCACTTCCAGTCAGAGTAATGATAAATCGACAGTGACTTTTATAGTAGTGGTGGTGGTGGTAGTGATGATGATGATGATGATGAGGTGGTGGAGGAGGAGGAGGAGGAGGATGGCGACGACGATAGCGTTGACGATGATGATGATGATATTGACGATGATGATGATGATGATGATAATGATGATGATGATGATGATGATGACGATGGCGATGACAACGACGACGGCAATGACAGTGCATGGCGGTGATAATGGCAATGCAGAACTGAATATTATTGTCCTGATCTTAATCAATGCTATAATCAGCAATCCTCTATCTGTCACCCAGTGGTTCTCCAATCAAATCGAAGTCTCACCTTTTCCAAATTTCCTTCTCTGACTTATTTTAGTCCTCCACCAAAAAATTGTACTACGCAAAAACGATATCCACTTTAACAGTCACCGGTACTTCGAGTTTTCTCTTTCTATGAACCCCTTGGATGCCGGAACGGAGCCTCATCTCAGCCAACCTTTGAAACTATATTTATCACAAAGGCACCGATGCAAATACGAGTCTCTAATCTATTATGACTTACAGTTGACGTGCAAGTGATGTGTAAAAGCCAGATCTGCTGTAAGTTGAAAGACACTTCACTCAAACAAACGGTTTTTGATAAAGACTGCGCATAGATCTACATATGCATGAGTTAAGGTATGCCTGCTTGTGTCTGTGTCTAAATATTATAATGTAATTTCTATAATAATTATAATGTATTTATTATATATATTTATGCATGCATTTAGGAATTAAGCACACGGTGATTCACAAAAACCGTTACCCTACATATTTTACTGTAACTCCGCCAAAATCGGGCAATGTCAACGAAATTGTAGGTGAAGATAGAGGAGTTATTTTATGAACATCAATGAAGCTAAAATTTGTGTTCGAATTGACCTCCTTGGGGAACTTCGCATGCGCTAGGACGCTTACGCCACTGCTTGACTGATTCATCAATGATGCGCTGATCCATTTCGTCCGACGCCTCCATAATTCGACGACACAACTCGTTGACATCACATAATTATTCGAGATTTGTAGACGTTTTCTTGCATGACACTATATTTCTTATAGTCTATTGTATTTAAATCATTGCCAAACTGCATACATACTCAGTCACATAGGCTACACACGTGTATAGATTCATGCATGTATAGGCCTAGTGATGCATACAAACACGGATAGGCTACATACATTGGCTACACATGTAGATATATACAATTAATGTCAATTATACACGCATGGAGGCATACATACATAGGCCTACAATCCCTACATGCAAAGATCTTTGTCATGGTTACAATGCTTTCGTTGACCATTAAACAGTCTGCTGCCATGGGCCCGATGGCGCATTTGATAACCCAATTGTATGGAGATCGGCCGGACCCGAGTTCGAGCCTCTTAGGGCGGACGTGCTTGTAGGCCTTTGCATATAGGCCGCTATTAGAGCCCTTGTATTGCAAGCCGTCTGTCCTGTCAGTAGGCCTAGTTAAGATTTACGATTTGTTGTTTGTGTTCTTGTGAGTTATTTCAATTGCGTAACTGTTCTCAATCAATTCCCTGCGCTTATTGCTTGGGGGGACTGTTAATACCTAGCCTACAGATAGAGCTAAGACATAAATATTTAGCCTACTATAATAATTATTATAATTTAATGGGAATAACAATTTTAAGCCATTTTAGACAATTAAGACACAGTCATGGCTCGATAGCGTCACGATTATTACAATCACCACAATTAAAGTAATTCTCGATTATTCTACCAACCTTACAATTTAATTTAATGCAAACTGCTGCTGGATCATAGGAAATCAGTGTTCATTAATTCAGTACATTAAGCAACTAACGGCTTAATAAGAACAATAATAAAGCAACCAAGGAAACAGAATAGCGAGAGCTATCGACGACAGCCCGACAACAAAATATGCGCAGACTACTAAACACACTAAACAGTCGTAGCAGCAGCGAAACATCAAGTATGAACTGTGTCGAAGTCGATTAAAGCAGAAAATTATGCATGCAGATCCCGACTCAATTTCAATTATTGCATAACACGCTGAATGAAACGTTGTCACAACTATTTGTTATGTAGGCCTATCGTTTATAATAGCAATGGATTAGGTAAATGTGTCATCCAAACAACTGAGCAGTCATTTCAAAGAGAGTTCAGGTGCCAAAAGACCATTGAAGATGCGCAGTAAGACTTTAAACGAGCAAATTACGCAGTAATACATGTATAAAGTGTTGGCCAAAATCGAAAACTAACGGAGCAGTTGTCCAGTCAATGTCCACTCTGTTTTGCGCTGACCCGACTGAATTTCTGCAATGCTGTCCTTGCGGGTCACTAAAGTTCCGGATACGACAGCTTAACACTGTCCTCAACTGCGCTGCCCGAGGCGACGCCAATCTACCACAGTTCTCGCATATATATTGACCTAGACATAGGCTACGTGGCGCGCTGCGCTGGTTCCCGATTGTGGGTAGAATGGCATTCAAGATCAACATCATGAGAAGAATATCAATGGTTGATCAGACCCCAGAGTACATTAGAGAGCTATTCATGCTGTCGTTCCCTGTAAATGAAATTCTGGATGTCCACGACATTTGATCGTCTCTAACTTAAATCGTAAACAGCATCGACAAGTCTTAAATGTTGACATCAATGGCACTAACAAGATTTAGCGTTATAAATGAATAACTGAATGACTTGAAAAGGCCTTAGTTTCAATATGAATGACATTCGCAAGTGTTTCCGGGGACTGCCTTATCATGTTGACAATCTGACACAACTAGGACAATTATTATTAACCTTTGCCAATTAAATTAAGGCACAGACTGCGAACAACGAGAGGACTCATATAAGAGTGCTGTCATCGGACGTACGAACCTGCCAACTGGCACTGGTAGAGAATATATATCTTCTTCTTTAGGTCTGCTGCCTCTCGGCAGGTCCAGATGCCCAACGACGCCACTCTTCTCGGTGTTGTGCCTTTTACTTAAGTTTCCCATATCCATCCTCCATCATCCAGTCCAAGAACTTTTCCCTCGGTCTTCCTCTTTCCCTCTTCCCCTCCATTTTGCCCTCCACTATGTCTCTTTGCAAGGAGTTGCCTCTCAGTATATGTCCCATCTAGTTCCTCTGCCTTGTTCTAATTGTATTCATCAAGGATCTTTCCTCTTCCAACTACTTCAAAACTTCTTCGTTTGATTTATGCTCTGTCCAGCTGACCCTTTCTATCCTTCTCCATATCCACATCTCGAACGCTTCTATTCGTTTGACATCCTCCTTTCTCATCGTCCAGGTCTCTGTTCCGTACAGTGTGACGCTCCAGATCAGTGCCTTAACCATTCTTTTCTTGATGTCTCGATTCAATCCTCCTTTCAATAGCTCCTTCCTTTGGAGCTATATATAATATATATATATATTAACTTTAAACTTTATAAAATTTAAAGTAATTGATGATAATGAAAGTGGATTTTGTCCGGGGATAATGTCACACGCAAAATCGAACGATTCTTGCTGAGGAGCCTTGCTGAGGAGCGTTTGTCCGGAAAATGATGTTCAGAATGTCCTACAACTGGCCAAACTGCTCTTTTCGTTCAGGTCCAAATCGGGGAATTCAAGCCGAGAATACTGCATGATGCTACGGTGGAAATCGGTGATGCCGGTGGCTGCGGTGGAGTCTGATTATAATCAGGGTAGGACAGATTGCAGAGTTCGGTTTTAAATTGAATTATGTTCTACACTAATCAGAGAGTATAATTTATTGGCTATGCAAACTTCTTATTCCATGAATCCAAAGTTTAAATACTGAATGTTTTGCACCGTATCAGATAAGTCGAAGAAGATATCAATAGATTAGCAATGGCAATAATATCTTCAGATAACTATATCGCATTGCACTGTCATGGGCGCCCGCAGAAATTTTTGCAGGGGGGGCAAAATTTTTACGATAGTTACCAAATTTTTTAGTAGCCAGAGCTTGAAAAATGTAATACTGGAAATTAAGAATAGGCTTACGGGTATTTTTCAAAGAGGTTTCTTATGCAAATTTCTCAGTTTCATTTTGTGTATAATTTCTAATATGAATAGTTTCCTTAGAAATTTGTTATAAATCAAAAAGCAGATGTTAAAATGTAGTTTCCTAAAGGTGCGCTATATAAGTCCATAGAATGAATGAATGAATAAATGAACGAAACATATATGTCAGTTTTCAAGGGACAAGTGCTCCTCTAGCTGCTTCTAAAGCACCACTCGAAGGCCAATCGCAGGGCACCAGCGTTTTCACATGTGCTGCATCGAGTCAGAACACTATTCCAAAGGGTATCCTATCATTTGGTCGAAAGTCATTAGGTCGAAATCATTTGGTCGAAATCATTTGGTCGACGATGAAAAAATCGAACGATCAAAAAGTCGAATGATCGTTTGATTGTCGACCAAACAAACGATCATTCGACTTTTTGATCGTTCGATTTTTTCATCGTCGACCAAATGATTTCGACCAAATGATTTCGACCAAATGACTTTCGACCAAATGATAGTAAACCATTCCAAAGAGTGGTCAGAAAGAGGTCTGAGTCTGGTAGCCAGAGAGCTAGAGTAACTGTTAATGCGGGTGTCATTTAGGAAGGTGGAGGATTCGAGGATCAGATGATTGTGGGTATCAATCCTTTTGAACAGATCTCTTTGTCAGTTTTGGGTGTAAATCCTGAGGCGTGATGACCAGAGTCAAGTTTATCTACAGTTTGACCTCCCTAGATTCTGTACTGGCAGCTTGCAAAATGGACAAAATGAAGCCTGGCTTATAGCAGACTTGGTTTATATAATAACAATGCTGGTGAATAAGCAGCTATCCTTGATGTAATTTCAGTGTACTTTGAGAAATTTTCAACTTTTTGCATTAGTATTTAATTTTTTTGCAGTTATGATTATTTGCGCTACAGCTGGATTCCACTCAAGCAGGCCGTAATCGATAGGCCTGCTCATTGCATGGGCGCCAGCAGGAGGGTTATAAACCAATGGTCATTGTTACAGTTTTTGGAAAGAGCTTGAAGATGCAAGGCAGAAAGTTATATGAGCATGTTTATTTCTATATCTAAATGTAGATTTCTGACTGTATAATTCATATCATTGGTGCATTAAGGCAAAGAAATTTGTTAAAAACCCAAAAGTAGTAGTTAAAAACATATATGTTTCAACTTTCCAGGTGGGGGGGGGCAAGTGCCCCCCTTGCCCCTATGTGCGGGCGCCCATGTGCACTGTCTTTCAGTGCCATAAAAGAAGTCTGAATTCTTAAAATAACTGCTCGTCCGTTTCTCTGCTTCCATTGCAATCAATCAGACCTAATATTATCTGTCTGCTTAATGTCCTGAAAAAACATGGATAAACGTCATGTCGATAAAACGCAAAAAAGACGAATCTCTTGACCCCAAAATCAGTTCTTTTTTCAAATTTTCATTGTTGTCTGTTGATTCAATTGCTGGGACTACGCGATGCTAACTTTCTAATGAATTCTTCCCGATCAACATGTCCCCACCTTGTGTCTTGATTCACAATAAGACTTCCACGCTATAATTTGTACCTCTCTTCGTTCGGAATGATAGGTATATCGATCGTCGAGTTACCTGGACATAAGTCTAGGTAGATTTCAAAAGCGCCAGAGTGCTCAAAAGGAAGTTGAGACACCCGAGTACCGTATATGTCGTCCGGTGTTATTGGCCAATATGTACATCTATTTTCGATCTGTATAACTCGCTGTCTGAATGATGGCATGAAATAACACGGATAAACATCGTATTGACAAAACTGCACGAAGCAAAACATGAGCCTCTCGACCCAGAAGGCTAGTTTCTTTTTCGTAATTTTGCATTCATCTTTTCGTTCACAGCCATCTTGGATCTTTAGATCCTCCTTGCAAAAAAGAAGGGACGTCTTCAACTGATAAGTAGTCTTCGGTTCTTTGAAAAGTATAAATTTGCAAACTATATATGCTGCCTTTATTAAAGACGAGCTTTCTCTTATGATTCGACTCTCTAATGGTGCAAAAGAAATTCTGGAAAATGTATCAGAAAATATCGAATGAGTATCCTGTGGTTTTGATAGATAAAAACGTGGTCGATCAATGACCAATGTAAAACCGTCTGCCTTCCCAGCTGGGCTTATGTCAACTGGTAATTGGCCTTCTAAACATGCATCTTCCACATGAACACAAGCAACTACGTCAATCGAAACTTTGACAAAAAGAAGACCACCCTCTTCATCTTCAATGGGATGAATCATTCTTAGCTGAACATTCTCACACAGGCCAGCTGGCTTTCGGGAGTTGTCTTTATCGGTAATTGTGAAGTTCCATTCGAAAAGATGTTCGTCTCGCCAGAAATTAGGACTTCGCAAAACGTCATTTAAAATAATCTGGAATCTAGAATTGACTTCGTTGGTTAGCAAACACTGATCTAAGTTGAAGAAACAGTCAAATTCCCCATCATTCTGCTTCATTTTGGTATTGCCACTCTTCCGTCTTAATTGAAAGTATCCACTTGGACCCAGTGGATGGGGAAAGACATCACAAAGCCGACTAAATTTAACCAATTTGAAGTTGAAATCGAAGTCTGCTGAAATGACGGCTCTTGTTTCTTCATCTGCGCTTCCCACTAAGATTGGTTTGCATTCGAATCGTCCGTCCTTTTTTTATACCATCGGCCAAGCAATCAATGAAGTTTTGAATTGGTGGTTTAAGTTTGCTTACGCGTCTGTTTAGGCTAAGAAAATCGTTTTTGATCCAAACTTTCCAAATTGCTTCTTCTGCCGATTCTTCAGAGCGAGATGATTGGGAGTATATACGAACCGCTTCAACTAATTTTCTCTTCAAAAATTCTGTTACATGAGTAGCACTTAGCAGACGATTGATATCTATTGGCGTATAAAGCGCCTTCTGTCCTATTGACGATTCCCATACGTTGTATAAGCTTATAGTTTCCAAATGCCGTAGTTGCTTAAGATCGTCAGGTGTATGCCCATCCTTGTCTTTTATGCTTTCATCTGCTCCGTGCGCGATGAGCCTCGGATAATGAAAAACCGTTTCTGCGTAATGCAGAGGAGTTTTTCCGTACATATCAACTGCGTTAACGTTGAGGCCTACTTCTACTAGCCTCCTCAATACATCGTCGCCATCCACCAAAAACCTACTCTGTAAAACTTGTGACGGAACAAGGTAGTGAATGGGCGTTCTTCTTTTATCATCAGTTGCAGTGGCTGACTTCATGAAATTCTTCGGTTTTTGGAGAACTCCATGGGCCATTAAATCGAATCTACTTTCATGGTTTAGTTCTCTTTCGGTTACTGTTTCAGAGTTAATAGTGCGTTTTGAAAAGCGGGAGATGATCAGCCGATGAAGTGGACCTCGTCCTCTTTCATCAATCCTTGCCACTTCCAATGGTGCTTCGTCGATCGGTTCTAGTGTGTTACGAGTGGCACCGCGATCTTCAAGTGCTATAGATGTCTCCAAAGTAAGTCGTCTGGAAGACTTTACAGCAAAATCAAGTGGCGTGTTTCCTCCGAAGTCAACGGCATTCGCATTCAATTCTTCAACAGCCACTAATAATTTAACAATTTCTTCTTTACATCGGGTGGTTATCTCGTCGGATATAAAATGTTCCTCCAGCCGACTTTTTGTTATAGATGGATCCACGATTTGCACTCCCAATCGGGGAATGACAGAATACTTATAATACTTATAATCACGTTTCCGCTTAACAAGATCCTTGCAGAAGAAATGCAAATCAATCCAATTCTTATTTGGCTCATAGACAGCAGCATGCAAGGCAGTAAATCCGCAATAATCATGCAGATCAACAGAAACGTTATGGCTAAGCAACAATCGCATTACTGAGACATGATGTGTTTCAAGTTTCAACCGCTTTAATCAAAGCAGTTGCTCCATATTCGTCTCTTGCGTCAAGGTCAAGTTTCAATCCTGATCTCCGCTCCCATTCAAACAACTTTTGAATGGCGTGAGAACAACCTTTTTGGAAGCGATTATCAGAGGTGTTTCGCCAAAGTAATTTGTCATGTTGTGGTCTGCGCCTTTCTCCAACAACAACTGTATAACGTCGTCTATCATAATTCCGTGAATCCTTAAAGGTTGCGGTATTAACGTATCAGACAGGTAGTCGCAATCAAAATTTCCGCATCGATTTATCGTCACGTGAAGGAGTGTATTCAATTGGTTGTCTTTGTAGTTAGCATTAAATTTAATCGAATTCACAAGAAGTTGCGCTATTTCTGTGATGTTTCTGCTTTTTGGTTCCCAGGTGTATTTATCTCGGATATACGGAGCCTCAATTGTCTTTATCAGGCGACAAAAGCTGTTTCCAAGACGTTTCTCTGAATATACACATCGCTCTTCACTGAGTAACATCTTAACCATTATTGGTTGGACATTTTCCACGGCGAGGTCAAGCAATGTGTTTCCGTCAAAATCTAGCATTGTCTCCAGGGGCGTGCTTATTTCTTTCCAAATTATTCCAGCGGAGACACGTTGATCATCGGGTTTCTCGAGTTCAATTTCAATCAAGTTCTTGGCATTTTCTTGAAGTTTCTGCTCGTCTTTTGCTGATTTGCCAAAAATTCTGCGCATATGTTTCAAAACCACCTCAACAACTTTTGTGTGACCCCTTCTGACAGCATCGTGCAATGGCGTCTGTTTATATGAAATTGCAGCGAGATCACAAATTCCTCGGCGTATTAGCACATCTACAACATCTGCATGACCATTCTTAGCTGCAAGATAAAATGGTGTTTCCAAGGTTTGTTCTATGAGATTAACAGTAGCATGGTTGTTCAATAAAATATCAACAATCGAACTGTGACCATTATTTGCATGCTAAATGAAGTGGAGTCATCTTGACGCTGTTACACGCATTCACATTTGCACCCTGATATATCAATTTCTTTACAATTTCTGCATGCTCACGCTCAGATGCAAGACGCCCGTGATGTGGTGTCGCTTGTCTGACGCTTGGACGAGGACTCACACGAGTTCCCGCAATTATAAGAATTCCATCGTGTGTTGTAACGTGGTGTGGAATCTTACCAACACCAACTTTGTTTCTATTGAACTGTTCTGAAAGTTCCAATTCATCACGATGAACTTGGTTCACCCCGGGTTTCAAACGAGAACGCTCATCCTTTTCCTCAGATTGACTGAACAAAACTTTTAACAATGCGTTGCGGTCATTTGCTGCTGCAAGATGGAGAGCAGTTTCGCCATTCTTATCAACGGCATTGATTCCACCAACATATTCTATCAGCAGTTTGGCAATTTTTGCGCAACCCATTCCAGCAGTGATGCAACGAGAGGTATAACATGAACTACTAGCGGTATTTAGGGCCTACGTTCCTTTTCAACAACTATACAATTATTCCTAAGTGACCGTCATCTGGCGCCACATGAAGCGAAGTCCGGTCGAATGCATTTCGAGAATCAACGCAATCGCTTTGATGTAGAAGTTCTTTTGCAGTGGCATATGATTGCTTACAAATTTTTTGCTTGCGTTCAGAACTTTTGCATCCAGATATGACTTCAGCAATCTGCTAATAGTCTTTTGGTCTCCACGCTTTACTGCAAGGTAAAGAACAATATAGCCCTGTTTGTATTCATTTTCATAGACGTCCTGAATGTCCCTTTCCTCATCCACACCCTCCTCCTCTGCCTCTTCTTCCTCCTCCTCCTTTTTCCTCTTCCTTCTCATTCTCCTCCACTTCCCTTCTTCTTCCTCCTCCTTCTCCTCCTCCTCCTTTTTCTCTTCTTCCGCCTCTCCATCTTTCTTCTCATCTTCCTCGTCCATCTGCTCCTCCTGCTCCTCCTCATCTTCTTTTTCTTCTTCTTCCTCCTCCTCCTCATCATCATCCTCTTCTTTCTCTTCCTCTTTCTCCTCCTTCTCTTCCCCCTTCTCTTTCTCCTTCTCTTCTTCCTCTTCCTCTTTCTCCCATTGCGGTTTACACTGTTCTTCAATTTCAGAAGGATTGTCTAAGTCCGCGGTTCTCAACCTTTTTAGTGCGGCGACCCCGTGATAACATTTCGAAAGCTGTGACGACCCCAAAAACAAAATTGACCCATTTACTCCTCCCCACATAATTGCATTTTTTACCATTGTTCAATGTTATGCATTTTTACTTCATAATTCGAAAGCTGCTTTTGACAATTTATTGTGTTTCCTGGTTCATGCGATCCTGAGATAAGTAGAAGTTTCACAAGTGGAGGTCGGAGTGTGGGGGTGGGGTTTTGGGGTGGGCACTGGGGTGGGGATGGAGGAGTGGAGGTGAGGTGGGGGAGGGAGTGGGTGAGGGTGGGGTAGCGGTGGCGGTTGGGGAGGGAGGGGTGGGGAGGTTGTGGTGGAGAGGAAATTTTTCCAAAAAACAAATTTCACGGGTGGGGTACCATTGGAGTGTGGATGGGGATAAAGTGGGTGTAGGCTAGAGAAGTAGGAGATTGGCCGGGAGCTGGACGAATCCTAAATTTCCCAGGCAACGCCGGGAAATTCACCTAGTATGTTATATTTCCAAGATTGGCCATTCGGGAAAGCTTGGGCTCTAATGGGTTAAGTAATCTGAAATTTCTTAGACTCATTTACAATAATTCGCATAATTCATATAATATACGAATTTATAATATACCATATTATGTTAATAACATTTATTAATTTTTTATTTTATTAATATGAATTAGATATTATTGTTAATCTTTAATTACTTTCAATTACCGGAACGAAGAGAAAACAAAATGATGATTTGAAACTGTATAAGCCTACACCGATTGTCTTGTCTCCTAGAATGTGTTCGTTCGTAGGCCTTTAACCTAAACGTCAACAGAGGTTGACTCAGAAATATTAGTTTTTAGTTAGGTCAAACGCTTGGAGAATAGAGACAGGCTAAAATAATAGAATTCTCTTTGAGTGAAATTTTAATTATCATGTCGAAGTAAGAGCAAACCTCGTCTTGACCTCGTCTTGTGAAATGCGTCGAGGCACTCGTCTTGTCTCATACTGGCTTTGGGTCTGTAGATATTAATTAATCCTTGGAACCAAAGATAAATAATGAAATAGGTTATCAGAAAGCTATTTAATTTAAAAATTAAAATTAAATTGAAGTTTTCACTTTAAATGCTTTGCACTTAAGTAATTAAAGGAACATAGCCTACCTGTCATATGTTGTGAGACCTGCTGGTGTAATTGCACTAACACGGGTCTCCAAGCTTTAAACAGTCGAGGACTTGACCAGTGACCACGTCTAAATCCGACGCTGCGCTCGGTAATTGTTATTTATAGCCAAATGAGTTCACAATAGATGACAGATCAAGATTAAGTGGAGTAAAGATAAGACCAGGGATGATTGACTGTTCTTGGCAAGTGTAATCATTAATTTTGAGTGCGCACTATTATTGTAACTCGACGCACAGTGTACATTTGGCGATAACTTAATGACATCTAGGCCGAGGCCTACTCGCATAAAGTTGATTGATGAACTTTCGAGATCTGTGGTTGAGAATTTACACATAATTATGCGGAATGAAGTCTTGACGATGATATCAATGATGATGATGATGACGATGATGACTGTGGTGGTAACGATGATTAGGCCTAATGATGGTGATGATGTTGATTTTGACGATAACGACGATGATGACGACGACGACGTCACGACGACGATGATGACGACGATGATGGTGAAAATAATGGATGTGAGCAATTCTGAAAGAATCTTTCTAACATTTGCACGAAATATAAAACTTTCATTGACACAGAGGGCCCGGTAGAGTAGTGGTTAAAACGCTGGCCAAGAGTGCGAGAGGTAGTGAGTTCGAGCCCCCGTTGGGCGGATTTGCTTTGTAGGCTGCCATTGGCGCCGTGTAATTACAGAGCTGTCTGTTGAGTTGGTAGTTAAGTTTAATTAAGATTACTGTATAACTTGTAAATGTAAAGCGCAGTGCGTCTTGCAGGCGTTTAATTAAAGAAAAAATATTATTATTATTATTACTTCCAAGAAATTCCGGCAAATAGGCCTATACATGTATCTGTTTGCTCAATAATTGTACCAAAGGCCAGTGCACACTGAAACTTCTGAACACCTTAAAAGAACTGCCCATCGGTTGTGATTTGCGTTCGAATTACTGTAAATATAAAAGTCTTTCTAAAGTGCATTAAAAGTCTATGCAAATAATAGAAAGAACAATGAATAATTCAGTTATCCTCTTATCTGCTAGGCGTCTTGATTACGTTTAAGTCTCCGCTTCCGTTCTGCTGTAGATAGAGCAAGAAACTCAGAGAGATCAGAAGAAAACTGTATAAACAATATCTCTTATAAAACTAAGATGTTGTGAAAACCTAAGTTTATGATAGAAATTTTGAATAGTTTTGATTGGCCAATAATGACGATACTTGCATGAAATGGTCTCATGAAATGTATCATTAGCCAAAACAAGTACAACTACTAGGCTACTGCTATTGCTACTACTACTACTACTACTACTACTACTACTACTACTACTACTACTACTACTACTACTACTACTACTACTACTACTACTACTACTACTACTACTACTACTACTACTACTACTACTACTACTACTACTACTAAAGTGGCGTTCGACGTACCCCCTCGGTAGGACCTAAGTTACCGAGGGTATCTGGCTGCTCAAGCCTCGGGAGATACTCCGTTTTACCAGGACGCTGTGCGCCTCCCGAGTCACTTGGGGCTGCGTGTGCGACCTCACCGCCTTCATCGGTGGGAGAAGAAGACCCTGTAAAAGACGCCCACACCACAAAATCACTCAACAACGCCCTGTATGAATACTGGCCGATCGCCTTCCCGACAGAAAACCACAGCAGCTGACTCGTCTCCCCACCGGTGAACCACTTGGGCAGACCGGGGCGGACTACACACACAAGTCTCAGACGCCCGAAACCGTCACGATCTCATCACGCACTCGGTGGCTTCCCCGACCGATACCAAGTCGAGACCAACGCATGCAACAAGTAACCAACGGCGGCGAACGTCGCTCGACCGATGCCAATCCTCCAAGAGGCATCTGTTCTCAGCAAACCGTTGCTGTTCTTCAGAGTGAAATTATCGGAAAAAATATAAGCCTTGTGCCCTTCGGGAGAAGGTACACAAGGCGTCCACGCGCGGCGCTAAGCCTCTCTAGCTGGCTCACGCGGAGACAACAGACGCCACACTCACGGACTTGACCGTAAAGACGGGGAATGGATTACACCCCACTTGGCCGTCACTACTCGACCTCTTCACCGATTACACCACGATTTGCACCTGGTCGCTCGGGTTCCCGGACAATTCGTCGCCGGACAATTCGTCGCGGAGAATTCGTCGCCGGACAATTCCTCGCGGACAATTCGTCGCGGCATTGAACCCAATGATGTTGATGATGAATTCGTCGCGGACAATTTGGAGACGGACAATTGGGAGCGGACAATTCGTCGCGGACAATTCGTCGCCGGACAATTCGTCGCGGACAATTTGGAGACGGACAATTGGGAGCGGACAATTGGGAGCGGACAATTCGGGTTAACATTAAACCTAACCCTAACCAGTATCCCTAACCCTAACATTTACTTCACAGGATTGTTTGCCATTCACAAGAAAAAATAGGCTTAAACGAATGAAAGTTTGATCGCCGTAAGCGCCTCTTAGTGGCTCACAATTTCCGGTCCGAATTGTGCGCTCCCAATTGTCCGCAAAGAATTGTCCCGCGACGAATTGTCCGCGACGAATTGTCCGCGACGAATTATCCGGCGACGAATTGTCCGGACACCGGTCGCTAAATATACTTGGGTAAGGTATATTTGTTGGAATTTCTACCGGTGCCTTTCGCCCTTACTCTCAGCCAAAGCTCGAGGGTACGCGTACCCTAAAATAGAATACGTTAAAATACGTACGTACCTTTCAAAAAATAGAATACGCGTATGATACGTTCCATACACGAAAATTTTATTCATGGTTTACTCGGCGACCCATAGCCAACGTATAATCTGACGTCAACTGTAGGCCTATGCGTCATTGAAACCGGTACTTCCGGTAACGTATAGCAGTAAATTTAATTCGATAGATTCTTTGGTTATAATAATATTAATTTAATGCAAACTGTACTGTCTTTCTGATGAGAGCTAAGTACAGGTCGCTGGTTTGCAAATTGGTGTAACTCGACAGTTTCAGTATATCTATAAGCTTAAGCCTTATAGCCGACGCATCAGTCAGCGAGTCAGCGATGCCCAGAGAACGTGAGAAAGAATGGACGCACGTGACAGTTTTGAAAAATGCGAACAACAATTAATTATTATTTGATTGAATGCAATTTTTTCGACAAGCAGTTCTGGGTTGGATGGATTCGCATAAGAACATATTCGCATAAGAATCGCATAAGAACACATCGTTGAAGTGCTGCAGCAGAACTGAGACGACTGACTGACATTAGCGCATTAAGTGCAATGAATGCTGGATAAACATAGATCTACAATATAGCATTGCAGCAATTTGCTACGCCGTATACTGGGTGGTCATTGTTTGCTTAAATTAAAGTGAACATTCTTATAATGAGTAGCCTAATGACAAGGCTAGCGTATTTTATAATTGTTTACGTACCCTAAAATAGGGTACGTTAAAATACGTACGTACCTTTCAAAAAATAGAATACGTACGGTACGTACCCTCGAGCTTTGCTCTCAATAGTTATGGACTCTCAGTGCAAAGTCCTACACATTGGTCTTATCTACGGTTGTCTTCAACCACCAACTTCACTAGCACACTTGGACAATCAGTCCACGACAATCACAGCACGGATACCCACAGATGACAAAGTCTCTCTGCTGATCAGCGGCCCAATGCCGACCAGTCGACACGCAATAATGCGCGGTATAATATTACAGTATTACTCAAATATACGGTGTTTGTGTCGGAGACGCCGCGGCTCCGTAGGTCCGCGGAAGGTGACTTGGTTTGAACAAGGGCGTTATCCCTATAATATAGGTATAACTGGTATATGTATGAAGGGATAACGCCCTTGTTCAAACCAAGTCACCTTCCGCGGACCTACGGAGCCGCAGCGTCTCCGACACAAGCACCGTATATTTGCGTAATACTGCGATCACCCACTAGGCAGATCACGAAAACCGTATCATTCCCTGAGACGGAAGGTTGAACCACGTGAGATCGATGACAGGGAAGAGCACCCTGAAAGATCGTCACCGAATGCTCTCACAACCGATATGCATCAGGATCCGGAAAAACCGTATTCAAAGAGCCAATGCTGCCACTGTCAGGAAGACAGACGAACACAGCCGAAATCACTATGAGCAAGCCACAGTACGCATAGAGCAGTAGACACTATACTCGATGTTAATAGCCCTGCACAGTGTGGCAGGCTTTATTCCACTGAAATACCCGTCTCCAAGGGAAATGGCTACCTAACGAGAGTCATAGTTACTCCCGCTAGTTTCCCGTGACAATTCCATTAGCTGGGTACTTAACCTGTGGAGTGTCCGCCACACTACTACTACTACTACTACTACTACTACTACTACTACTACTACTACTACTACTACTACTACTACTACTACTACTACTACTACTACTACTACCACCACCACCACCACCACCACCACCACCACCACCACCACCACCACCACCACCACCACCACCACCACCACCACCACCACCACTACAATCAATCAATCAATCAATCACATAAATTTATATAGCGCCCCTTCAAGATCTCTACTCAGATGTAGATGTTTCCTTGAACATTTAACTCGTAGATGTTTTCTTGAACGTTTCACACGTAAGCTTGGAACCGATTTTAGATTTGACTGTATTTAATATGTTTTTGAACGTTTAACACTAAGTTAAAGACTTGGTTTTAGGCTGAATAAACTCATTAACAATACCATCATTTTCTGTTACACACAGTTGTCTCTCAGCTAGCTGGGGTTACTATCATCGGAGAGTAATTGTCGGGGGGTTATTGGCACGGGGGTAATTGTCCGGGGGGTTATTGGCACGGGGGCTGCTGTCCGGGGGTAATTTTCCGGGGGTTATTGTTCCGGTGGGTAATTGTCCATGGGTAATTGTCCAGGGGGTCATTGTCCTCGAACCAAACAAAATAGCTTACTTGAATAGATGACCCGACAAAACGGCGACCGACGTAAGAGCGTCGACAAAAGGTCGCCGACAGAAGAGCGGCGCTCTTAAAAGAAATATTATCGCGAACGATAACGCGGAAGAAATAAAGTATTTGAAAAAGACAAGTGATCCACCACTACATACATGACTTGTTTAACGAGATGTAGTAGCTAAGAAATTATGTCAGAAATACAAACAAGCAATAATTATTTATTGCGAAGTTCAAACTCCACAAAACTTGTTTAAAACTAGAAATATGACGAAAAGTTAAAACTACAGCTAAACATCTGAAATTGGTTCAATATCTAATGAAGATGTGCGCATAATATGATCACCTCTAGGCCGACTCTTCATCGATAACATTTCTTTTGATTGCTCGTTGCCGCGTCGTCGTTGAGCTGCTCATGATATTATCACCTACAGGGTGGTCCAGCATAAATGAACCAACTTTGAATGCATATAACTTCGCCAATTGTTGGAATTTATTTATACTTTATGCGGCAAATTATAGATATTTCACTCAAGTATATGTAGGCTACTGAAAAAATGGAACTAGTACAGGTTTCGATTTTAATTATATGCTCGGAACAGCGCGAGCTACCATATTTTGTGGTCATTTGTGACGTAATAAGGCGCCGTTGCGCCGGGATATAAGCTTACACAAATCGTTTTTCGCTCACACGTACATAAACACGATCATTTTGGGTGTTTTTAGAAGTATCTACCATGAATATCTTCTTGTCACAAAACCATTTTCTTTCAATTTTATCAACAGCCGTGCGCGCTGCCACGAGCTGCTTTAGACGCAAAAAACGGCTGGCTACACGCCAGCTGTTTCGCTAGTCGTTTCTTTGCGTCAGTGCTGGAGTGCTGCTGGACATCACGTCGACAAATAACTTTAGATCATCTTTTAGAATATGTTGTAGGCCTACTGTGTTTCTATGACTACCTGTTTCACGCTGAATGACCTGGGGAGATTTGCCTGTAGAGCCTATCCGGGTAGTTGTCAATTTACTCGGACGCAAGAGGAATGTTAGCGGATATGCGCGCCGTGATTCCCATGGTTTACGATTAGAAAGTCCTGTTTTTATCAATTTTCAGTAGCAGATAATTCAAGCTGTTGTTTATTCCATCCACTGTTAGAAAATTTTTAAATCATTTCAACCGAGTTATATCCCTTATCAGTTCGGAAAATTACGATCAAAACGCGATCATCGACTGTCAACGGCGCCAGATTTCGTCACAAATGACAATAAAAATATGGTAGCTTGCGCTGTTCCGAGCATATACGTAATTAAAACCTAAACTTGTGCCAGTTCCATTTTTTCAGTGCATATACTTGAGTGAAATATCCTTAATTTGACGTATAAAGTATAAATAAATTCCAAAAATTGGCGGAGTTATATGCATTCAAAGTTGGTTCATTTATACTGGACCACCCTCTTCATCGATAAATTTTTTTAAAGAGCGCCGCTCTTCTGTCAGCTCCGTTATGTCAGTCGCCTTTTGCCGGGGTGCCACTAGAATAATATGAAATAGAGCCCATAAACAAGACAAAATAACTTCTATTGTCTAAGGGCGTGATCAGATAAGCCGAACTATTTATTGGCTATACCTCTCATTGCTTGGTTCATCGTATCAAAAGCTCTCGATAAAATTGATAAATAGAAAAAGTTACCAGCATAGTAGTTGTTGGTATTCACCTCTACAGATACGTACTGCACTCCTCGTCCATTAGTACGATGAAACAAAACGGTTTTTAAGACATTGCTTGGCCGTTTTGCTGTGCAGCCCACTTGTTGCGTGAATGATGCATAACACTGATTATTATTATTATTATTGTTATTTTTATTATTATTTTTTTTAAAATTTATTATTATAATTCCTTTTATTGTTTCAACAAACGCTGCAAACAGTCAAACAGTCAAACAGTGCAAAAGCTGTGTGCATTTGGGCGAGTCCTACGACCTTCATCCATGTCAATTAAGGGCTTAATAAATGACCCTGTGAAAGCCACAGCATTAAAGTGTTGAATAGTCATGGAAATACGTTGGAACAAGAAACTTTATTCTCGGGGATACTCGGTTGCTTGTGTTAGACGCCGGCCCAAATCAGAGATGAAGTCTAGGCCTATGTCGTTGATTGGGCCTAGGGTTTCCAAAGCCAGCGGGACGAAAACATGAGCATCAACTTCAAGGAGGGCACTGTATTTCTGGTTCTTTCTGTCCTCCGCCAGGCTAGCTGCTGATCCGGCTCGGATGGCTGAAGCGGTAAGGTAAGACGGTGCCAATGTGTCCACCACTGTGGCATCCCACACCAAACCTTTGCCAGCTTTCCATGGAATGAGCCTGATACCATCCGGTCGTTTGCCGTCCGATCTTACCAAACCCTGAGGCTCCTTGGCCGCCGGGTATCCAGCTTTACTAAGAGCACGGTATATCAAATCGTTCAGTGTACCATGGCGGGCCATACGGCCAAAACCTAGCGAACAAGACAAACCGTGCTCGCCCCTTGCTGTAACAAGTGAGCCACAAGTGCATGTGTGTTGTTCGCAAATGTTAGCTCCTAAGCGCAAACCAATTGCTTCGTCACTTAATCTCAAACCGCAAGACGTGATCGGCAAGGCGTGCAGCCAGTCTCCGGCATGCTGAGTCGTGATTGCATTCCAACGGGCCTGGTCGCTTTTATCGGTGAGTGAGTTGGATAGTTCCGAGAATGTCTTTTGCAGTAGTGGGTTGTCCCATTGAGATTGCATTTGAGTTGGGAAGTCTTCAGTGATTTTGATTCCTAGTTCCTCCCCATCAGCTTCTCCACCTGCGGGTCCGGCTGATAATCGAGCACTCCGATTATGTCAGACTGGAGTACGAGGGTGCTCGCGGCAGATGCCAAAAAGGCGGGAAGCGCCAGCAAAGACACCCTACGTATTCCTAGTCATCCCATGCTGATGGGGATGGTAGATTGAAGCCATTGAGAATTTCACAAATGATGTTTAAAATGTCTTCAAGGCCATTTCGAAGACACTGGTCGTACTCAAGCAAGGCGGGGTGATCCACACACGGCGCACAACGCAGACTGTATAGTAACTTTGGGGAGCCCAAAGAGCTTTTAAGAATAAGCAGTGCATCTTGGCGCGCTATTAGGCGTAGTCTAATCATAGTTGTTTTTAGCTCCTCCACTCTGGTGTCGAGTGCGATTTGAAGAGCCGATCCGGTGGAGAGTGGTGCTCCCAAGAGACAAATGTAGTCTGGGTTCACGCGCGTTTAACTGTCTAAAACCGATGCGTGTGACTAACTGCATATCAACGGCTGTCACTTCGCATTTTGCTCTGTTGAATAAGCTTACAAGGCCCAATGCTGCACATTCCATCTCCAGCGAAATTATGTCTGCTTCCACCATGACTAATGGTCCACCCAAAGATATGTCGTCTAAATATCCGAAGGCTAGAGGAGAAGTCAACTTGAGGAGAGCCGGTTGGAGCGGGAGACAAAACAACAAAGGACCAAGTGGATCACCCTGTTGTGGTCCGGCCATAGACGCTATCGTGTATTTACCAAATTTGAGATTAGAAGATTCTGCGTAAGCCATATGACAGTAAGATGCGATCTCCGGTAGAAGAGAGTCAACAGAATCCAGCATACGATCCCGATGCAGACTATTGAACGCATTTGAAATGTCCAGCTTCACGAAGACGGCGTTTGAATCCAGCTCAGCCAGGAATCGACGTGAAGCATGAACTGCAGCTTCCGCTCCGCCTGGAACACCAACGCCTAATTGTTTTAGTGATAAATAAGACAAAATCTTGGGCACTTATAATAATATTAATATAATAATATTAATATAATAATATTAATATAATAATATTAATATAATAATAATAATAATAATAATAATAATAATAATAATAATAATAATTATTATTATTATTATTGTCATTATCATTATTATTATTATTCCTCTAAAAACAGAGTACTACGGCCTCGTCGTGCCCAGGCATGCGATGGCGTTGAATCGCTGTACTGTGACTGATATCTTCTGGAACAGGAAGAAGGTTTCTTGTGGGTCTTCTGAAACACGTTACAACCGTCGTCCGAGTTCTGTGATGAAGCTAGGCCCTCCTGGTCCATAGGTCCAAGCGTTTCTATCGCAACCGGAGTGAAACTGTATCTTGTCTGGAGCTCCGAGTATTTAAGCTTTTTCCTAGCAGCGGCTATTTCGGCAGCTCCGCCCGCCATTGCAGCAGTCTCAGTCAGGTACGAAGGTGCATTATTATTATTATTATTATTATTATTATTATTATTATTATTATTATTATTATTATTATTATTATTATCATTATTATTATTATTATTATTAAATAAATTTGTAACGCGCGCAATCTCACACTGAAATGTGAATCTGAGGCGCGGATAGTCAGCCGCCAGAGGAATATGCAATTAAAGATCCATATGCTTGAAAGCCAAGGAGAAATAGTAAGCTTTTAGCCGCTTTTTGAAGGAAGGAAGTGAATTTGAGTTTCGAAGAGAGAGCGGAAGCCGATTCCATTCCCAGGGTGCAGAAGCATGGAATGCACGCAAGCCCATAACTGTTTTGCATCGAGGTTCAGATAAAAAAAGACTTGTGCCCGATGAACGCAAGCAACGAGGAGGAACGTAGGGAGTTAGTAGTGACTGAAGGTAGGAAGGTGCGTTGGTACTTAGAGATTTGTAGGTCAGACATGCCAATTTGAATTTTATCCTGTGCTAAACAGGAAGCCAATGCAGTTGATGGAGTAGAACTGAGGAACTAGTTTGCATTGGGACGCGCAGCACAACACGCGCTAAGGAGTTTTGGATGTGTTGTAGCCTTCTGGGCTCAGTGACTGAGAGACCGACAAAAACGGCGTCAGCATATTCAAGGCGTGAGGAGACAAGAGAACAGGCAATGGTTTGAGACATATCCGTAGTCAGGGCCGACCTGATGTGACGTATTGCCCGAATGTGATAGAAACAAGATTTACAAATGTTTGATATATGAGGTCGAAATGTGAGCTTGTTGTCTAGGGTTACTCCAAGTGTTTTGACAGTATCTGACAGATGAACAGCAGTGCCGGAAAGGTTAATATTAGAAAGTGGAGGGAAAGAGCGCAGGCGCTGGCGTGACCCAAAAAAATTGCCTCAGAGTTGTCAAGATTTATGGCCAAACCATTGAAACAAAACCAGGAATACATAGATGAAAGGCAATCTTCAAGTTTAAGTATGGCAGACTGATCGGTGTGTGATAAAGCAATATGGAGCAGGGTATCATCCGCAATTCCGCATACTGTTGTAATTGGATTCCAAAGTGATTAGCAATGCGACTGATTGGGGAAATAAAGACAGTAAATAGTAAGGGGCCAATGACAGATTCCTGTGGAACTCCAGCCGTGCAAACAGTAGGCTCAGACCGAGCGGTCCCATTGCCGACCTGCTGATTGCGGTGTGGCAGGTAAGAAGCTAACCAGTTTAGGGTTGTCCCAGAGACACCGAAGCTATTGGCAAGTCTTGAAAGGAGTAACTGATGGTCAACAGTGTCAAATGCTGCACTGAGGTCAAGACATACTGAAAGGCAGGCTTTCCCATTGTCAACAGACGAGAATATGTTATCAAGTGTAGAGACAAGCGCAGTCTCAGTGGAATAACCTTCGCGGTAAGCTGACTGATAAGGACCAAAGTTAGGACAGGAAGTGATGTGTTTCTTAATGCGAGTGAGAAAGAGACGTTCCAAGATCTTAGAAATGTTATTAAGGTTGGAGATAGGTCAGAAGTTTCAAAGGTTGCTGGAGTCTAGGTTAGATTTTTTAACCCGTTAATGACCACTTTTGAATCAGCGGTCAGATTTTTATATTCTTTTGCATTTTGAGTCCTTGCAGTAAGGGTATATAAAAAGAAAAAATGTGGACACATAACTTTATTAGTTATTGAGATATCATGTTGTCCTTTTAAAAGGACGCTGAGCACATACAAGACAGAAACGCTGCGTGCAATCGATTGTGTTGTTACGCTGCATCCATCAATAGTAGAAGCAGCTCTGCGATGCAAACACCAACATAATACTAACTACAGCAACTCAGAATCACTCTGTCAATGTTATTTGATGTAATGACAGTATCTTACAACAGAGCTCATTCAGCTCAAGTCTATTATCCCAGCTTTCAATGTGTTGCGATGGTGACATAGATTTTATTTAGGCCTACTGTGGAAGGCGACAAAGCAGTCAACATGTAAAGCCATAATGGCGTTTTCCACACATACGTGACATTCTCTTGCCCTAAATCCACACCTCCTCTGCTCTGGAATACTCTCAATGGTGTGATCCATGTGGTCAAGTCTCTCGTCTGGAAGAACTCCCTTTCTCTACAGATCAAACAACTCAACAGGGCTCCAGTCGTGGTTTTACAAGTAGACACCTTGGTTTATCTTCAGATATAACAGCACATATTGAATACTCAGATAGATCTCCACTTCTCCATTTCCAGGTTGACTGTCCAGGTTTGTTCACACACTGTTTGATTTGGAATGGCAGACGAGATTGCGGAAGGTAGTTGAGTCATAGGGGCATCAGATGGTACAGTTATGTAGACATCAGAGGACACAGCAGAATCCTCAATAATCATCTATCATTGCGACCACTTCATACAATGTCACCCATAAAAAATAATTATTGGAACTGTTCATCTGTTTCAATTTTCAAAGCTAGAGTAGCCAGATGTCTCGATTCTGATCTATAAGATTTGAACCCGTAGTTTTCAATAAACTGTGGCTTTTGATGCATCATATAAGGCGCTATAGAAGTCATTAAATTATATAAGATTCACAGTGACCTTGAAATTTGCAGAGTGAGACAAGATGCAAAATTTGGGACACGAATACGGATGAGTGATGACTGTGCAAACATTTCCGTGACAGTTTTGTACATTCAGACAAAACCGGTCTCATTCATGCCCAGCGTCCTTTTAAAAGGACAGCAAGTTTTCGTCAAAATTTTCCATAATGAAAAAGATGATTATTGTGAAAATGAATTGACATAGGCAACCAATCATATAATAGCTACTCAAAGCTCCGAAGTAATTTTTTATAAAATAGAAAATTAATTAAACTAAATTAAAATTTATTATTGATTGGCGGCATTACTCGATTCCAAAATTCCGCAACTTCCAGTGCTAATAACACAAGTAAAACTAAAGAATTTGACAAATTTTTGCACAGATGATGGTTTATCAACATCAGCAGGATGATAGAAAGCAAAAATGATATTATTGACTTGATATCATATTAAAATAGGTAAGCAAATACAACTGTCCTTTTAAAAGGACACGTTCATTAACCCTGCAAGGGTGTGACTAGAGCAGTTTGAAGCATGACGGAAAACGCCCTTCAGCAAAGGACAGGCTGGCCAAGCGCGCAATAAGGTGGGAGAAAACATCAGAGCAGAAAAGTATAAGTGATGTTGGTATGAAATCCATTTGGGAAGATTTAGGAGCCATGCTTTTGAGAAGATTGTAGACTTCAAAGTAGGTGACAGAAGGCAAGTCGGAGAAACTAGATCAAGAGAAATCAGAGTCAAGCAGCAGGTCATTCCACAATAATTTAGTAGTACATCTGGCAATTTTACATTTTAAATTGTTAATCTTATTGACAAAAAATGCAGCAAAACTAGAACACAGAATCTGATTCTCAGAGTCTGAGCGTTGGCAGTCGACAGTCTCCTTCGTTGCGAGATGCGCCATCGATCCCGAGGATTAATTATCAGCGCTTTCGAGTTGGCTATGAAACAACGAAGATCTTGATTCGTTTATTAGTTTGTTAGTTACACGGCAGTGGCGACGGTAGAGTTGTCTGTCCTCATCAAGCCCAGAACTTTTCCATTTCCGCTCTAATCTCCGACGATCCTTCTTAGCTTGGACTTCCTCGGAAGATAGTCATCTTGTGATTGGTTTAGATGAACGCCTAACACGAGTCAGAATAGGAGCGAGTTTGTTTTAAGTACATGATACGGTTCGCTTGAGTTGTTCAGACAAATCTTCCGTGTTAGTCGCAGGAGCAGTGAACAGATCAGATTCGATTAGCAACAGAGCAAGTCACTGAAATTTAAGGGGTCGACTGCTTTGATGTTACGGAATACATGTAGTGGTTGGCGGTGGCAAGAAGTCATCATTTTCCACAGTACGAGCTTATGGTCAGATACAAGACCAGCATCACACACCTGTACATCAAAGACTGTTGTACGGTCATCGGCAGCAAGGACATCTAACATATTTTCTCATCCAGTCGGTACTTCAACGTACTGATGAAGACCGAAGATGTTGAATGAGTCGGACAGCATGTCGTTGATGCGACCTTCAGAACCTGAGCAGTTCAGGTCACCACAGAGGATAAATCTTTCATCGGCCTCGACACAGATGGACGATATGAGGGTGGCAAGGTCATCGTAGAAGTCACCGATTGGACCAGGTGGACGGTAGATGTTAGCCACGGTTATCGAAGATGGTCCTCTGCCTAGTCGCACGATAGTTTACTACGCTGAACTTCACATGATGAGATACAGAGTCTTTCTGATTGAGGGTGGATGCTGACATCTAACGTGGATCTGTATATAACAGCTAGACCCCCGCCAGCTACTGATCGGCCAGCAGCCGTTCCACTTCGATGAACGTGAAGAGCGGAGAATCCTTCTGGTGCAATGTCACGTTTAATGCAGTCAGGTGTATCTGGGCATATCCACGTTTCACACAGAGCAAGTATGTTTAACCGCTCGTCTCTCATTAGATCATGTATAATCGCAGAGCGACGGATGGCTGAACGGATATTAAAACTGCCAACGTGTATAATGGCTGATGGCTTTGAAGATATCTTATTACGCTGGGCTTTGCCAGAGGGTGGTCCAGGGTTACTTTCGATGTCACCCGATCTGCCGACAGCAGAAGGAGAAGAGCGACCACAGCAGATAAGAGAGAACGGCAACGACGAGGACGAAAAGGCCGGCCCGTTCGTGACCACAGTAGCATTCCTGTGATATGACGTAGAGCAGGGCTAATACGTAGTGTTAATATTTCCAGTAGGCTTAGTTGATTTACCGGCTGACATTGGCTATCGATAACAGCATAAGCTGACAGATTTGAGGACTGACTTTGATCGAGAGAAGTTAGTAAAAATTCAAAGGCGACGTCAACAAGCAAATACGTTGCATTCAAACTGGCCGTACAATGACTAAGTAACGGCTGTACTCGATAATAGCGGTGTTTAAAAGTTGCGTTACCGTAGTCAGTTCTATTAAAATCCATTTCATTATCCAAGTCGTGAAGTGGTTTCAAGTTTGTTGAAGTAAGCTTATGCATCGATATTACGATCAATAAAACAAAAAAACGAGCAAATATGGGAGAAACAATGAAAACAAAATGCGCTGAACCATCTTGGCCATCTGGCGACTAACAGGTATAAGCATAATGTTCCTGTTTCATAACAAAAATCATGACCGTCTCAAGTCTCAATCCACAAAGTCATTTTCTTTTGCATAATTTGTCACCACCCGCTGATTCAATAGCCTACTTAGGACAACGTGATGCTAACTTTCTAATAAATTCTTCTCGATCAAAATGTTCCCACTTTGGGTCTTGAGTCACAATAAGACTTCCTTCTTTTGAATCGTACGTGAGTTTATTTTGGATTATCGGTATGTCGATCATTGTTTCATCCGGACAGAGGTCAAGGTAAATATCAAAGGCCGGAGAGTATTGGAAATCATTCTTAGACCCAAAGGAAGTGCTTACCTTGTCCGCTTCAATGTGCATATCTATTTTTTGGTAATAATTAAGTTCTACAACTCGCTGCTTGAATGAAGGCATGAAGTAACATGGATATACGTCATGTTGATAAAACTCACTGAAACAAAACATGAGCCTCTCGACCCAAAAGGCCAGTTCCTTTGGGGTAATTTTGTCTCCATACTTTCGTTCACATCCCTCTGGGATCTTCAGAGCCTTCATGCAAAAGAGAAGGGATGTCTTCAGTTGATAAGTAGTCTTTCTATGCGTGTAAAGTATCAGTTTGCAAACAATATATGCTGCCTTTGCTAAACACGAGCCTTCTTTTATGATTCGACTCTCGCCTTGTGCAAACGAAATTCTGGAAAATGTGTCGGAAAAGGAAAAGAGAGAACCATACGGCTTGAATGGATCAAAATGTGGTCGATCAAAGACCAATGTACAACCCTCATTTTCGGCTGGGACAAATGCCAGTTGGTCTCCTAAACACGACACCTCCATTTGGACACAAGCAACTACGTCAATTGATACATTGACAAAAATAAAGCCCCCTTCTCCATCTTCGATGGGATTAATCATTCTTAGCCTCAAAGTCTTACACATGCCAGCTGGCTCAAAGGATGTGTTTGCACCTGTATTTTTCAAGTTCCTTTCGAAAAGATGTTCGTCTTGCCAGAAACAGGGATCATATAAGACGTCTTCTAAAATAATCTGGAATCTAGAATTGACTTCGTCAGTCAGCAAACACTGATCTAAGTTGAAGAAGCAGTCAAACTCCCCATCACTCTGCCCCACTTTTGCATTGTCACTCTTCCGTCTCAGTTGAAAGTAACCGTTTAGACCCAGTGGATGTGGGAATACGTCACAAAGCTGACTAAACTTAGTCAGTTTGAAGTTAAAATCGAAGTCTCCTGAAATGACAACTTTTGTTTCTTCACCGGCACTTCCCACTAACATCGGTTGACACTCAAATCGCCCGTCCCGTTCGTTTATAAAACCGGCCAAACAATCAATGAAGCGCTGAACGGATGGTCTTAGTTGGTTTATTCGTCTATTGAGGCTAAGAAAGTCGTTTTTGATCCAAATCTTCCAAATTGCTTCTTCTGACGATTCCTTTGGACCAGGTGATTGAGGATATATTTTAACAGTTTCAACTAATTTTCGCCTCGATAATTCTGTCACATGATTCGCTTTAAGTGCAAGATCAATTTCGCTGGACATATAATGCTCATTTCCTGCGAATTGCAGCTCCTTTACATTGTAGGTGTCGATGTCGACCGATTCTCGTAGCTTTCTAAGATCTTTACGTGTGTGTCCGTTGTTGTCTTTTATGCTTTCATCGGCTCCTCCGAATTTGATGAGAAAATCGTACTGATGACATTCTGCGTAATGTAAAGGTGCTTTACCGTACACATCAACTGCATTAACGCTGGAACCCATATCCAATAATACCCTCAACAGATCATAGTCGTACGTTGCAATGGCAGCGTAGTGAAGTGGAGTTCTTCCTTTATCATCAGTTGCATTAGCTGACTGACTGAAATTCTCTGGTTTCAGAAGAAACCCATGAACCATGAAATCAAACCATTTATAGTCTTGTTCTCTTTTAACTGTCTTCATATCGTCAACTGCGCCTTCTAACAATTTGGAGATGATCAGTCGATGAAGTGGACCTCGCCCTCTCTCGTCAACTCTTGCCACTTCCAATGGTGCTTCATCCATCGGTTCTAGTGAGTTACGAATAGCACCGCGATCCTCAAGTGCTTTGATAGTCTCCAAAGTAATTCGTCTGCAAGACTTTACTGCCAGGTCAAGTGGCGTATTTCCTCTGAAATCAATAGCATTCGCATCTAATTCGCTATTAGCCAGCAATAATGTAACCATTTCTTCTTTATATCGAGTGATTTTCTCGTCATGTTGAAGATTTTTTGTTTCATCTGCTATATATTGACAAGCGGCGTGTTCTCGACAATATTGCATACTCCACCGGAGATTCTCGGGACATTCGTCAATAGAATCACGTTTCCGCTTAAGAAGCCCATTGCAGAAGAAATGCAGATCAAACCAGTTCGTATTTGGCTCATAGACAGCTGTATGTAAGGCAGTAAATCCAAAATAGTCATGTGGTTTGACGGAAGCTTTATGGCTTAAAAGCAGTCGCATTACTGAGACATGATGTCTTTCAGCTGCTTTAATCAAAGCAGTTGCTCCATATTGGTCTCTTGCGTCGATGTCGAGTTTCAATCCTGATTTCTGCTCCCAGTCAAATAACTTTTGAATGGCATGACAGGATCCACTCTCGGAGGCAACAATCAAAGGAGTCTCGCCAAAAGCATTTTTCGCATTGAATTCTGCGCCTTTCTCCAATAACAACTGTATCACACCGTTTATTATTTTAGTCATCAAACGCAAGGGTCTTGAATTCTTTGTCGAAGGAACGCAAGCACATCGCTTTGAGACTTCGTGAAGAAATGTATTCGACTGGTCATCTTCAAAGTTTACGTTAAATTTGCTCGAATTCATAAGAAGTTTCGCTATTTCTTTGATGCTTTTGCATCTCATCTTGTATTGTATATCGTAACATAGAAGTTCCATGATGTCGATGATATTCGTGCATTTCATTTTGGACAGGAGTTCATATCGTTCAACCAGAGGCAAGGATGTCTGTGTCATGAAACGAAAGCTTTTTCCAAGATGTTTCTCTGAATATATGCATCGGTCTTCACTGAGCAATAACCTAACCATTTTCGGTTGGATCGATTTCACTGCGAGTTCAAGCGCAGTGCATCCATCTACATTCAGCATTGTCTCCAGAGGTGTGCGTCTTTCTGTCCAAACTATATCAGCAGAGAACCGTCGACCATGGCGTCTCACGAGTTCAATTGGCATAATATCTTTGGTTTCAACGAAGTTCTTTTCGTTTTCTTGAAGTTTCTGCTGTTCTATTGTGAAATTGTAAAAAATCCTACGGCTGTGTTTCAAAATAACCTCTACAACATTTGTGTGATACTCGCTGACAGCAACATGTAATGGTGTCTCATCATTGGAGATCAGAACAAAATCACAAATTCCTCGGCGCAGTAATACATCCACGACATCTGCATGACCATTCTTAGCTGCAAGATAAAACGGTGTTTCCAACGCTTGTTTCGTAAGGTCAACATTAGCATTGTTGTCCAGTAAAATCTCAACAATCGAACTGTGGCCATTTTCGCAAGCTAAATGGAGTGGAGTCATCTTGGCGTTGTTACACGCATTAACATTCGCACCGCTTAATATCAACTTCTCAACAATTTCTGCATGCTCACGATCAGCTGTAAGACGACTCAATGGGGTGTTTGTGATTTCAAAGTTACCACCTTGCGTTTCAATATGGAGTGGTATCTGACAAGAATGAACCTTGTTTCTATCGGATTGTTGCGAAAGTTTCAATTCATCTGGAAGAAGTTGGATTGCTGCAAATTTCACACTAAAACTTGAATCCTTCCTCGCAGATTGATTCATCAAAATCCTTACCAAAGCGTTACGTTCATTTCTTACTGCAAGATGGAGAACAGTATCGCCATATTTATTACAAACTTCATTGATTCCACCGGCATAATCAATCAGTACTTTTACAATTCCCACGCATCCCATTTCAGGATCTATATGAAAAGAAGCGTGACGTGAATCACTACGTATGTTAGCTGCATTGCCTTTCAACAATTCATGTGCAATTCCTACGTGACCATCTTCTGGCGCCATTTGGGGCGAAGTCACTTCGAATGCATTTCTAGGATCAACACTTTCCTTCTTATATAGCAGTTCTTTTACGGTAGCATACAATTGCGAACGATTGATTTTGCATGGGTCCAGCGAACTAACATCCACCGATGACATCAGTACACCTCTAACAGTGTCTTCGTCACCCCGATCTACAGCTCGGTAAAGATCATTAAAGCCTTGTCTTTCCTCATTCTCATAGAAGTTCTGATTGTTCTCATCATCATCTATTTCTTCCACTGCCTCTTCTTCTTCCTCGTCTTCCATCTCCTCATACGTCTTGTGCATTGTTTTAACCTTGGAAGAACAACAAGAGTGTTCGCTACTTTCGATTTCAGATCCATGTGGTTCAAAACCCATTGTTTCAATATCAGAGTTCCTCGCATGAGATTGGCTCTGCGCATCACCAGCTCGTCTTTCTTTGTCGACATCAGCGACGTTTTGTAGGCCTATATCTCCGGACACAATCAAAGTTCTTTTGGTTGACGAATAATTTCTCATTTCGGTACGGTTCAACGTTCCATTCGGTCAGTACAGCTGCTGTTCATTGTCTACAGCACAATTGTGATAAAAGAAAATTAGCAGACAAGTGAATGCATCTGCAGAAAAGAATTGAATAGCTACATCAAGGCAGAATCATTTTGTATCAACTGTGTCACTGCATGGTTATAGTAACTTTATTGATTCATTAATTTCAAGAATTTGTGTAGCGACCCTCCAGAAAACCAACATAGAGGCAATCCCAGTCCAAACATGGCGATAAAAAAATTGTGATTTCTTTGATTCCTTTGCTAGGTACATTCTATTATAGGCGTACTTAAGACTCATCAAAGGAATCATCCCAAGATGACAGACTATTCCAGACGGATGATGCACGTTGTATCATTACGAATGAACGGACGACTAATACCAATCGCACTGTAAACCGGAAGTTCAGAAAAGTATGGCGTTGGCTGGGCTTGTAAGTATGTACGAAAATAGACTGTTTCTGCTGAATTTATACACTGCTATGCCTTCCCAATTGTCAAGTTTATCGACATCTCTATACCCTGGCTGCGACACCATGTGGCATTTCTGCCATTTTGCGCCGTACGTGCCAGCGCTACAAATAATTATTATTACTATTGTATGAATTTGTAGAGCTCCACATATTAGACCAGTGTTACCTCTGCATGAGCTGCTAATCTAAAGTGAGCATATTTAGTCACACAGGTCACAACGTTTAATATAACAGACCTAAGCGTATAGTACTAATTCAAGTGTAAGCATATTGTGATGGACCATAATAATAGGCGGCGCTGTTGCCTTCAAACGTCCTTATCGCACATACAGCCGTACATGCGTTCCTTTGATAGAGGGTTCAGACTGTCGCCGTGCAGACTGCTTCATATCAGTAGCTCCAGAAACTCTATACTCTAGTCGAAAGGTTATTAGTTATATCAGCCTGTGGGCGCAGCCAGTCACTCGTGATGGGCTTATTTCTAGTTATCCGACATAGGTTTGCTAACTGATTAATATATTGTAGGCCTGGATGATACCTGACAGGCGCCTAGCCAACGCCGCGGTATAGGTAAAATCTCACTCTTATTGCATTGAATGCCCTCTTGAGACTCTGCATCGGTACAAAGTTTCACTAATGAATCTACTCCCCTACCTACGAATAGTGTTGTGAGTCGGAGACTTTCTCCGGAAAGTGTCGGAAACTTTCCGACGTATTTTTCCGAAACTTTCCGACATAATATATTTCCGCCAATAAAATATTATTAAATACATACTTAATTCTAATTAGTCCGAAATTTCATTTCAATACAATGTTACACATCAATCACTAGATGTAGTCTTAGGTGGTTATAACTGATAATTTATTCAATAGATAGCACTGCTAGTAGGCCTACTAGTGATCATTGTTCAGATTATTTACACTGCCCAAAAATACATTTAGGAATTAAATGCAATTTTACTTCGCTGTAAATTTAGAGCAAATTTTTTTATTATTCTGTCACCTTCATATTTTGTGAGCTATGAAAATATAAGACAGTATTTTTTAACTTTAAAGTATTGATAGATTGTTAGATTGTTTCATGTTTCTAACAGTTTTTTACACGTTTCCTGCGACAGGGCTGACTGCAGACATGCAAGATAGGGGAGACCGGGGTCGAAAGTAACACGGGTTGAATGTAACAAGCATCATTGCGGAAAAGCTACATCACTACCTGCGATACAACGTCTCCCCAACTAAAAGTGTGCCCCGTCGACTTTCGGCTACTGTTCTATATGATTTTTAGGCTAAACGGACATTAGCTCTCGGACATAATCCGAAAGACATCCTTCAACATGATTGGATATGATTCCCGGCTATTTTATTAATATGATATAAAAATGATATAAAACTATAAGAATAGGCCTAGGATATTTGTATGGATTATCCGCAGGTCCATATTAGACATAAGACGGAGACTTTAAGAACATGTTAAGGTGCTTAGGATCTATGTTTTATATTAGGCCTATATATAGGGACCTACAAGAAAATTATACATCGTAGGCATCCATGGGAATTATGTGGAGGTGCATAGTAATTAGGCCTACGCTTTACACTAAAACAACTATGCATCCATAAACAAATGGGTGGGCCCAAAAGTTACCCCAGAGGTTTTGGCTAATTTTTGGTCAAAAACAAGAGATTTTACTTTTAATCATTATAATAAACATTTTGCAAGTTTTAAAACAGAACCACAGTTATTTTAAAATGTACTGAGCCCACCCTTTTCTTTTCTGACGATCCAAAACCTAATGCAACAACACGTAAAAACGATTTTATTAAATCACATCTCAAATAATTTCAGCTTCGTCTTGCCACATCTTGTGATTTACGCCGAGTCTAGTCTTGCCTGCTGGCTACGGGCCTGTGGCTATCAAGCCAACCAAACAATAATATGCGATCAGAACAGGTCAGTTTTTAATTTGCAATTAATTTGAAATTTTCACTTTAAATGATTGCATAGTCCTACCTTTTCATATTTTGCTTCACCTCCTTCATGGTGTAGGCCTAATTGTTCAACAAAGGAATCCAAGCCTTAAACATCCACGGGCTTCACCAAGTCTAGGCCTAATCCCGACGCATGCGCTCGGAAAGAGAAATCGATAAGCTTACTCAACTGAGCTCAAAATAGGTAACATGCAAATATCAAATGGACCAAATGTCATACAAGGGATGATTAATTGCTCCTAGTAAGACTATTTAAGTTTGCACATCGGCCATCTGCCGATAACTTAACGTCAGCTACTTGAAGAAAGCTGAGCATCGCACTCGGTGAGTGCATTATTGAACACAGAACGGCTGCAAAGACGGTAGAGCTAGGCCGGTGTCGCGTGACAGAGTCTCCACTCTAAAGGTCTCCCCGGAGACTTTATTTCGAAACAGATTCTCCCCGGCGGATCTGTTCCAGAACAGATTCGCCCCACGGAGACTATATTCTGAAATAAAGTCTCTGGTGGGAGAGAATATTTCCTCCGCCTACGAAACAAAGTCTCCCCCGTTGAGCGCAAAATCGGCTACCGTCGCCTGAAATTTATAGATGAGCTGGTTAAATCGTTAGTTTACGCTGCTAAATTATTTAACACGAACATAATATTTAATAGACTTTTACATCAGAAAATGTCTTCCAATACAGAGTTTAAGCCAGTGGAGATTTTATTACGGGGGAGACTTTGTATCGGGGTAGACTTTATTTTTGCGACACCGCCTTATTATCTAATTGACAGTCACGTGTTTCTTAAACGAAGAAACGTAAAAATTTTGAGAGTTTCTAGTTTATTATTCTAGAAAACTTTACCGAAACTAGTATTTTGGCTTTCCTGAAAAGTTGATGAATCAAATGTTTCGTACCTTTGCTGGGTCGCCATTTGTTCTTCGAAATCATAATAAAGAAAATAAAATGCACGCGTTCTCTTAATTAACCGTCAGGCTGCCAAGCTTTTTTGTAACATGGAATACCAAGGGTTGGGTGTGGTTACCACCCCTGGATTTTGGGTTTGGTTTGAGATTATCATAACGTGCAATACAACAATGGATAGAGCATTCATTTCTGCACAAAATGATATATTTAGGTTTAAGAATATATGAATCTACATCGAAATTATACAATTTTTACCTGGGGATCCATTGATTCCACAAACGTGTACTTTTGCATGGGCAGGATATTAGATTCTGTGTGTTTTGAACATGTGTGTTAATAATTATGTATGTATATATGCATGTGTGTATGTATGTATGTATGTATGTATGTATGTATGTATGTATGTATGTATGTATGTATGTATGTATGTATGTATGTTTGTATGTAAGCATGTGTGTATGTAGGCAGGTATGTATGTATGTTTGTATATATCAATGTATATATGAATGTACGTTCGAAAGCATGCGTGCTTGCACGCATATGATATATGTAATTATGTATGCATGTATGTATACACGTGTGTATATATGTATGTATGTATGTATGTATGTATGTATGTATGTATGTATGTATGTATGTATGTATGTATGTATGTATGCATGTAGGTAGGTATGTATGTATGTATGTAGGTATGTATGTATATATGTATGTATGTATCTATGTATGTATGTATGTATGTATGTACGTATGTATGTATGTATGTATGTATGTATGTATGTATGTATGTATGTATGTATGCATGTATGTATGCATGTATGTATGTATGTTTGGAAATATATATGTATGTATGAATATAAGTATGAAGGCATGCATGTGTGAATGCATGTATGTAATTATGTATGTATGTATGTACATGTATGTATGTATGTATGTATGTATGTATGTATGTATGTATGTATGTATGTTTGTGTGTATATATGTATGTATGTATGTATGTATGTATGCATGTATGTATGCATGTATGTATCCATGTATGCATGCATGTATGCATGTATGTAAAACTATGTATGTATGTATTCATTATCAATATCTGTTTCAGCTAATATAAGTTCATTAGCTGGTGACAAAGTTTGCACAGAAATATCGATTTGTGTTGTAAAAACCCAACATTTTCACACATTTTTATTTATTTTAAGCACCTCCGGTCATAAAAATTGAAATTAATTGATATGACAAAAAAGCCCTTCAAGCCCTCTTTGGAATGTCATAATTTATTTCTCTTCAAATATAAATTATGGATAAGGTATAATAGATAAAACATGAAATTTTTACGAAAATAAATCTATTTTTATTAATTTTATTTTATTTTGAGCACTTCCGGTTGTCATAAGACAACTCAATGAACATGAAAATGTAGCCCCACATTCCCTCTACAGAATGGTATAATTTGTCTCTTCATATTAAACGACGGATAAGATATAGCCGATAATCTAGGGGGTGGTGGTATCCACCACCCCTGGTACCTCGGGTATATCGGATATGACTTTTGAATGGCATGGCGTATCATCAGAAATTTTACCTCAAGATGTATGCAAATGAACCCTCTACAGCTACCTAAAATGTCAAAATTTTATTCCAAACGAAACAATAATTATTTGGGAAAACCTAAGGGGTGGCAACCCCCCCATTGGTAGCCTGAGGGTTAAACAGCACGAAACCAGAATTCACTGCACAGATGAACATCCCGGATATGCAAAGCCATGCAAGCTAGCCTTTTACTTCACGCTACCATCAGTGTCGGATTTACATTAAAAATGCTGAAACTTGTGGTCTTGTTTGACGGCCGGAGCCAAACAAATTCAGAATATTTGGGCACTTAAAAATGTATTCTATGGGTGGGTCTACTGTATTTTAAGGCTGGCCTCTAGATTGCAAGATTTACTCCGATTTGTTCCGAGCCCAACCCAGCCCTGCAGAATCGCCAAAACCGTGCTAACAAACGTAACCGGATTCTTTACCAGGGAATTTCACCCTTCACTCAAATGTGTTTCTTCCGCAGACCAACGGAGCTGCGGCGTCTCCGGCCTTGTATCCCGTACCCCTGAAACAGAAGATTGAACCCCGCGAGATCGATGACAAGGTAACGAACCCTGACAGATCACAACCTGAGCTCTCACAACCGCGTATATCAAGATCGCCAAATCATGTTCGAATGGCCAATGCCAATCCTGTAGAGACAGTCGAACACAACCGATTTAACTATGAACGAATTCACGAACACAGTACGTATGGAGTAGTCGGCAACTACTCCACGTTATAAGCAGCGCACCGTGTGGCAGGCTTTAGTCCACCGGCAACACGCTATGCTTTGGCTTGCCAGCCCTAGTCGGTCTTCCGTATAGAAACCGACGAAACCGAAATCCAAACGAAACCGGTTTCAGATTCTTCCACACCAAGCAAAATGGCTACCTAACCAGAGTCAGGGTTACTCCAGCCATTTACCAGCAAGTTTCATTTCATATGTAACCCTCTTGTGGCCTGTCCGCCACACTAGTACTACTACTACTACTACTACTACTACTACTACTACTACTACTACTACTACTACTACTACTACTACTACTACTACTACTACTACTACTGCTGCTGCTGCTGCTGCTGGCATTAATGAAAGCAATCGTCGACACTAAACCATTATATTTAGTTACGTGGTTTCGATCACCGAGAAAAGTCACCACCTAGGTGTAGATGCAGTACTGGATAAGCAATTCGGCCAATTGTTCTGCTAAAATTCTGAGACAGAATTTAGAAGCACTGCATAGACAACTTTCTTTATGGTTTTCAGCTATTGACATTCTCTTCAGACCAAGTTCTTTCATATGAGTACCCTATACGCCGCATTTGGATGGTATCTAATATGCACCCGGACTGAAAGTACTTCCAAAGACTACAGATTGTAGAACTAAATTGACTTTCATAGCTAGAGGGTCGCTGCTCCTCCAACATAGCCAATCGGCAGAACAGATCAAATTTCATGTTACCGGTAATGCTCGAGAGTGCGACAGTTTCAATGTCCAGACGAGAGTGTTTTCGAAAGCTGTCTTAAAAGTGTGAATGAAGTTATTGCAGCCGTAGCTGAGGTGCAGACAACAAGGATGATTCTGTTCGAAAGCCATTACGATCGCGAGAACTGAAATCGATATTTCAAATTAAAAGGAACTAGGACTGTAACAGAATACAGTCACTCTGAGACACAGTAATTGAGATAATTTTTAAAAGAACATGATTATTTGCTGATGATCAATGATGCATGCCACTATGTGAGACAAATATCTGACGTTTTGTAACTTTACCCTACTGTGACGGCAATACGATTTTCATGAAAGTCTTTGAAAGTGCTTTCAGTCAGGGTGCATATTAGAAACCATCCCTGTGAGCTTATTATCCCTCACGCTTTTTCAGTCTCTTCTGCAGTTCAGTAGCGCAGCCTAGGCCTAACCTAATAACTGTACTGTGGTAGCTAATGGCTAGTTTATAAGTGTCTAGAGTTCTTTAACTTCTTTACTTAAAACAACGATCAGTTTCTTGTATTCAATTCTTCAATCTCCAAACAATAGCAGTCAACATAAGATGCACCAACAACGGCAAACAAAGCAATGTTACGACCGAAACGCCATCTTATTATCTCTTTCTTCTAAATATACCCCTTCTACACATGACTGACACTCCTACCAAAGCCTATCTCGCCCTGAGCGTACACTCTTCCTTCAGTCGCACTGTCCTTCTCTCTGCCACTCTCTGTCTGTCTGTCTCTCTCTCTCTCTGGCGACGATCGCGCCGTTGCAACTTTCCCGTCACTCAGCCAGCTGGGCCTACCTTACCTGTACGCTCTTGCATAATAATTAGCTGACCATTAGATGCTATACAAAATTAGCTTACAATCCCAATAATATCACACAAGCAATACACGATTTCGCCTTACAATAGGCTACACCCTAAGAAAGGTAGTCTTAAACTGAAGCGAATGACATATTATGCATTGAAATCTCTCAAAGGACAAAAAGTTATGTTTCACTGTTTTCAGGCGTAGCGACATGTCGCGAAGAGGAGGTATGGTTAAAAAGTTAATATAGGCCTATTCTACAAATATGGGACTATTCCGAAAGTTAATACATCATTTTATTCAGTTTTAAGTTCTTTTTCCAACTGTATAATTATTGTACGGGAGTTAATTATTTTGCACTAAGAATATTTCATCATAAGAAAGACTGCAATTTTCTCAAAAAATGCAATTTTTCGTAACTTTGGCTTACCTATGGGGGGCTGAAGACATTAATATTCTAAAAAAACTGTTTACGCATTGTTTGACCCCATGTCATCGGGCAACTTTTGGTTGCTATTACTTTTCGGAATTCTGATTTTTCGGTTTGTTCCACTCCACCCTAGTGTTTGCTGCTGTGCTTGAAGTGTAGCGTTTATGGAAACGCTACAAGATTTTACTTATTCCTTTATATTGCGTCTAATTTCTATAACTAATTCATGGGTGAACCAGACTGAGGCTCCAGACAATGCGCCAGACACACACGTGACTCTTTGGCTGACGTGGCCAAAGCGCGGGTGCTGCCGATTGGCTAGACGCGGCGCGTTACCCGAAACGGCGGCAGGAAATCGCCTGTGATTGGTCGCTGGGCCAGAGAGCGCGAGTTGACGACAAGACGTGGATCGAGAGGGACCTGCGTGATGAAACGAGGCAGAAGCTGAGTAGAAATTTGACTTAAAATATGATTTTTGGCGTTGTAAGTTCTGGGGAAACTCATAAAAATTAATAATATTAAGAAGAAACAGACCGATTGCAGCCTCCGGTGAAAGGAAATCTTTGGAACGAGTGAACTGACGTGAAATTCAGGGAAGTAAAATTTATTAGAGTAACACGTGCTGAATCCGTAATCGATTGAAAGTGAAGACCGTTGCAAAATGCTAATCTAGATAATATTGCATTTAATGTAGACAGCGAGGGTAAATTAATTTGTGTTACGAAACCTGAATACATTGAAATCTTTAATGGAAATAGCGGCGCATTGGAAAGACCTTTGTAGTTATAGTTAATTAGTATGAAATACTGATGTGGATTGATTGCATTCTTTGTAATTAGTTAATGACGTTACATTACTCCCTGTAATTAGTTAAGAAAACGGAAGCATAGAGTGTAGTCAATTTGGATGCAGAAATGGAACTATTAGATGTTGAATAGTACAAAGTGTGTAGTGACAATTCACAAATACTGTCGCCTCTTAGAGACACATTGCCGTCACATTGTATTGAACTGATAGGTATCGCATAGAGAACTGTATCTGTGCGGATCACTTTGAATTACATGTTAATTAAGTGCTAGTTAAAGAATAAATAAAGTGTTGTGCATCTAATTGAAATTGAAGGTGATTCAATGAGTGAAATGGAATTAGATTTGAATAGGGAAGGTCCAATGTCACGTGTCACCCCTTCCAGTGGTGACGCCCCGGAAGAATCGTATGATTCAGAGGGAGGGCGGTCGGTTAGCAGCGTTGAGACGTTTGTAGAGCGCCCGACAGATAAGACCAGGTACCATCCACTGGATCTTCAGGAGTTCGATTTCCTTTCACCCAAAGCTGCCGCTGGGAGAACGAACCCAGACGAGCACCGAAATGAGGGTGCTGTCGCCCGTCGACAAACAGCCGCTGAGATATGTCCTTTCGGCCCTGGTAACCGTGAAATTATGAAACATAGACGTTCCTCCTTGTCATCCACACCTGAGGTTTCCGTACGTGCGTTCCTGTTGCCCCGGCAGTACGCCGCAGCGCTAGAGGGAAGCACCGAAAGTAAGCAAGTAAGGGGAGCACCACTTGCAAGAGCTCCTGGTCCTCTAGCGGCTAGGGCGGGCGTTACAGAAGGAGCTCCGTCCTATGCCAGTTTTTGACAATTGCTAGTTGCTCAAATATCAGGTAGTAGGCCTATTTCTAGAGCGCTTTTACAAGAGTATTTACTGTTTAACTTGACTCCGGGCCTAACCAACATTAGGTTTCCCACCCAAAACACATCGACCGAAAAAGGATGCTGTAAATGAATGTAAACGTTCGCGCAAGCCTTCGAATCTTGTTCTTGAACTTACATTTCTTTCTTGCATCGAAATGAGATCGATCACTTTGAGAACTAACCTAACTCGTGTGGCAACTGTAAAATGTCTTTCCTTCTGTAAACTATATAATGCTTTGTGCACCTGTCTTGTTAGAAAACATTTCAAGTGAGCCTAACCGTTGACTTCGTTGAGAGCACTTTAATTAGCAGCCTTGGTTTATTACCTACTCTATCACGTGTTTGCAGCTGTACCGGTACGGCTGTAAGCTTATTGTAAATCTTGCTTCACAATTATACGACGCGCGTGCTCTTTTTGATTAGTAGCCTAAGTGCATCGTAGGTCTACATTAATTTGCGCGTTTAAGTCTTAAGCTTACAGCTTATCCAAAACATACTCTGATATTGTATAAAATAAGTTTACGATTGAGCTTGATCTCATTAATTTTATAATCGTTCACCGTGTGTATGTACACTGTTTTCCGACGCTTTAGCAGCGCTGAAACATTTTTATTAAGTCATAGGCCAAAATACAACTTCAAGTGGGGAGCCTATCTAAAAAGACAGTCGAGGGAGAGTCACTGACTCGGTGACTCCACAAAACAGTTAAATCGATCGGACATCTTTGGCCGAATAGACTTATCAGTTTTGGTTTTACCGACACAACGACCGCTCGACCGAGACGGGCAACTTATTGCAATCGCAGAACCTTTTCAACGGCCCTGAAAGTGTCAGACGATTGCTGCATATCTATAGACTGAGTCGTGTCAGTGGCCTGAACTATGACGGCCATTGTTACTTAAGCGTCAAAATACAATAATTGGATGGATGGATTCAGATTTGACGAGGGCCTATGACAACAGAGGCCGTTGAACTCGGAAAAAATTGTTTAGCATATTTCAGCACTTACAATAATTGGATTTGGTTAGGCCTATATACTGCCTCGTGTAGGCCTAGCAGAAGTTAACTCACTTGTAAATCGCAAACCACTTTGACCACTGACAGTTACTAAACCTGTTCCTCTTGGCTCTTGAGCATGCTCTTCTCACTGATAAGATGAAGTCAACCGATAAAATTTTTAAAGAAACCAAAACCTAGACCGGTTACATGTAGACCTAATCCTGGTAGTGAAAGAACTTTGACAACCTACCAAAGTTATTTATGCACAATAATATTGCACACTGTCACGCGATCACACTGGTCCTAAACGTAGTTAGGATTGCTTGAAGCAACGATTTATTCAGAAGCGCTCCCGACCCAACTTCGGTTAAATAGGACAGTCTTTTAAGGCTAGAGAAAAACACGAATAAGTGCCACAGGAAGCTCATTCGAGGTCGTATAGTGCCAGCGACCGTGACAGCATTACCTTGCCTTGTTGAGCGAAGGACAAGGAGCTCGGCTTGAACATATGACCAAAGGGAACGACCTTCTGCGTGAGGCTTTCAATCTGTCCTCCACTCTTCTGTACACCTCATTGTTGTTGATCTTCTGAGTTCGCCTTATCCTCAGGATTTTTTAAAAATGGAGACGTAGTAGTGTAGTAGCTGTCCCGGAAGACACTCGGCTTCATACCCGCAGCTGTGGCCTCCCAGCAGTCTATACCTCTATCCGGAGCACTTGCACTGGAGGAGCGCGTTTTTCGTTCCCGTATTCATGACATCGCAGGGCGCGTCCGATTGAAGAATCAACAGCGGAGTCTACGTAAATCGCCGTGTGTCCATGAACAAGCAGTGTGATCGCGTGACAGTGTGCAATATTATTGTGCAATTGTTTAACCCATTAATCTACCAACTTTCTTTCAGTATTAGAATATAATTATGGTCCACTGCTGTGGAACTCACTGCCTAATAACCTTTAAACAACTACCCACTGTTTATCAATTCAAACGGAATTTCAAAGGTTAGCCTATCTTTTGGCTGCACGTGTTTGAGTTATCTTATTGTTGCCTGCATGATGCACAGTGCACTTGTACATGCACTACCGGTACTATGTTCAGATATACACTGCATGAATTGTCTATGATTGTTTCTGTTTAGTGTGCCTTTTACCCATCTTGCGAGGAGCCTTAAGCTCCCAATAAAACTCCTGTTGAGCATTGCTCTTGTGTTGCATTGCTCTTAGAGCAATGCATTCTGCATCTTTGGATTGAACAAGAATGCAGGCAGTGCACATGGTAGTCACAATTCCCTTTGTCCTCATTGTGATTCTGCCGGTCGTCTTATTTGCTCATCAACCCCAGCGGTGTCACGACAACTCGTCTACCGACAACTCGTCTAACGACAAGTGGTCTCCGGACAATTCGTCTACGACAACTGGTCTACGACAACTGGTCTACGACAACTGGTCTACGACAACTGGTCTACGACAACTGGTCTACACACAACTCGTACACGAGAAAACGTTCATTGGGAATTCTTTAGTCAATGGCTGTTGTCGCTCAAAGAGAAGCTGGATTGATAAAAGAAGTCTTTATAAAGCGAAAATCGACTAATGGAACCCTCGATGCAAAACAGTAGACCGACGATATGAACGAATTGATAAAAATAATGCTTATAAAGTTTATGATGGCTTCACTAAATGATTGCGTTGCAGAATAAATCCAGTTTCTGTTTCACTTATATATAAAACCTCCATCTCGCTTCGATTTCAGAAATAAAGAAACCTTCATCCAGCTTCCATTTCTTTAGCGTTCTTCTAATTAATGCAGCTCTTATTTCAGATCTATAAGCGCTTTAATCCAGCTTCCATTTCAGATTAATAAATACACTCAACCAGCTTCCATTTTTTAAGCGTTTTTCGTCAATACCGCGTCTATTTCGGATATATTATACATTCATCCAGCTTCCATTTCTTTAGCATTCTTCTCATTAATCCAGCTTCTATTTCAGATATATAAATACATTCATCCAGCTTCTATTTCAAATATATAAATATATTCATCCAGCTTCTATTTCAGATTAATAAAGACACTCATCCAGCTTTCATTTCTTAAGCGTTTCTCGTCAATTCCGCGTTTAGAAATGGAAGCTGGATGAGTTTCTTTATTAATCTGATATAGAAGCTGGATGAATATATTTATATATCTGAAATAGAAGTGGAGTTGACGATAAACGCTAAAGAAATGGAATGGAAGCTGGATGAAGTTATTTCATACCTGAAATAGACTCGGAATTGACGAAAAACGCTTAAGAAATGGAAGCTGGATGAGTGTCTTTATTAATCTGAACTAGAAGCTGGATGAATATATTTATATATCGGAATTAGAAGCTGGATGAATGTATTTATATATCTGAAATAGAAGCTGGATTAATGAGAAGAATGCAAATAAAATGGAAGCTGGATGAAGTTATTTTATACCTGAAATAGACGCGGAATTGACGAGAAACGCTTAAGAAATGGAAGCTGGATGAGTCTTTATTAATCTGAAATAGAAGCTGGATGAATGTATTTATATATCTGAAATAGAAGCTGGATTAATGAGAAGAATGCTAAAGAAATGGAAGCTGGATGAATTTAAAACTCTAAAGAAATGGAAGCTGGATGAAGGTATAATATATCGAAAATAGTTGCTGGATTAATGAGAAGAACGCTAAAAAATGGAATCTGGATGAAGTTATTATATACCTGAAATAGACGCGGAATTGACGAAAAACGCTTAAGAAATGGAAGCTGGATTAGTGTCTTTATTAATCTGAAATAGAAGCTGGATGAATGTAATTATATATCTGAAATAGAAGCTGGATTAATAAGAAGAACGCTATAGAAATGGAAGCTGGATGAAGTTATTATATACCTGAAAAAGAAGCGGATTTGACGATAAAAGCTAAAGAAATGGAAGCTGGATGAAGGTATATTATATCGGAAATAGTAGCTGAATTTATGAGAAGAACGCTTAAGAAATAGAAGCTGGATGAATTAAAAACGCTTAAGAAATGGAAGCTGGATGAAGGTATAATATATCAGAAATAGGAGCTGGATTAGTGAGAAGAACGCCAAAGAAGTGGAAGCTGGATGAATTAAAAACGCTTAAGAAATGGAAGCTGGATGAGCGTATTTATATATCTGAAATAGGAGCTGCCGGAATAATGAGAAATAAACGCTAAAAAATTGAAGCTGGATCAAGGTATTATATATCTAATTAATCTTCGTTTAATTAGACAAATCAGGGTGACACACCGCACCCAGTTACATGTCAATACACATTAAAAGTAAACAGCAAAATAATGTGAAGCTTCTAGCTTCTATTTCAGATAATCAACTATTTTGATTGATAGGACATAATTATCACCAAAAGATCTCGCCATTTTAGCAGATAATATAAAAGTATGAATAAAAAGGAACACAAAAGCCCAAAATTTTCCAAGCCTGTCTGAGATCAATATTATCAATTGGGGCTACTGTATTGAAAACAAAAACAGTGTGATAATTGCGGGAAAAATAACTGGGGGAGGTTGGACTATGAACCACTTGGAATTGGGAAAAAACATACTATCGGGCTTTAAGAAAGATTTCGGGTTAGGATCCCAACCCCGGCTATTCTCACCCGGGGTAGGAAGTCAACTTCGCAAAGTTATGCTTAAGAGCCCGCTAATCGCTTGCTGCCTTGGGCCCCGCACATCCTAGGGCCGGGTCTGATCACAACTATTCAGTAAATAGCAATATATTTATAATATCACTAATTATCACACAAACAGATGTAATTCTGTCATATTTGATGATTCCAATAAAACAATAATAAAAACTAAAGATTTTATTCCTTGCAATTTCTCATAGATCACGTCCCTTTCTTGAAAAATCAACTTGGGATAAAGACATTAAAATTAGATAAACTCTGCATGGAATGTTTAATTAGCTCAATACAGATCTGAAAATGAAATAATATATTTAGTTCGTGCAAGTTAAGAAAATTATTGAACCGATTTTTGAATGCATCCTCCCAGGTGCGCTATTAGAAAATGGGTTAACCAAGGATTAGACCAATGCAGCCAAAGGCTTCACCACGTCTAAATCCGACGCTACACTTGGTAACTAAAATCGATAGTCAAGTGAGCTAAAAAAAAGGGTTATAATTATATTAACCAAGGATTAGACCAATGCAGCCAAAGGCTTCACCACGTCTAAATCCGACGCTTCACTTGGTAACTAAAATCGATAATCAAGTGAGCTAAAAAAATGGGTTATATATTAACCAAGGATTAGACCAATGCAGCCAAAGGCTTCACCACGTCTAAATCCGACGCTTCACTTGGTAACTAAAATCGATAGTCAAGTGAGCTAAAAAAAATGGGTTATATATCAAGATCCAATGGGGGAAAAGGTCAGACAAAAGACGATTGTTTGTTCTTATTAAGATATATTGATATAATAATAATGTTGCAAGGGGCACATAATTATCGGTCTTTTATAGAGTGACATCTTAATGACAGCTAGGTCTACGTGCAGAATGAGTGTTGAGCACAGAGCGTCACGTGCGTCATTGAGGACAGAACGGCTGCATACTAATTTTTTCCTGAAATAAGTGCTTCATAAGCGAAAGCACGTTAGCAATTTCGAGAGTTTGCAGCTCATGGTTATGAAAAACTTTATTAAAACTTAATATTTTCATCACGCTCTTCTTGAAAATTTACTTAATCCACTGTTTTATATCCTAATTGACATTCTATAATCAGTAGCGACGTCAGAAGGGGGCCAGATGGCTAAGCCCCATAAAAAGGCCAGAGCTAAGCCCCATAAAAAAGGCCAGAGCTAAGCCCCCTAAAAAGGCCATTCCGTTTTTTACGTGTTAAACTGAAATATTTCCACGATAAGCCCCCCTAAAAAATGAAATACATCCATGAGAATTCGACCAAATGACTATAAAAGGGTCGTCAGAAATTTTGGCGAGGATTTAGCTCCCCCCGCCCAACTGAAATCCTGGCGTCGTCACTGTCTATAATCCATTGTGTTGGCCGAATTCAATGAACCGTTATCTAAAGTATCAGTTTTGTCCAAAGAGTTTGCTGAATATAGATTTGAGCGAATGATATATTTGATATAAGCCTATATTCATTCATTCATAGCATTTACATAGCGCCCCTTCAAGAAACTACTCATATGCCTGATATGATGTTGCTTGATAGGCCTAACTTTTTGTCATTTGTCAGCAGAAACAAGTTGCCAACTTGCCATGTTAATTTCGTGGCGGCAAACTCATGGCAGACTGGTTCCTTGCTATCGAAGATGTTAATTCTTAAAGCGAGAGCTTTCAAATTGTTCCATAGATGGCAGAAGCCCATTGGTAACGGTGTTGTAAGATATTTTTGAAGACAGCGGTTTAATTTATTTTTTCCTAGTAAATTTCTTTCTATCTTCATTTTAGTGGCGCCCCTTCAAACTCTCAACTCAGAGGCGCTCCTGACTACAACGTGGACACTGCATAGAAGTTTCACGCCGAAGCGCCCGAGCAATTGCGAGTGAAGGACTTGCTCAAGGTCCCTACGCGGCGGCTTGAGGTGGATTCGAATCTGGAACCCTCCGGATCCAAGGAAGCGACGCCACCACTACACCACCGCGCCCCACAAATTTAGTCAATAAATTAATCAGAACCGTACATGTATATAACAATGTTTATGATGTTGCCTAATCTAATAAATAGGCAAATAATTAGGCAAATATTTTAACAGGGACAAAACGTTGGGGTTGTGAGTACTGAGTAGGCCTATATAATTATATATTATGCCAACGCCTATCGTAGACTAGGCCTATAGCACACGGACGCACGGAGTCCTCTTGAGGCGATGGGTTCATCTGGGAGATGTAGCCTAATCGTTGTTGTAATCCAGTGATATCTGCCACACCAAAAGAACAAAGTCGCGTAAAACCAGATGAAAAGTCAAAAGACTTCTTTGTCAGAGAATCAGTTTGTGCATTGGGCATGGCTTTTGAGTGACGCTCCAGAAGTTTAGAGTTTATGATGACGATAACGAATGTCCTAATCGGTTCCAAGTCCAGATCCAAGGTTATACAAGGGACGATAAATTCTTCCTGATACGATAGATTCTTTTACCGAATGAATCCAACTTTTAGTATAATATCAAACAGAATAAGTGAAGGAATGCTGTTATTTGTGAGCAAGATAACGACAGACACCAAATGCCACAGAGAATAAGAAGAATCGCGGTCAGTGGCGGCGCCAGGATTTCAGTTTTAGGGGGCTTAAGGTTTTTTTGGCAAATATTTCACTTTTACATATGAAAAAAAACGGATGGCCTTTTTAAGGGGGCTTAGCGCCCTAGCCCCTAGCGCCGCCACTGATCGCGGTAGGAAAAGAGGCTTTCACGAAGAGGAGAGAACTACTTAGATGAAAAATAAAATGAATTGCACAGAAATTTGAAGATACGGATCCATTGATAAAGTCACCGAAATGGAGTGCGGTGCTGTATTGTTCAGAAACCTGAACCATGAGGAAAGAGGATATAAAAAGACTCGAGGCATTCGAAATATGGACATGGGGGAGAATGAAAAGATCAGCTAAAAATTTGGACAGAACATGAAACAAACGAAGGAGTGCTGGGAAGATTCGGAGAAGAAAGAACACTGATAAGAATGATAAAAGAAAGGCAAAGAAAGTGGCCTGGATACATACTTAGAGAAGACTCTTTGCTAAGAATAGCGATCGAGGGAAAATGGAGGGGAAATAGAACAAGAGGAAGACCGTGAGAAATGATGCTGGACTAGATGATGAAGGACGGTTACTAAAAACTCAAGGAGAAGGTACAATGGAGGATGGAGTGGCAACATTTTGCATTCGAACCTGCCTACGGACAGAGAACCTGAAGAAGAAGTATAACATCACACGGTGCTCAGCTTTCATCTGGTGGCGACTGGACGACAGCCATTAACATAAAATCATATTATTGGAGCCAGGATGTTAAATACTATTGAGGATTTGCGGACCAAAGATCACAGGACTATTGATCATTGGACTATATAATTGATCATAGGATGTTTGGTCACACGGACCATTGATTATTGGGACCATTGATCACAGGACTGCTGATCAAATTTAAAATATAATAAATGAACATTATACAGGTTGGACCATAAAATGCCTCTAAGGCTGTTTTTTCTCACTATCTTGGCCATAGAAAAGGACTTTTAAGCAAAATTTTACCGGCTTAAGGGCAATTCATAATATTCGTATAATGGCCAAATTTCACGATTAAATTTCAAACAGAACAAAGGTCATGTCACCTTTAGTGAGCCATCCCACTGTTTTTGACGATTCAGAACATAACGCAACAAAAAGTAGCAAGAAAGATTTTATTAGGTCGCATCTCCAATAATGGTACTCTTCAAAGACCCTAACAAATTTCAACACTTAAACATGAGTTATAAAACAGAACAAGGCAAATGTTGTGAGTCATAATATTTGTTATAGGCCGAAATAATGATTCCTTTGGGTGTTTTTGGGAATTTATCTCGATGGTACGCCACCATTTGATAGAACAAAATATTTCTCTCCCTCATTTATGACGACGATTTCATTGAAGGACTGCATAAGAGCCATTTCTTTTTCAGTCAAATTATTTGCCACTCTTTTAGCGGATATGATGTATTTTGCTTCACTGCATGATTGCTCTCATTCCGTTATTGTAGGTCTCGATCAAGAGAAGAGTCATCCAATGCGAAGATCTAGAATGTGTATCGCCTATGGTTGAAATAGTGAAGTTTAATCTGGAAGTGTTTTGTAGGTTGATTATGTAAGCTTATAGGAAGTAGATTCTGTAGAGGTCAATCACGGGTGTAGGACATTAGCCCCCCCGGACAAAAGCCCCCCCGGACATAAGCCCCCCCGGACATTAGCCCCCCCGGACAAAAGCCCCCCCGATTTTACCTAGGACATTAGCCCCCCCGGACAAAAGCCCCCCCTTTGTACAAATCTTAGAATAGTGCAGTAACTTCATCCAGCTTCTATTTAACTTGCATTTTTTCATCAATCCAGCTTATATTTCAGATCTAAAAATAACTTCATCCTGCTTCTATTTAACTTGCATTTTTTCATCAATCCAGCTTCTATTTCAGATCTAAAAATACTTTCATCCAGCTTCTATTTAACTTGCATTTTTTTGTCAATAAAGCGTCTATTTAAGATAAAAAAATACCTTCATCCAGCTTCTATTTAACTTGCATTTTTTCATCAATCCACCTTCTATTTCACATGTAAAAGGTCTTCATCCAGCATCCATTTCTCAAGCGCTTTTTCATATGTTGAAGACCATAAAAACAATGGTTTCCGCATACGGGGGGGGGAATGTCCTAGGGTAGGGGGGGAAACGTCCGAAGGGGAAATGTCCCGGGGGGGAAATGTCCGGGGGGAAATGTCCAGGGGGAAATGTCCGTTCACCATTTTTAGGTACCGGTAAAATAGACTGGGGGGGCTAATGTCCTACCTTGGGGGGGCTTTTGTCCGGGGGGGCTAATGTCCGTTCCCCGTCAATCACAGCTCTGATTGCTGTGCATGCTGAACATCAAAATCGTCAAACAGGTTAGTCCAACCAGGGTCACAACGTCTAACAGATACCTGTCTTTCCCGTCTGCCCCGTACGTACGTCTGTCCGTCCGTCCGTCCGTCCTTCCATACATCCATCCGTCCGTCATTTCATTCATCCATCCATCAATCTTTATCAATCAATCTATCTATCTATCATGGACTTTATATAGAGCTTCTTCACATGAAATTCATAGGCTCATCCGACCCGAGCACGAGAGGAAGAAAGAGAGAGAGAGAGAGAGAGAGAGAGAGAGAGAGAGAGAGAGAGAGAGAGAGAGAGAGAGAGAGAGAGAGAGAGAGAGAGAGAGAGAGAGAGAGAGAGAGAGAGAGAGAGAGAGAGAGAGAGAGAGAGAGAGAAGAGAAGAGAAGAGAAGAGAAGAGAAGAGAAGGGAAGAGCCAAAGAGGAAGAGAGAGATTCCGATACAAAGTGTGAGAGAGAGAGACAAAGAGAGAGAGAGAAATAGACAGAGGCAGAGATTCAGAGACATAGAGAGAGACAGAGAGACCCACAATCGAGAAATCTTCGAATATTTAATGTTCACGAGTCTTCATCGAGACTTTAAGCTCACAAAATATGGCTCAGCTCGATGCTCTGTCATAGTTTGGTCCGTATTGAACTTGACAATATGAAATACATTTGCATCGTATTTTTTACCATCACATCTCTATTCAATGGATGGAACTGCTGTGTTGTAATTGCCCCTGCACTTGGCGGTGTCTTTGTGCCTCCCTCTCCCACGCGTCGGTATTCCTTTTGAGCCTCGCCGCCAGGCCGCGGCGACGTTTTTAATGCCTCCCGGTAATCGTTTGTGCCTCGCCGCCTGGCGGTGACTTGTCTTTTGTGCCTCCCTCTCCCCCGCAGCTGTATCGTAATTACCCCTGCACTTGGCGGCGGGGGTGTCTTTGTGCCTCCCTCTCCCACGCGTCGGTATTTTGTTTGCGCCTCCCTACCCCACGCGGCGGTTTCCCTTTGAAGTCCGCTGCGGGTGTGCCTTCCTAGGAGGATTATATAAAGGATCCTGTGTGGCCGAGTGGGTTGTAGCCCGCTCGCCGCGCCGGCGGAGCGGGTTCGATTCCCCGGTCGGATCTTTACATACTGCGGGTGGCTCGGTCGCAATATAAACGTGGAGTCGACGCTGAAATCATCTTCGATATGAAAAAGAGTCGTTAAACCCATACATTTCTATGTAGTTAGTCAGCGAGAGTTAGTCATGAGTCGGCGAGAGGCAGTGAGTGATTCGAGTCGTCATCTAGTCGAGTAGTCATTCAGTCGTCGAGGTAGTCAGTCGAGTTAGTCGCAGTCAGTGAGTTTCGTATGCAGTTAAAGACAGTCGTGCTGCTTGTTTCGTGTTACTTGAATAAAACCGTGTTTCCTCTCTTCATCGTCGTGTGTTTCCTGGGTGAGGCGAATCGGTCGAAAGACGACGAAGGCGGACTCGCGTTTCCCTCCTGAAACGACACGCGGACATATATAGACTGGCACCCGCCCTATCGGTTATCGGCCATCCACGGACCGAAAGGGCTGTCGCTTCTGCAGACGGGGTGTTTCAGGGCAGAACTTTCCGCCACAATATATATATATATATATATATCACGATGTCTTCTATTATATAGCCTAGTGCTGTATTAAGGCTACATTATATCCTAACATGTCATATCATGTAATACTATATATTTATATATTCGGCGTATATTATTTTGTACAATATAATACCATACCATAAAATTATTATACCATACCATATTAGGCCTATATCAAATTTTGTTACATTATATTCTTTCATAAGCGTGTTGTATTATATTATATTATATTATATTATAACATATTATTTTCACTCATACTACGGACATCCAATAGCGACCTTTCAAGAAACCTATTCAGGAGCGCTTCAAGCCGAGTCATGGTAATAGAAAACACAATTCAGTGATTTAGACCTATAGAACAAAGCTTGATTGGTTGGATTCAGTAATGCGCAGATCCAAATGTATACGTTATTCCAGATGGAGGGTCCTGCAACTGAAAATAATCAGACACATCGTACGTACCTCACGTCAGATTGGCCGGGCAGTTGATCAGCTTGACTTGCTTTGTTGATATCAGAAAGGTTTTGCGTTTGTCTGGACTTGGTCGTCGTCTCTTCAGTTGACGTGTTGCTCAATGTTGTCTAGTTCAGCGTAGCATTCAGAATACAGTTGTTGATCGCGTTGAAAAAGTATATTAGTTGTTCATTATCTGTGAAATAGTAGATCACGATTTTAAAACATTAGCAGACAAACAGGGTCGGTGAGAGAAATGTAAGCGTCCCCCCCCTCGCGTAGGTGTTGATGACTCACCGAAGGGTAAGGCCGAGGGAGCAAAAGCCTGATAAGTGTCAGAAGGAGCAGAAGCCTGTTAATCAAGAGAAGCAGCAGACAGTGCCGCGTGTAAAGCCGAACGCGAAAGATTCGTTGAGAAGAGATCAGATATTGGAGAGGTCGCCACTATCTTACCAGGATGCCGCGCGAGTGGTGCAAGGGACATCATGTCAACGGTTTCCGATTTGGAAACGCCCGCCGCCAGGGATCGAGCTGGGTCCGTCAGCTCCCTGCTTTCGTCTGGTTCTGTTAGGCCTGACATGAGAGTAGCATTCAACAATTGCATCAGACCTAATTGTGACAGAAGCGTTTAAATGCCGTCGGATGAAGATTTTGGCTTTTTTTATTCAGTCATATGCTACAGATATTCTACTTCAAAATAGTTTTTACAGAATGAAAATATCTTTTTCCTAACTGAAGTTAAATTCGTATGAATCTGTAATTTGTAAAATAATAACAATCGAGAAAATCGAGCTCAAAGTTTCAGAACATTCGTGTCATGAAAGTCCTTAGTAACCATTAATTAATTCCTCTGCAAATTTGCTGGTCAATACAGGGCTATATTCTGTATCAAATACATCAAACGGCATGAAAATCGATCTACAACTTTGAAAGTTGTAATGAAATTACAGGCGACTGCCGAATTGAATTGAAATGTAAACAATTAAAGGCGTCCAAAGCGCAGGGACCAGATGCTTCATCGTAGACAGGATATAGGATGTATTGGTGTATACTAGCCTACTTCAAATAAGCAAGGCTGTACAAGAAAAGAATGAGAATTAATATGTATAGGTTACCTATACATAATTTTAATTAGATGGAAACTAGTCTTATTACTGCGACCGACAGCAAAGGACTTCGGTGCAGGCTGCCTCAAAGAAATGTTTACCCATGCGCTTACAGAGAAGCTAGCCTAAATAGGATTAATAATACGATTCAACTGCGTACGATAAGAATCTGGACTCGGTCCGATAAATTATGCGATCTCCTTAGATTCTTAATTTAAATTAGATGGAAACTAATCTTATTATTGCGACCGACAGCAAGGACCTAGGTGTAGACTGCCTCAAAGAAATTTTCTTTGAGGCAGCCTACACCTAGGTCCTACACGCATGGGTAAACATTTAATGTTTACCCATGCGTTTACAGAGAAGCTAGCCTAAATAGGATCAATCATACGATTCAACTGCGTCCGATAAGAATCTGGACTTGGTCCGATAAATTATGCGATCCCCTTAGATTCTTATAAAGAATTTTAATTAGGACTGTATTTACCCAATTGCAAATTGTCAATAGCGCTAACTCAGGCTTAAGCCCTTGTCTATTCCTACCGCTTTCGGTAGGAATAGATTTCATTTGTGTTAAGCCAGCAAAGTCAGTAGGCCTACTAATCAAGCTTGTTGTAGGTCTGTAATTATGATAAAAGATTGCCAGTTGAGCATGCATGGTTGCCCAAATTGAGAAAGCGGTTGATATTTGCCCTCTTTAGGACAGGCTAGCAGCTATCGGCGGTATCAAATTCCCTATCGATCAATATAGTAAGCTCATTCATCTAACAATGCCTGCAGCTTGTCCTGATCGCTATTTGAGCAGTTTAACAACGCAATTTCACTTTACGCTTTGTAAAATAATTTTTATACAAATCCTTTCAGAAACAAGCGCAAACTAACGTTTTTGACTGAACGCAACCAGAAAAGGGGCAGCAAAAATGGCCAAATAATTCCGTGATTCGCTAGGTCACAAGGTCAAGATCGAAGGTCGGTCTCGTTGGCCAATAGGACTCTCAGAAAACGGGGTCGGAGGCGTGGTTTGGATAATTATTATGGTCGCTAAGATGACGCGTCTGATATTTGGCCAAAACTCGTGTCATTTGAACAGGTTTCACAGTTTTCCAGGACCATCCAATAGCATATTGGAGGTATAATTTATTAAGTGGCATACACGGCTACAGGAAATAGGCCGGTTGGTGTATGTAAACTCGGCCTATCATGGCAAATTTTAACCTTGAAAACATGCTCAGTGAGCCATTGTTTCAAAGCAAATCTTGACACCACATGCATTAAAAGTCAGTTTTCTTTTACTAAATGTTTGAATTAAAAAGTTCTGATTGGAGATATTGAAAGTAGACATATTTTTGAATAAATATACACCATAAAACAATTTTCCATATTTTTGACCCCTCTCGCATGTTTTGCCTTCTAACTCTCTATCTAGATCCCGACAAGCGACGGGAAAGCAACGATTTCATCACAATTGCGCTTTCATTCTCTTTCAATTGTACTACTTTATCTGACGTTGCTATAATTGTGGGATCTATCTCGACGTGATTGGTTGCACCCTCTACTATTTCGTATGCATAGTCGTTATTGGTCTGATACGTAGGGCCGTTTTTTTATTATTCATTGTGTCATTAGAGGAATAAGTTCAGTTGTTGCCGTATTTGGCTCGAGAAGTTCACCACAAATGACGCACAACAGAACTCTACCTAATTCGCCACTCGCAGCGTACCGTAATTAATGCAAACCAACAAACAATCAGTCAGAATCTACCATAATTATTTAAGTCACCATGTGACCAACATGTCAGCCTAAAACCTTGAACCGAAAAGAAGGGGAAAGTATTTATTTCTATATTCAACACTTATAAGTCGGTCGCTACGGGTAGACTGCAGCGGTTGGCGCTTTACACGTTTGGGTCGCTAACAGAAAGGCTACAAAGACCGAGTCTTTACACTTGAGTCTTTACAGAAATGCAGAGCCCTCTATGCAGAACAGTAACAGATCCTGCATTATCATAAGGAATTTTTTTAAAGGCATAGGCCTAAACAATAACATAACATAACATAACATAACATAACATTTTATTCGGCAACCAATAATATTCGTAACATTTCGTAATTATAACAGAGTAGAAAACATGTTGGCATGCCCAGGAGACCCAAAAGGGACCGAAGATCCCGCTAGCGAGGGCCACCTGAGAGCGTTGGAAGATACAGATGAGAAATACGGCCGAATTTGAAATGAATAACACAAAAAACTTAACTAGTATACATGCATATATATTATATATATACATATATATATATACAAACGAAACGTAAGTAAATAAGAGAAAAAGTGTACAAAATAGTCAGTAACATACACAAACACGAGTGCACACTCCCATTTTAAACCATGCATATGTGACAACCCAACAGGCACCCCTAAAAGTCACCGAGCTCCTGGTATTTCCCCCTTCTGGCCCTTTCTCGGTGAGCCTGCAATCAAGTGCATGCATCTGCCGTTTCGAGATGGGTATACCTTCAATTCACTATGCAGCCTTACGCTGATAAGGAAGACTTACTCTACCGATCATAACTAGGAAGCGTTTTAATGCTGTTGCGTTCCACAGCACTTTTGTTCTTCCAGATCTTGACATGGATGGCCACTCTAGAGTTAAAATTTCTTATTAATATCTGAAACCTGAGGGATTGAGATTACCTCGGGTAAAAAAATAATAACAATAACAATCGCTAACCCCAGAACCAAGCAACTTTTCCTGCAGTTTCGTGCGTTTAATGAATGATCTTTAGAATTATAACAAAAATAATAATAAAAAAAGCAATAATAATTATAAAAAGCAACTATAAGAATAATTGGACGATTTTTATAGCGCCGTATCTCAGTCGAGGCCGAAAGAAAGGGCTCTGTACACGAGTTCGAAAAGTTAATGGCAGTTATACGATTGTTTAATTTATGTATCAATACATCAATAACCTCCTCCCTTCTTCCTTTGCTTCCTACTTCTCTCCTGCATTGCATCCTGGACTTACTAGAGGCAATAGAGACTTCAGTATTATTTTTGCAAAAACAAATGTTCGGAAATTTTCCATTAAATTCCAAGGCCCTGTTAATGGAATAAAATTCCGATTCACATTCGTAGGGCGACTAACTTAACTCACTTTAAACACCTGTTACGTGTGCATACATTATGTAATGTTTTCTGTTAATTGCATGAGGGGTTACTCATGCTGATGTTGATTTATTTGATTGTTTGATTGCTTTTGTTTTTATTTTGTTCTTTCTCTGAATTTTTCCTGTAGTGTATACTACATTAGTTTTTTGGATAATTTGTACTTTCCCTAGTTAAGTAATATCTCTGCATTCCAATACTCCCTTCAGCTTTCACTTTCTCATTTCACTTTGTTAATTAGGCCCCTGCTTAGCGGGACTTGTCCCTTTTGGTGTGCCTATTTGCTCCCTCACTCTTATAATACCTATTCATTTTGAGTATTTTCTTATTGCGAATTATGTCTATTCTTTGTTAAACATACATGTACAGTCGATTTGTTGGGAACAATAAAAATATGTCTATGTCTATGTCTATGTCTAAAACGTATTGCGTTTTGATTTATGCAGCACCCTGAATATTATTGCGAGTCTACACTATAGTAGGCCCTACAGATGAGAGGACGATGGAGGAACGTGATAGCCAGAGTGATATGGCACAAATGCCATGAAGACTTGCATGGGTTTAATTACATGGCACAAAATGTCGCCATGGCTGAAATTGATAGATTTACAATGGCTTATATTAGCGGTCAAACGCCTACTAAATAAAGATAACAGCGTAATATAATAATTAACTCGTCTGTTTGAATAATTTTATAAACCATCTAATGGTTGAGTTTCAGATTACCTGCCAGCACGTAGGCCCACGCCTACGCAGGCCTACCTTTAATCACGGAAGAGTCACTGTTTGAGACAGTCTCCACAAAGTGACGTGATTATTATACAGAGGGTCACTGATTACATTCTGCCTCTTAATTGTGATTGCTATTTAGAATAGTGTATTCCTCCTAAATAGCCGCAAAACTTTGAGAACCAGAAACCAGTAGCCTATTAAGAATCCGAGTGGCTGACCCCTCCACAGCAAGGGACAGTGTTTAATCTAGTCCCCGTCCTCTGGGGGGGGGGGATTGAGGTTTCTGGGGGGGGAGACAATCGAGCGTCCTTCGGACGCTCGTGATGTGCGTAGCACCAAGACTGGGATGGGGAGGGGTATGGGGAGGGGATGCGCCCCTCCCCATTAGAAATTTTTTGAATTTCCACATTACAATGGCAGCATCTTAAGGTGTCGTCTTAACAAAATAGCTGTACTTTTTCAGTGACCCATTAGAAACTTTTTGAATTTCCATATTGCAATGGCAGCATTTTAAGGTGTCGTCTTAACAAAATAGCTGTACTTTTTCAGTGACCCATTAGAAATTTTTTGAATTTCCATATTGCAATGGCAGCATTTTAAGGTGTCGTCTTAACAAAATAGCTGTATTATTTCAGTGACCCATTAGAAATTGTTTGAATTTCCATATTGCAATGGCAGCATTTTAAGGTGTCGTCTTAACAAAATAGCTGTACTTTTTCAGTGACCCATTAGAACCTTTCTGAATGTTCACATTGCAATAGCAGCATTTTAAGGTGTCGTCTTAACAAAATAGCTGTACTTTTTCAGTGACTCATTAGAAACTTTTTGAATTTCCAAATTGCAATGGCTGCATTTTCATGTGTCATTTTAACATGACAGTATCATATATTATAGTTGTAAATAATGTCATTATAATCATATAATAATAAATAATATCATGGTATATTATAACACTTCATGTAAAACAATGATGAAAACAGTAACTAAAAACCAATATCATTTCGTGAAATTTTTCTGGGGGGGGAAATGTCAATCCTGGGGGGGAACTTTCCCCCCCCCCAGAGACGTCTAGATTAAACACTGAGCAAGGGATTAATCCTAGCCAGAAGGAAAAGAAGAAGAAGAAGAAACAAGTAGCCTATTAATGAACGTCATCTCGAACAATGTGATCGGACGGTTAATATGACGATGCGAGTCTGATAAAGTCAAACTAAACACTGCTTGTAATGAAATAAACTTAAGAGCTCACCAAGGAAATGCACCGGTCATGCGAACACACCATACATTGAACTGATTGCTTAAAACATCAATGAAACAACTATCTTACTAATAGAGCTTGAAAACCACTGAAGAAAACCAGGCGCTGGGAATTTCCAGCAAAACGTCCTATGCATTGAAATGGCCAAAAATGGTCACGCTCGGTAGCTTCACGGTTGTGTATCATAGGCCTACACCAACGCGGATATTATATACCAAACAGAGTCTTCTTGAAGTGATGGATTAATCTTGGAGAACGGATATGTAATCGTAAGCTGGTCTCTCTGACGTGGCTTTTGTGGTCGCTGAAAGTTCTCGAAGATTAATTTTATATTGCATCACATTTTAGAAGTTTGGAGTCTATGACCTCGGCGATTACGAATGTCAGAAACGGTTCCAGGTCAAGACCGAAATGTAAGATAAAGTATATGATAGATCCATTTTGGTACGATAGATTTGATTTCTCGGATCAATCCATCATTTCTTACTATGCTCCACTGGAATAAGCGGCCATTTTGGCCGCAATTGGATGACAGCGTCTCAATACCCAAATGGTCAAAGCAGGGATCTTAATTTGCATATGGAGGAACGCCTGCTACCAGAATCCATCGAACTTGCCATGATTCTCGAGCAATTTGGATTGATACAAAGCGTTGCGAACCTACACACCGTCTGGGTGGTTGGCTCGACGTATAATCGTCACCAGGGACAATTGTCAGGTGATGGACCATCAACATCCATCCTTCCATTATCGCCGACCACGGTCTAGTGATCACCTCCATTTCTTTTATTCTGGATCAGCCACTCCTCGTTTCAAGACAGATTCGCCATTGGAAAAGCTTGGATCGCGCCGCTTTTAGAGCAACGATTCAGGACCATCCTCTCTTCAATGACGCTGAATCAATTCCTACGCAGTCTGTCACTGAAATGTTCAATTCTTACGAAACTGTGATGACCGAGATCGTCGACGTGTGCCTTCTTACCATTGCGCTGCGTTAAGACTCGTCATCGCCCGTTCTCTTCGTGGTTCAACGCAGAGTGCAAAGCGCTCCGTCGACGCGCCCGTGGCTGGAGAGGATTTACAGGCGAACGCGCTCTTCTCAAGATCAAACCACGTGGATTCATTTCGTCCGAAAGATGCACACCGCTTGCCGGGAGAGGGAGCGCGAGTACTGCGAGGCGGTCATCACTCGCCAGTTAACGGATTCAAGGAAGTTGTGGTCGACATTCAACCTCATCGGTCGTCAATCAGCCAGCCATCAATCGCAGTCACCGCCCTCGTTTACTGCGGATGCATTCCTGTAGCGCCATACAGCTAAAATTTCGGCCATACGTGACGCCACCTCGGCTTCTGCTCCGCCAGAATTCTCTGCCACTGATCACCGTCTATCTACCTTAAATGAGGTCGCTGGGCTATAGTTACAAAAGCTTATTGTAGCATATGCGCAGAAAACATCCGAGCTCAGCCTGCTCAGGGCTTTTTTAGTGTGCAGTTCTGCACAAAATGTCCAGTTCTCACTGGTTGTGAACAGTGTAACATAGAGTAGAAGTACTTATGTTCATTAAAAAATTGTAAAAACGGTTTCTGCGATCAGATTCTGAGTAATATACCATGGAGGATAGGAAGTTGAAGAAAGAGTTGTGCAGGTCTAAAAATTTCTTCAAAGAATCCATGTGCGAGCTGGATATTGTTCCCACATTTATCATTCAAGAAATTATAGACGACTTTCTGCCCTTCCTTACTATGCATTGCAACCGTCTATCGAGGAAACCCGTCAGAAGCAGTCAATCCTGCTACCTTTTCTGAATCGAGACGGTCTGGACTTAAGTGATCCAGCCAATTACAGATCAATTATTGCCAATGTTGCTTTTGTCTAAAGTGTTAGAACGCATTGTTGCAAACCAATTAATTGCATATTTTTGACATACATGTGTTACTACCCTCTAAGCAATCGGGTTACCGTGAAAAATTAAACAGAAACTCGTTTGGTTCGTCTATTCACTCTGTTGTCTGATTCATATGGCGCCATAGACCGTGGTCACTCTTTTAGCTCTGTGTGACGTCAGTCCCCCATTTGGCGCAATTGATCACTCTCTCCTGCTCCAAAGTCTCTCTGTTTCCTTTGGCCTGACTGGTGCATCGATGTCAACAGCAGGAAGTACAAGTTTAAGGACAGAAGAGAGAGAGGAGGATGAAACAGCGGTTGGGTCGCTGACACAGAGTTGGAATATAGTCCAAGTGGTTCCTAAGGCCTACAGGCATACGCAATGGGCAAACGGTAAATCGGCATTAACTCCGAACATTATACCCGGACATTATCCCAATGACATTATCCAAGAACAAAAGCTCCCGGACATTATCCAGGGGTAGGACATTATCCCTCCATTACCTAAAAATGATGCAAAAAAAATCAATAATAATATAGGGCTGTATTAAAATGAGCATCTATAGGACAGGCTCTATTAGACAGATAGTATAATATTATTTATTGGCTACGCAAGCTTCTAATTCTATGAATCCTAAGTTTAAGCACAGAATAGTTAACCGTATTAGAAAATTCTGATAAGTCGAAGAAGATATAAATAGATCAGCTACTGTTAGTCTTAAAATGGCTTACACCGTATCAGAAATTTCGGATAATTCAAGAAGTTATCACTGAATTAGCTATGGTTATTGATCGCTTGAGATATAGGCCTATCGCATTGTACTGTCTATTAAAACCATAAAATAGGCTGAATTTTTAAAATAAGTGCTCGCCCGTTTCGCTGCTGCCATAGTAGGCTAAAGAGTCGGCTCTAATATTTGCGGTCTGTTTAATGCTTGACAAAGATAAACATCATGTCGATAAAACCCCAAAAGGAAAATACGAATCTCTCGACTCAGAAGGTCAGTTCTTTAGCAAAATTTGGTTTTCATCTGTTGATTCAATAGCGAGGACAACGCGATGCTAACATTCTGCTGAATTTTTCCCGATCAAATTGTTCCCACTTTGGGTCTTGATTCGCAGCAAGACTTCCCACGTTAAAAGCTAATTCTCTTTGTTCTGAATGATAGGTATATCGATCGTTGCGTCATCTGGACATAAGTCGAGGTAAATATAAAAGACATCACAGTACACATAAGGATTTTCAGACATGTCGAGCTCATTATCATCGTAAGACTGTACAGTTTGCTGTTTGAATGATGGCATGAAGAAACATGGATAGAAGTCATGTCGACAGAACTCAACAAAGCAAAACATCAACCTCTCGACCCAGAAGGCCAGATCCTTTTTCGTGATTTTGTGTTCATCTTTTCGATAACCTCTTTCTTGCATATTTAGGGCTTCGATGCAAAAGAGAAGGGACGTCTTCAACTGATAAGTATTCTTTGGATAAGTGTGAAGTAAAAATTTGCAAACTGTATATGCTCCCTTTAAGAGAATCGAGCTTTCTCTAATGATTCGACTCTCAATTGGTGCAAAAGAAATTCTGGAAAATGTATCGGAAAATATCGAACGAGTACCCTTTGGTTTTGATGGATCAAAACGTGGTCGATCAAAAACCAAAGTACAACCATCTGCCTGCTCAGCTGGGCTCATCTCAAATTGGTCTCCAAGGCGCGAGCCCTCAACTTGAACACAAGCAACTAAGTCAATTTGTACACTGACAAAAAGAAGGCCGCCCTCTTCATCTTTTATGGGATGGATCATCTTTAGTTTCAAATTCTTACACAGACCAGCTGGCTTTCTGTATTTGTCTTCATCGGTATTTGTGAAGTTCCGTTCGAACAGATGTTCCTCTCTCCAGAAATTAGGACTTTGCAACAAGTCTTCTAAAATAATCTGAAATCTGGAATTGACTTCGTTAGTCAGCAAACACTGATCTAAGTTGAAGAAACAATCAAACTCCGCATCACATTGCCTCTTCTTAGCATTGTCACTCTTTCTTCTCAATTGAAAATATCCCTTTGGACCCAGTGGATGTGGAGATACGTCACAAATTTGACAAAATTTAACCAGTTTGAAGTTAAAATCAAAGTCTGCTGAAATGACAGCTTTTGTTTCTTCACTTGCACTTCCGACTAAAATCGGTTGGCACTCAAATCGCTTGTCCTTTTTTTCTAATACCATCTGCCAAATGATCAATAAAGCGTTGAATTTCTGGCTTCATTTTGCTTACGCGCCTGTTGAGGCTAAGAAAATCGTTTTCGATCCAAATCCTCCAAATTGCATCTTCTGACGATTCTTGAGGGCGAGGTGATTGGGAGTATATACGAACCAGATCAACTAATTTTCTCTTCGAACATTCTGTTACATGAGTATCGCTTAGCACACATTCGATATCTGAGGACGTGTAAAGCGCTCCCTGTTGTCTTGCGTTGTTTGTATTGGCGGTTTCCAATTTTCGTAGTTGCTCAAGATCCTTAGGTGTATGACCGTTTTTGTCTTTGATGCTTTCATCTGCTCCGTGCTCGATGAAACTGTGATACTCGTCATATTTTACTGCGTAATGCAAAGGGGTTTTGCCGTACACATCAACTGCGTTAATGTTGCAGCCTATTTCTAATAGAATCTTCAATAAATCGTCATTTTGCACCGCACTGCTGCGATAACGTGGCATGACAGCGTAGTGAATCGGTGTTCTTCCTTTATCGTCTGTTGCAGTGGCTGACTTCCTGAAGTTCTCAGGTTTTAGGAGAATTCCTTGAAACATTAGATCGAATCCAAGTTCTTGGTGTAGTTCTCTCTCGGTTGTCGCTTCATGGTTTTCTTCGCGTTGTGAGATGATAAATCGATGAAGTGGACCTTGCCCTCTCTTGTCAACCCTTGCAACTTCTAATGGTGTTTCGTCCATCGGTTCTAGTGAGTTACGAATTGCACCGCGATCCTCAAATGCTTGGAAAGTATCCGAAGTAATTCGCTTCGAAGACTTTACTGCCAGATCAAGTGGCGTGTTTCCTCTGAAGTCAATAGCATTCACATTCAAATCGTCAATAGCAAGCAATAGTTTAACCATTTCTTCTGTATATCGAGTTCGTTTCTCGTCATGTTCAAGAATTTTCTCCAGCCTCTTCCTCGTTTTAAATTGCTCAATCCATGGGGAAAACTCACGATGCTCGTTAATATTAAAATTATAATCACGATCCCTCTTAAGAAGCCCGTTGCAGAAGAAATGCAAATCAAACCAGTTCCTATTTGGCTCATAGACAGCTGCATGCAAGGCAGTAAATCCATAATAGTCATGCAAATTGACCGATGCATTACGGCTAAGCAGCAACCGTATTACTGAGACATGATGTGACTCAGCTGCTTTGATCAAAGCAGTTGCTCCATATTGGTCTCTTGCGTCAAGATCGAGTTTCAATCCTGATTTCTGCTCCCAGTCAAACAACTTTTGAATGGCATGAGAACAGCCTTGTTGAGAAGCAATTATCAAAGGCGTTTCACCAACGACATTTTTCAAGTTGAAGTCTGCATCTTTTTCCAATAGCAACTGTATCACGTCGTCTATAGTTTGAATCATCAAAAAGCACGATATAAACTTCTTTCCCTGATAATCGCAAAGATATTCTCCGCATTGTCTCATAACTTCGTGAAGAGGTGTATTCAATTGATCATCTTGGTAGTTGGCGTTAAATTTGCTCGAATTCGTAAGGAGCAATGCTATTTCTTTGATACTTCTGAATTTCATCTTGTGATATATATCGCAACATAGAAATTCCATGATGTCAATGATATTCCTGCGTTTCATTTTGGACATGAGCTCATATCGTTGACCCGCAGTCTTGATATTCTTGATTGTCTGTATCAGGCAACAAAAGCTGTTTCCGATATGTTTCTCTGAATATACACATCGCTCTTCACTAAGCAACATCTTAACCATCATCGGATAGACAGATTTAACGGCGAAGTGAAGCAAAGTGCGTCCGTAAAAATCTGGCATACCTTCCAGTGGTGTGCTTACTTCTCTCCAAACAATTCCAGCAGAGACACGTCGGCCATCTTTCTTGAAATCAATTGTATTTTCTTGAACCTTCTGCTCATCAGTTGCTAATTTACTACACTCTACACACTTTACACACTCTGTGTAGCTGTGTTTCAAAACGACCTCAACGAATTTTGTGTCGCGACGATTGATAGCATCGGAGATCAGTGCTAAATTACAAATTCCTCGGCGCAGTAACACATCCACGACATCCGCATGACCATATTGAACTGCAAGAGAAAACGGTGTTTTTATGGCTTGTTCTTTAACATTCGCAGCAGCAAGGTTGTCCAGCAAAATCTCAACAATCGAACTGTGACCATTTTGGCAGGCTACATGGAGTGGAGTCATGCCCTTGTTGTTACGAGCATTCACATTCGCTCCGCTTAATATCAAATTCGCAACAATTTCTACATGCTCGCCTTCAGCTGTAAGACGACAGTGAAATGGTGTAGCTGTCCTATGGTGTCTGCCTGAACGCTCGGATGAATACCTACATGTAATTGAATTTTTGAGATTTCTAAATTACCACTGTGTGCTGCGGCATCATATGGAATCTCACCAACATCAACTTTGCTTATGTTGGGTTGTTCTGAAAGATCCCATTCACCTGGTGGAATTTGGTTTGCCTCAACTTCCAAACGAGAATGCTCTTCTCTTGCCTCAGATTGGCTCAACAAAATCTCTACCAACGCGTTACGGTCATTTCTTGCTGCAAGATGGAGAGCAGTTTCGCGATTCATATCAAATGCATTGATTCCACCGACATAATCAATCAGTGCATTGGAAATATCTGCAGGGAGAGGTTGAGAGTTATAACATGAATTACAAGCTTTGTTAGCATCTACGTTGTTTTTCAACATTCCTCGTGCATTTCTTAGGACGCCCTTTTCGGGCGCTACATCAAGCGAAGTCCGGCCGAATGTACTTCGAGAACCAACATCATCACGCTTATATAGAAGTTCTTTTGCAATCGCATATAATTGCGAACGATCGTTTCTGCTTGCGTCCAGGACATTAACGTCCACCGATGACGTCAGCAATATTCTAACATTTTTTGAGTCGCCATCCTGTACTGCCCAGTAAAGCGGATTAAAGCCATGTGTGTCTTCATTTTCATAGACGTTCTGAATGTCCCCTTTCTCCTTTTTTTGTTCTACGCCATCCTCCTTCTTCTCCACCTCTGCAGCCTTTTTAGTTGACTCCTCTTCCTCTGTCTTCTCATCCTCTTCGTCCTTCTCATCCACGGTCTCCTCTTCTTCCACCTCTTCCTCCTCCATCTCCTCCACCATCTCTTCCTCCTCCTCTTTCTCCTCCTCTTCTTTCTTCTCCTCCTTCTCTCCCTCCTCTTCCTCCTCATACGGTTTACACAGTTCTTGAATTTCAAAAGGAGTGCATTGATTTAAGTGTTGGATAGTTTCTAAAACGGACCCTTCTGAGTCATCGCTCATTTCATAATCAGACGCAACGTACATCGCATCAGATTGGCGATGAAGCTCGTCAACTAGTCTTCCCTTGTTGACATCATCTGCGTTTTGAGTGTCTCCAGAGACAGTCGCAGCCTCTTCGGTTAACTTGCTGCTCATTGTTGCAAGGTTCAGTGTACCATTAAGACAATGCAACTGTTGATCGCGTGTTCGACATCTGCAAAATAAAAAAATACGGTCGCGATTTGCCAAAATTAACATTGACTGACATAATATGTACACGTTGTAATTTTCGTTTATTCAATAATCCAGTTGACAGGCGGCATCGGTTACAATAATTATACATTATACATTACTGTTATGCAGTAGGCCTACGACATGTGAACAAGTTATGCATCTCAAACAATTCACAAGGACGCAAATCACTTTGCCCTTGCAAAGTTCCAGAAATTCAAGTCGAAGGCTCTATCTTAGGGCGACCAACTGACCATACATACAGGCCTTCCGGAACATGTCCCGATTTTTGTGGTGTGTCCCCATTTTTACGGAGTGTTCCGACGACTTAGGCATAAAGACAGAATTGTACCGGTTTCCGACAAGAAGGAAAAGAAATTGTTAACTTGAATTCTGGGAATGTCAGTTCTTTGTCAATGATAGAATAATTATTCTAGTTTGTAACTCAAAAAATGTCGCAACGAAAGCGAAGCTGTCAATTTGTATGAAATAGCCTACTAGCTGTGCTACCCGGCGTTGCCCGGAATTTTGTTCATCTCTGGGGCATAAGGCGTTGACCGCTAAATTTCGGGCCTTCACCCTTCTCCATACCTCCGCGTTCTCACCCTGCTCCCGGACCCAACCCGTTGCCCGAAAACTTTTGTTTCACCCTTCGAATTTGGGTTACCCCACCCCACCCCAATCCCACGACCAAACCTGACATGTCCTTGCGGGGCGGGGTGTGTGTGCTGACTGCGGGCGTGATGGCCCTGTTCGCACTCTATCTCTAGCTGCAATGTTGAGGCGTAAAGCTTCGAACATGCGCGAATGTCTGAAAATAGCAAAATGTCGGCTTTTTGCCCGCACGCAGGCTCCCGCGGTAAGGAGAATTCACCAACACTCCGCTGGTTGGGTCTGGTCAATAATTGCGAAACTGTGGACGTATAAACATGCATAAGCCTACACATCCACAGCCTTGTGCCCTTGCCACCAGGATAAACGATTGCATCGTAAAAGCCAACTCTGTCTCCTTCCAGGATATCGAACGTGGCTCCCGTCGGCTTTGGGCCGAAGTCAGACGGCTCCGTGGTGGTGATGCTGTCTGTCCTACTGTGATTGATGGTGTTACGAGTGAGACGCTTAACCGACACTATCAAGCTGTGTCGACTGATCTAGGCTATACTGAGCCATTGCATAAACTAACTGTTAACATTGAAAACCCTGTTGATATTGATGAATATAATGTGTTCAGGGGGTTGGAATGTGTCCGAGGGTCCTCTATTGGCCCTGATGGTATTCCTGCTTGGTTTTTGTCCACGATGGCTCACCTTCTTTCTGCTCCTGTAACTTATCTGTTCAACTGCTCTCTGGCTTCCTCTTATACACCGCCCCAGTGGCACTCTAGCTGCATCACGCCAATTCCAAAAATTGCACGTCCTCAAAGTGAGACAGATTTTAGGCCTATCTCAATCACCCCGGTGCTCTGCCGCATGTTGGAAAAATAGTTGCGAGGAGATATTTTTACCCAATCTTCAATGATCCTGAGTCTAACTCTGCTTTTAGTGACCAATATGCCTTTCGGCCATCTGGATCCACCACATCTGCCCTTATTGGTCTTACTCACAGACTTTTGGACATGCTTCATGATGAGCCATATGTGCGTCTTATCTCGCTAGACTTTTCCCGTGCCTTTGATACGGTTAGACATTCGTACTTATCTGAACAGCTTGCTCAAATGCCTTTACCTGACTTTCTGTATAATTGGATCTTATCCTTACTGCATAATCGACAACACTGCACCAAATTTCTTGGCCAAGTTTCAACCTTTTGTAAGATTAACGCAAGTATTATTCAGGGCTCGGGACTTGGACCGGATGATTTTGTGGTAGTCATTTCAGGTCTTACACCAGTCCACCGTAGTAATAGTCTTCTGAAATACGCAGATGACAGCTACATCTTAATTCCTGCTTCTGCTATAATTGCTACCACTTCTTCTGAACTCGACAATGTTGCTATGTGGGCTCTTACTAGTAACCTCAACCTCAACCATGGTAAATCTAAGGAGATGATAATTAGTCGCCCAAGGTCAAAGCTAACCAATCTCCCTCCTCCTATACCTGGTATGGAGAGGGTGACAAAATCTGTCATCCTAGGGGTTACAATTACGAATCAGCTTAACTTTGACTTGCAAATTGATCGTATCTGTATTAAGGCCAACCAATCGCTCTACGCAATACGCATTCTTATTTCACATGGACTCGCGGATCTTCGCCTGTTTGACGTTGTTCGGGCCACAACGTTGGCCCGCCTTCTCTATGCTTCTCCTGCATGGTATGGTTTTGCTAATACTGCACAGCGAACGCGTATTAACTCAATAATACGTAAAATGGTCCGACACAAGTATTTGCCTGAAGACCAGAAGTCTTTTGATGACCTCTGTGGCCGTGCTGACTCCTCTCTTTTGTCGTCTGTGCTTTACAATCCTAGTCATGTTCTTAATTGCCTGTTGCCTCCTATAAAGTATGTTACCTACTCCCTCCGCCCTCGATCACACAATCGAGAGATTCCATATGCTGATACCTTAACTAGGAAAGGTTTTATTACACGAATGATATATAAATGACTATCGAAATGTTTATTCTGCTATTTAGCATACTTTATGTAACAATGAAATTAACTGCATTTTCACTTATACTTTATTAGGCCTATTGATTATTTAGTTATGTATATATTCATTGTTGTTCATAACTGATTGATGTTCCAGCAGTGCGTTTGCAGGCGGTCCATTAAAGTATATACTTACTTACTTACTTCCCTGTGGTTTCTGCACTAAGCGAACCTCTGTGTAACCTACGTAATTAACCTGAGAGCGGCGAGGATGACGTCAAGAAAATATGACGTCGCGTCGTCTGCCGAGTAATGGAGACGCGCTGTTTAGCGTGCGACGTTAGAATCGCTTTTTAAATCTGTAGACGCTAAATACCACATCGAAGCTTGAAGTGTTCATAAATTATCTCGGGCTTCAAGGCGATTTGAGAGCTGAAAATAGTCGCGCTGGCCTACAAATTCGCATGCGAAGTTTAAAAAAATTGTTTCGTCGTGCGCAACGGAGCCGTTCTTGGGACGGACACACATACACACCCAGCCACATAAATGTTTCAGACTTATAATATAGATTAAGGGTTGATCTGTGGTGTAGACACTGTAGGCCTACACAGAACCTAATTGAACAGGCTACTATACTTCAACTGCTGCGGCCGCTGATTCAGTTAGAACATAATATTGCTCCGATACTGACGCAGTCTAACTCTAACGATCTAGCTCTAACAGTTCCAGTCTAATATTGGCCGATATCGCGTGACAGTCCCCCATAAAAAGTCTCCCTCGCAGACTTTATTTCTAAACAGATTATCCCCCCGCCGATCTGTTCCGGAGTGAATTTGCCCTCTGAGACTATAATATTATTCTGAAATAAAGTCTTCGTGGTAAAAGAATATTTCCTGCATCGACGAAATAAAGTCTCGTTCAGCGTAAACTGGGCAACTTTACTGTTGCATAAAATTTATAGATTGGCAGGTTAAACGGTTAGTTTAAGTTGCTAAATAATTTAACAAGAAAATACATACACTTTTATAGACCTATAATTATGAACATTTCTTCCAACACAGAGTTACAGAAAGTGGGAGATTCTCTTTGGGGGAGACTTTTTATCGGGGGAAACTTTATATTGTGACACCGGCCTACTTCAACAGTCTACTCTTCAATTTAAAGTCTGTCCAAAGAGGATAAATCCAGAAATTGCTAAAACAAGCCTGCAGACGCCTAAGATAATTCTGCAATAATAATTATTCTGGAGCAAGGAATATTTTGTTTCGCTTGCGGTCGATCATCGACATCTTAAACTAAGCCTATAGGCTATAGGCTCCGAGCACAAAACTTTCTTTCTCTTAATTATACCTAATCGGTCATTGCAATTTCGCTCATCTGATTTTCGCCCCTGATAGTAGGCTTAAACCCTATTGGGCTAGGTCCTCGATCGTCGACCTATAATAATTGTCCTGTTGTCAAATAATTAGCCCACAATAATAGTTTTCCCCAAAAATTCCCGGGTTTTGATGGGGAGAAAATGGTCACCCTACTCTATTCAGCAGTTTAAGCTAGCATTTAAAAAATTGCTCCACTGTTTTAGACTTTAATCCACATTCTTACATTACAATAATTATAGCAAATTCGTTTTGAGTTTTCACATTGTAGGCTTAAATTATGGTAGCATTGCAGGCTGTCATCCTAACAACATTGCTCTAATATTTCAATGCTGCTAGAAAGAATGTCTACAGATTTCAATAAATTATTAACATAATTACAATTACAATAATAAGTTATTTATTTATCAAGTTCAGAAACTCAGTTCTGCTGCTTCTTGACTGTTATGATTAGGCCTAATAGCTGCAGTGGGAATTATTATTTCGGTTATAGGTCTATTCCTTGTTGCACTGGAATCAGCTTATCTCCATTGCTCAAGAAGGTCCTTAATTGCTGAGCAGGACAGAGTTAGCAGAATTGTTACATTGTTACAAATGTTACGAATTGTTGCAAATTTTAGGCTACACAAAAACCATTACCACCAAGCTACCAAAATTTTGAGGCCATGTAGTAGGCCTAATGATGCTGTTTTAACTAAGTGCTCAAAGAATAAAGCATTATGATAGTTTGAAATTTGGAAGATGACATCAGTTAGTTGCACAAAGTTATCATTTATACAGTTACTAGCTGGGGTACCCGGCGTTGCCCGGGAAATTTAGGATACGACCCGCTCCCACCACAACCACACCACACTCCACAGCATCACACCCCACCCCACAACACCCCACCACACTCCGACCTCCACCGGTACGCCACACGTGAAATTTGGGTTTTCGGAAAAATTCCCCCCACCTCCACTTCCAATCCCCCATACCCACACCCTCCCCACCTTCTCCCCAACCCCAGCCCCACCCCACTCAATCCCCACTCCCCACCCGCCCCATTCCTCCTCCACCTCCCCACCCCATCCCACACCCCCACACTCCCCACCCCACCCCGCCCACCACCCAACCCGCCACCCCACCCCTCCCTAAACCCCACCCCACCTCACTCCCCCACATCCACCCCACCCATGCCCCACACCCCCACCCACACCCCCACCCACCCGGGAAATTTAGGATACGACCCGCTCCCACCACAACCACACCACACTCCACCGCATCACACCCCACCCCACAACACCCCACCACACTCCGACCTCCACCGGTACGCCACACGTGAAATTTGGGTTTTCGGAAAAATTCCCCCCACCTCCACTTCCAATCCCCCATACCCACACCCTCCCCACCTTCTCCCCAACCCCAGCCCCACCCCACTCAATCCCCACTCCCCACCCGCCCCATTCCTCCTCCACCTCCCCACCCCATCCCACACCCCCACACTCCCCACCCCACCCCGCCCACCACCCAACCCGCCACCCCACCCCTCCCTAAACCCCACCCCACCTCACTCCCCCACACCCACCCCACCCATGCCCCACACCCCCACCCACACCCCCACACACCTCACCCCTCCCTACCTTCACCCCACCCATCCCCCCACCCTCACCCCCACCCGTCACACCCGACTCCACCACACCACACTACACTCCGACCTTCACAGATACGCCACCCGTGAAATTTGTGTATTCGGAAATTTCTCCCCACCACCATCCTCCACCCCCCACCCCACCCACCCCACCCACCACCCACCACACCACACTCCGACCTCGACCGGTACGTCACCCGTGAAATTTCGGTTTTCGGGAAAATTTTCTCCCCCACCGCCCCCCCTCCACCTCCACCCATGCCCCACCCGGCCCCTGCGGGCCGAGGTGTGGGCTGAGTAGAGGCGAGGTGGCCCGCGTAAAAATCTGTCTAACTGGGAAACTATGGCAAGGGAATGGAAATTTATAGCGAAAATTAGGGTTTTCGCAACCCCCACCGTGGCCCCCGTGGTGGTAGAGATTCGCCAACCACTCCACCGGGTGGCTCTGATGACCCTCTGTCTAGGTAAAAAGTTTCAGAGGAATTGCTAAAAAAGTGAAAATTTTTGGGAGTTTCGCCCCCACCCTAGCCCCCATGGTGGTAGAGAATCGCCAACCCCTCGTTGGGGTGTCTCATGCCGAGACCTACACAGTAGTGAAGGTTTGGAGTGAAAAGCTCAAAAACTGTGGAAATGCATCCCGGTCAAACAAACAGACAGACACACACACACAGACAGACAGAATCTTCTCTTTATTTATATAGATTAACAGTAGACCTAAATTGTTTGTATGTGCACTTGTTATAGCGCCCCTTCAATCTCTATACTCAGAGGCGCTCCCGAATGCAGAGCGGACACTGCATCGGAGTTTCGCGCTGAAGCGCTGAGCAATTGTGAGTGAAGGACTTGCTCAAGGTCCCTACGCGGCGAGGGGGATTCGAACCTCGAACCTTCAGGTTTCAAGGCAACGACGCCACCACTACACCACCGCGCCCCCCACATTATAGGCCCTACTCATTATTAAGATAGCATCATATAGGCCTATTGTCATAGACTCAATAGTACCGGTATGTAATATCCATAAATAATATAAATGTGAATAATATCACGGTTCTGTTCTGTTCTCAGCCATCCTCGTTACGAGGTTCGGCCGCATCATGAACAATATTCCTCCAGTGTGATATCACGGTATAGGTTATCATATATCACGGTATATTATGATAATTCATGTAATACAATAATGTAAAGAGTAACTAAAAACTACCATAATTTTGTGAATATTTTCTGAGGAAATAAATTTTGGGGCTTCCTCTACAGATGCCTAGATTAAACTTCGAACAATTATTAGGATAACAGGTAGAGTCAATGCCATAAAATGCTCGGTAGAAGACAGTTCGTGGCATGACTTAAGGCTCTTGCCAATATCTTGGACAAAAGTAGTAATTTCGAAATGAAATTTTACAGTTTTAAAGACATTTTATTTATAATATTATACATACACACGGCGGCAGGTACTTGTAGGTTTGACGACCCCACAGAAATTTTACTCTAATTATACGTCGTCTATTACTTTAAATGAAGTGACCTAATGAATATATTACAATGTTTTCGAAATCTAGTAAATAAAGACTATATAAAGGTTATTTTACAGGTGAAATAGAAGCCGGATTCATGAATTGAATGCGTCAGAAATGGAAGCTGGATGATGGACATAATAGGTGAAATCGAAGCTGGATTAACGAAGAACACGCTTAGAAAATAGAATGAGAATAAAGGTGTGTTTATACCTGACAAAGAAGCTGGATTGATGAAGATAACACATTATAAATGGAAGCATGATGAGGGTATGTTTTATTCTGAAATTGAACCTGGATTGACGAAAATAACACCTGAGAAATGGAAGTTGGATTAATGATAAACGCTTGAGTATTGGAAGCTGGATAAGTGTATTTCTATATCAGAAATAGAAGCTGGATAAAGGTAGTTTTATATCTGATGGAAGCTGGGTTAAGGTATTTTATATGTGAAGTGGAAGCTGGATTAATAAAAAACGCTTGAAAAATGGAAGCTGGATGAAGGTTCCTTAAGGGTGAAATAGAAGCTGGATTTATAAAAAAACTTGAAAAATGGAAGCTGTTTCCGATTGGTGGTGGGCATACAACAACATTGCTACGATCCCAGGAATGAATTACACCCACGAAACTGTTAATCATTCTCAAAATTTCGTGGATCCAAACACAGGTGCAAATACTCAGCGCATCGAAAGATCATGGGAAAAAGCTAAAGAGCGCAATAAACGACACAATGGAACACACAGACATATGTTGGATTCATACATGTGCGAATAGGCCTACATCCACCACTATAGATATTTCTGTGGGGTCGTCAAACCCACAAGTACCCGGCGGCCAAATTTCATCAAAATACCGAACAAAAGTTATATCACATTTAGTGAGGCCACCCACCGTTTTTTGACGATTCAAAAACGTAACGCACCAAAAAGTGACAGAAAGCGATTTTAAGTCACATCTCACATAACTGTTGTCAAAGGAACTTGATAGTGCTTCACAACTTGTGTTCATTGTGCCCATCACCAGTGCCAAAACTTCTTTTGAGTCTCTTTGCAAAGTTCTTGATGACCTTGTTCAGGGCTGTTTTTAAGGAATTTTTTGAACTCCACAACCCATTCTTTCCTTTCCCATCCTCCATGGTAAATTACTTCCAATCGGAGGACAATTACCTTTTTGCTAGTTTTAACTGTACAAAAGTGCTTCTACAACTGCAAAAATTCATTTAGAACTGCACATTTTGTGTACAACCGCACGTTAAAAAAAGCCCTGACCCTGTTGATGCGTTCCAAAGGCAATTCTTCCCACATCAACTCCAATGCGACCATCAATTCTCTTCCCGCTGTTTGTTTTGGTTGCAAATTGTGATATTTTTTCATCATAGCTCTCCGCAATTGATTATCAATTCATCGGTTTCAAATCCGGAGACTTAATTGGGCCATTGGCTTTCAAAACATTTCTCTTCCTCGTGTGAGGACCACCGTGACTGTCCGAGACGATCTCTGTAATTGTCTGTATAAACTGAGTCGTGTCAGTAGCCTACAGCCCGTCGCCATGACGGCCATTTCCCTCAAGCGTCACATACAATTGGCATTGGTTATTGTCTACCTCGCCTATGCCAAGTAGCAGTTAACTCTTAGCTTGCTAACCACAGACAAACATCATATAATATATTATAGCCTACGCATGCATGCATACAACGCCTACTATTTCAAGAATAAAAGTAATATAAATTCACGAGTAGGCCTATGTATAATTTAATGAATCACAAGTGAAGTGGGAGCCTTCAAATGTCCTGCACTCACATAGGTCAACATTTTCTTCGCTCTTGAGAGGACCACCGTCTGAGACGACTGCTGTATAAACGGAGTCGTATCAGTATTCAATAGCCCAGCGGTTGTCAAACTTTATTTTTAGTGTACTCCAAAGTAATACAATCGAATTATGGCGTACCCACAGCAAAGTCAGATCATAAAAAAGCCATCGCGACATCCAATTGCCGTGACAACTAAAAGTCCTTTAAATCATCGGTGACATCTTGTATTGGAGTCGTATATCAGGGTCAAAATTTAAAATTTAAGTACAGTTTTAATTATGGAATCACATCAACACAAATGGAAAATTGGTGTATAACCCTTGTACGAAAGAGCTAGCTAACCAACAAATAGCGTTATGGTGATGTGGGCTTGTTTTGACTGGCACATATCTAAAATACCTGGTTTAATATTAAAACAAATATGGTCGTAGCAAACGGTGGGTAGCCTCACTAAAAGTGATATAACTTTTGTTCTGTTTGAAATATTTTTTGTAATTTGACCATTGTACGTAAATATGAATTGTCTTTAAGACTCTAAAGTTTCAATTAAAAATTCGTATGTTTGGCCAAGATATGGGCTGAAAACCCTAGGGGATTACTTTTTATGACACACCCTGTAGTTGTGAGGTGCTGAACACAAATATGATAGTAAAATTTGTCGATTGGCTCTCGTTTAGGAGAGACAAAGATGGTTACGTACAAATGTCTCAGTACGCATTGAATCGGCCTACACAATGTCATGTGGTCATGACCATTAATTTTCTCAACGCTGTATTTCAAACAACATATTGCAGCACAATAATGTGTGGTAATGAATTAACCTGCCATGCAACCTCTCCCCAGTATGCAAGAAAATTTCCAAAGTAGTTAAAAGACGAGAAATTGGCCGGTGACTTTTGCTGTTCGAATGGTTTAGAGAGAACCAAGCAATCATGGAAATGACTACTAGGCTACTTCTTCATGGTTCCACCTACTTCTGCAGGCATGACAAGGAAAGGAAAGTGGCTAATAGCGTAGGTCTACCCAAATATACCATATGCAATCTGACCCGCTCCGCATGGTGAAGGACTGCGCCACACATTCTCACTCAAGGTGAACGGAACAATCTTGTTCACGTCCTGGACCTATCCAAGGCCATGGCGGAGGTACATGGATCGAGATTTAAAATAATGGAATCTTCTACAGGAACATGCCAGAGTGACATTTTTCACACTCGTCATGGGCAGTTTGAGGAAAATTTCACGAAGGAAGATGACCCTACAATGTAGATTGTCTGATGAATGCCCTCGGAATCAAACATGACCCTCAAGACTACTCATGGACTCGAAAGGTTCTTTTGGCGAGTCCACAGCTTAGATAAGCTTATGCAAAATACTGCTGTTTTCTATGTGAATTGCAGTCGAGCAATGAATTTGCACTTAGTGAGGAGAAACTGGCCTGAGAGGAAATCTCTAGGCGTCGGAGAGAGGTAGGCTATGTGCAACGCGTAGCAATGGTTGAAACCCAGACAATCTAGCTGTGCACCAAACTCGTGTGATGAAGAACGTCATAAAATTCATGTACGGGACCGGATCAGCTTTCATATAATTGGCTGCCAAATTTCCTGGCGAAGCAAAATTTAAGAAGGAAATTTTTGCTGGTCCTCAGATCAGTAAGATATTCAGAGATGAGATGTTCGACAACCTGCTACAGGGTGACGAGAAACAAGCTTAGGAATCATTTCGTCTAGTGTTAACTAACTTCCCCTAGAATGTCAGGGCAGAGAACTACACGGATTTGGTTGCGGACATGTTGTCTATGACTCTATGTAGGGTATCAAAAATTTGGCTGCAATATGTCCTTAAAGAACCAGTTCTCCATTCCCACTTGAATTTTTGCCCCGACAACTGAGGCATGGATATAATATAATGACTGTTGAGGACGGAGAACGATTTCAACAAGACATTGCAGTCATGAAAAAATGATATCAGGGAAACTTCCATGTTGGCCGACTATAGACTCACTATGTGGCGCAAGGTGGTGTAGGGGCGGTATGTTAAGTGCCTTGTAGCTGGAAGGTTATGGGTTTGAATCCACCTTGAGCCGCCGCGTAGGGACCCTGAGCAGTCCTTCTCTCGCAATTACTCAAGCGCTTCATGAAACTCCGAATCAGTGTCCGTGCTATAGTCAAGAGTGCTTCGGGCTAGAGTCTTGCAGGGGTCGGTGTAGCAAGTGCTCTTACATGATACATAGGCCTACCTCCACGTTCACCAGACATAATCATGAGCAGTTATAAAAGAGACAGTGGGGTGTAGAAGCGAACATTTACTGATACAAATGTCATATGTACGCATTGTTCTATTTATAGAAACTCTTGATGATTTCAGAGAAACTGGAGCCAATTCTTTTATTTCATTGTCATATTTGTGTTCAGCACCCTAAAATCTGTAGGAAATTACAAATTTCATGTCAGAGGCAAAACTTTCATGAAAATTTGTTGTCCAGTGGAATCAGCATGATATTTGCATTAAGTGCTATGGCAGTGCCATATGGTTAGTTGAGGCATGCACCAGACCGGATCTGTACAGTCACAAATAGGCATAATGACCAGCTAAATTTGGGGGTCCCTTTCAAACTCTAAATGGCTTTACACTTACGCTCAGAATCAGCATGATATTTGCATTAGGTCTGCTATGGCAGTGCCATATGGTTAGTTGATGCATGAACCAGACTGGATCTATACAGTCAAAAATAGGCATAATGACCAGCTAAATTTGGGGCAATTTCAAGCTCGGGGCCCTCCGGCCGGGGATACGGGGGTGCTAGCGCCGGCACTGAGAGGCGCTCCAGACCTAACACCAAACCACAATCAAAGAGAATAGTTTTCAAACGCTTGCGGAAAAGGGGCAAAGAATGACAAAGAAGTACATTACGGAGACTAATTAGGTAACTTATTCCAGAAAGACGGAGCGACCATACCAAAGCTGTGCAGCACTGTGGAAGATGGAGCCATAGGGACAACCAGGTCACCATGCGTAGCAGAGCGAAGGAATCTATAGCCTGGAATGGATAGCACAGGTACACAGAGTTTCATAAGATAGGTCGGAGCTTGGCCTGCTAGGCAATTACGCATGAACATTAGAATCTTAAGCTCAGTACGTTTTTGCATGGGCAACCATCAAAAATATAAATATATATAGCCTACATACAATATTATGCTCAAGTATCATCCTGTCTAATTAATAATTCATTAACTCTTTAGCTGTAGTATCGATTTAGTCACTGACGTACAGGAACTTTCCCAATGGCCGGCACTTATCTTTCTGTGTTATAATTCGTCGTAGGCAGAGTTTTATGTACATCTCCTTATGAGTGTTTCTATAAAAGACAATGATTATTAATATCAGGAGAGGAGAGAGAGTGAGTGAGTGAGATCTAGAAACGTGACGACAATAGTAGTTGTACGCATCGCGTCTGGTGCAATATCTGATTATCGTTTGTTTGGTATCTCACGTGAGCTAGTCTTTTGTAGTTATCATTGAAATATGAAAATGTAATCTTCATTCTTCATCATTCTACCACTCAGTTTTCCCATCGTTGTTTAGTTAGATATAAATCATTAGTGATAATCCAAACAGGGTTATAGAAGGTCTAGCCCTATAGGCTACTCTAGTCAGCAGTAGGTTAACTGTTATAGGCCATTGTTTCTTAAAGTGTAAACTGCAGACTTTGAAGAAGTTTAAAGTTACTGATAGCCTATTTCTCGGGAGAGTAATTGTCTTAGTTAGTCTTAATTAAGTTCTGTTCTGCGAACGTTGTTCGAACATAGCGATGCAAGTGTCATCACAGTTAAATCTAATTATGAGCATTGACTTCAGTGTAGAAATTTCATCATCTGCTCTAGCCATCAGTGCACTGAGTGTTGTTTAGGCCTACTCTAACGATCCCACTCTCAATCGGCGCACCGTATGTAGGCTAATCAATAGGCCTAGACTGCAGAGAAAAATTTAAGGTCTCTGGAGCGCACATGTTGCAAGAGCGGCCGGCGGAAAGAAGTTTTGGAAGGAATGTGCCCTTCACCATCCGAAATTTATTCGAATTTCCATATTACAATGGCAGAATTTTAAGTTGTCGAAAGATATCGGTAAAATGACATTGTCAGTGCTGACTTGGGTTGAAGAACTCCATTTCGACCCTGGCTAGACCTGCGGAAAATCCCGATATCGATGTACAGGGTGGCTCCAAAAAATGTACCACCGGATAAAATGCGATAACTTCGCAACCGACTGACATTTTTCTGTGAAAAATTTCCAGGGGAATGAATTTCCAACAATCCCTGAAAGTTTGACTTGCAAAATGTTCATGTTTGCAAAAGTTACAGTTGTTTAAACTTTAAATTCCGTTTGTTCAAATATCCGGAGAATCATGATCCAATACATGTGATTTCATTAAGATTTTTTGCAAATTACAACACACAACTTGATGATGATGTCATACGACCTCACTATGAGCTGTAAAGAAGCTGCTTATGAAGCAAACTGTTAGCATTTGGTGATATTTTATAGATTACGGTCTCAATTCGTGAATCCATTACTGAACGTCAAGGGCAAAGTTTCTGCGGAAGATAAAATGGGAAATCGGACGTTGCGTGAACAGAGACTGGGACATCGCGTAATCATACCAAAATACCCAGTGAAAAGTGGAGCCTGAGTACATTGAAGGCTATTTGCAAACGTATTTATGTAACGAAGATCAGATGTCGGAAGAGAGGCAGGAAGTGGTCGTTTGGTCTGACGGAAAAAGCGCGATTTTCACGAAATTCGCTTTGGTATTTGAAAGGGTGAAGTTTGCAAAGCACATCATGGTTTTGGCATCAGATATGCTGGCGTGTGTTACGGATGCAAGAAAAGACTGCATTTAATCCTATTCAGTAGGTTAGATGTCAAACTCATCTTTGAACTCTCTTACCCAGACTCATTGAAGACCAGGTGTGCTCTAACACCTGGTTTTATTTTCCAGCAGGACGGTGCGCCCGCTTGCTCGCACGGCAAGGTTGATTATGATGGCGCTACCTTATTGCCATCAACTGAAGTAAATGCATTAGCAAAGATGACTAACAAACTCGCCAGACCTTAGCCCTCTTGCTTATCACGTCTGGTAAGCTATGCTGGAGCGCTGCAAGACATTTCATCCCAAGTTGGAGAACATTGGCCAGCTGAAGCAAGTGTTGCTACCAATGTGCACATGGGGTCGGTTGCCGCAGGACCCGACCAGCAAGGCCATACTGAGCTTCACAGAGAGAATTTGAGCTTGTGTTAAGGCAGGGAGTGGACACTCTCATTATACCTTACAATAAACTGCAAAACGGAATTCTGAGGTCGTAGTGAAAAGTGATATCATTTGACATGGAAATCTACAAGTCACGTTCATTTTACGCGGAAATTTGAAAACACGAAAGTTTCAACAGCTGTAACTGCCTTAAAACAAGTGGAAACCTTCAAGTACCTGGGGTCGATGTTGAACGCTAATGGAGGATGTGAAGTGTATGTTGGAAGCAGGATAAAAGCAGCCTGGCAGAAGTGGAGAGATTTGACGGGGGTGCTGTGTGACCAAAAGATCTCGGTCCAGCTCAGGGGTAAGGTGTATAAGACAATGATAAGACCGGTGCTGAGTTATGGAGCAGAGGCTTGTTCGTTGAAGAGGTGGGAGGAGGAGAGGTTGGAGAGGACAGAGATGAAAATTCTGCGGTGGATACTGGGGGTGTCACTGCGGGACAGAAAAAGAAATGAAGACATCCGGAAGACGTTGGGAGTGACATGTATTACAAACAAGGTACGGGAGGCCAGACTAAGATGGTATGGTCACCTGGAGAGAGCGTTGCAAGATGACAGCATCAAGAGAGTAATGAAGGAGGAGGTGGACGGGCGACGAAGCCGAGGACGACAGAAGAAGAGATGGATGGATGCGATCAAACAGGACTTCGAACTACTCAACCTCAAAAGGGAAGATACAGCACACAGAGTTCTGTGGAGAAAGTCAGAAAACTTATCCGAGTGGCTGACCCCTCCCCTGCGAGGGATTAATTCCAGCCGGAAGGAAAAGAAGATGAAAACTGTCTCGTTACGCCGAGATAATTCTTTAAAATATCTATAGCAACTATAAACTCACTAGCCTACTAAAGATGTAGGCCTAGTATAAGCTTAATAGTCCATATAAATTGAAAAATTATCTTTCGTTGTGACTTCTTTTTGGGTCATTTACCTAAACTGACGTAATACAAGATCCAACTTTCCTTTTTGTCAAAAGCCGGAACAATTCTGCTATTTTGTCTAAGTCGTCGAGACACCGGAGCCCACCACAACAAACCGGGACATGTCCCGGAAAACCGGGACGTATGGTCACCCTAATATAGCCTACGCTGAGAAATTCTGGCTTTGCTTCTTTAAACCATTCATAGTTTTATGTACTATTTGTTTCAAAATTATAGTAATATTCCTAAACATGGACGTAGGCGACTGGCATACAGGGTGCGCCAAAAAAAGACCCCCCTAGGTTTTTAGCCCATATCTTGACCAAAACTAGGATTTTCGACATGAAATTTCACAGTCTTAAAGACAATTCATATCTAAATTTGATGGCCAGATTTCATCAAAATATTTCAAACAAACCAAAAGTTATGCCACTTTTAGGAAGGCCACCCACCGTTTTTTGACGATTCAAAAACGTAACACAACAAAAAGTAGGTTTTTGCCAATATCTTGGCCAAAAGTAAGAATTTTGAAATGAAATTTTACAGGTTTATAAACAATTCATATTTACATATGATGGCCAGATTTCATAAAAATATTTCAAACAAATCAAAAGTTATATCACTTTCAGTGAGGCCACCCACAGTTTTTTTTAACTTTTTAGAATCATCAAAAAACGTAAGGTGGCCTCACTAAAAGTGATATAACTTTTGTTCTGTTCGAAATATTTTTATGAAATCTGGCCATCATATGTAGATATGAATTGCCTATAAACCTGTAAAATTTCATTTCGAAATTCTTACTTTTGGCCAGGATATTGGCAAAAACCTACTTTTTGTTGCGTTACGTATTTGAATCGTCAAAAAACGGTGGGTGGCCTCCATAATAGTGGCATAACTTTTGCTCTGTTTGAAATATTTTGATGAAATTTGGCCATCATATGTAAATATGAATTGTCTTTAAGACTGTAAAATTTCATTTCGAAATTCTTACTTTTGGCCAAGATATTGGCAAAAAATCTAGGGGGGTCTTTTTTTGGCGCACCCTGTATGTTGATCGTTGTGCCGTGGCAAAAGCATTTTCCCGTGTTACCTGTTTTGATTCTGTCCGGGACTTGGGTGTTGCACTTACACCGGATGAAGAACTTAGTTTCTCAAAACATGTCAATCAGCTGACTCGTGGCTGTTATTACCAAATTCGTCAGCTACAGGTCATCTCTCGCTCCATATCAGAGGATTCTGCTGCTACTCTTGTTCATGCTTTTGTCACCAGCCGCTCGGACTACTGTTGGTCTATTCTTGTTGGTTTGCCTCAATTATTGATATCCCGACTTGACCGTGTTCTTCGGTCTGCAGCCCGGCTAATTGGAGAATCGCTAAATATGCCTCTGTTTCATCATACATGCGTGATAATCTACACTGGCTCCCTATATCACAGCGCATCGAGTACAGAATTGCTTCACTAGTTTGGCGTTGTCTCCTTGGCTGTGCTCCGACTTATCTTTTTGAGCGCTGCTGTCCAGTATCTGTTGTCCTGGCTCGCAGAGCCCTTCGCTCTGCCTCTAGCGGAAAGCTTTTGGTCCCACGTGTTGAAACCTCAACCTGTCAGCGTCGTGCTTTCTCAGTTGTAGGTCCATCTGTCTAAAATAGTCTCCCGTTGCAGGTGCCCTTGCTACCAAGGGTTGACTCATCAGTCTTCTACAAGCTCCTTAAAACATTTTTGTTTCACCGTGGCTGGACTGGGAGCGCTTCTGAGTGGATTTCTTAAAGAAGCGCTATATAAATTCTTGAAATGAATGAATGAATGAATAACATTAATACGTTGCATGCACTATGTAGTATGTTAATCTATTATGTTGCGAAAGAAATAAATGGCGATGCTGTTATAATTATCTTGCAATGTTAAAAATCATTGGTAATCATAAAAAGATGAACACAAAGTCCATAAACTCAAAGAAAATTTATATTTCTGGATTTTTTCGCGTACCTCTTATCAGGGTGGCCCGACAAAATGTCGCACGACAAAATGTCGCGGACAAAATGTCGTGGAGACAATATGTCGCAGGACAAAATGTCGCCGACAAAATGTCGCCGACAAAATGTCGCCGACAAAATGTCGCCGACGTAATGTCGCGAGTGCCTCAACCCAAATTCTCCCTAAGTCGAATAAATGGCTTCGATTTATCCGAAGTTTGAAGTATACTGTATACCGATTGTGTCGTGGACTACCTTGAAGATAGTTTCATTGGTCGACAGCGAAGGGTCGGCGAGGACAACCAAGGTTTGCTATTGCACTTTGGAGTCAATACACGCGTGTGCTGGATAACTTGCCACGAAGCAACAAGGCCGTCGAAGGATGGCACAACGCCTTCAACAACGTTGTGGGCTTTGCACATCCAACAGTGAACAAACTGGCTCGCAAACTTCAACAAGAGCAAAATTCGATGGCTCTCTTGCGTCGCCAACAGGACCTTGGGGTTCAACCCGCAAAGAAGAAGAAGGCGTACGTTAGAGTGAAAACGAAGGACTTCGCACTATCGTCACCGATTACGGAAACAGAGAACCCATTCAATACTTGGGAGACATTGCAAGAATCCTGAATATCAATGTTGTATGAACAGTTACTGGTATAATGCTTTATTAGCATTATTCATGGACATTATTTATGGACATTAACAGATTCAGTATTAGATTAATTCTAGCTGTAGTTTAACATCATGTAGGCCTATTTATAGTGTGTTAGCACACTATGTAGCTTTGTATTTCTATTTTTTCCATTCATCACGTATACGTCGACACATTTAGTATTAACATCAATGTAGCTGTCTTAGTAACTTCATGTAATGAGAGTTAGTTTTCACAATTTAATTTTTTTAAATTTTTGGCGAACATTATTCACGGATTTTTTTGGTTTAATGTGTGCCTGTTGACACTACTAATAACTAGTGCATTCGATTGATTTATTAAATGGTCGATTTGTGCAAGAAAAATGTGTTTTACTAATTTACGATTGCGCCTTTTTGTCGGCGACATTTTGTCTTGCGACATTTTGTCTCTGCGACATTTTGTCCGCGACATTTTGTCGGCGACATTTTGTCGTGCGACATTTTGTCATGGAACCCTTATCAGCGCCTGGTGTACCACTAGAGGTATGCCCAGGGCTGTAATCAAGGGTATACGCGGGTATAGAGCGTATACTTACCTACGGGGAAAAGCGGCATGGTATACTTACCTCCCGAAAAGTAGGGTATAGGCCTACGCGTGAAAAAAAGCAAGGTACACAGTACAGTCGATGCTAGTAAATCAGGCGAACGCGGCTGTTTAAGATGGGTCTTTTGGCCGGATGAGACGAAAAAGACTGCGAAACGGACGACTTTTCCCGAGATTTTGACTGGATGACTAAAAAAAGGTCGTCAGACTTTTCAGACGGCGAAATGGACGACTTTTTCCGAGATTTTGGCCGGATGACTAATTAAAAACAAGGTCGTCAGATTTTTCAGACGGCGAAACGAACGACTTTCCCGAGATTTTGACCGGATGACTAAAAAAAGGAAAGAAAAAAGGTCGTTAGATTTTTCAAACGGCGAAATGGACGACTTTTCCCGAGATTTTGGCCGGATGACTATTAAAAAAAAGGTCGTCAGATTTTTCAGACGGCGAAATGGACGACAGACGACTTTTCCCGAGATTTTGGCCGGACGACTAAAAAAGGTCGTCAGATTTTTCAGACGGCAAAATGGGCGAAATTTTCCGGAGACCAGCGTGTATACTCACCTCAAAATTTACCAGTACAGCCCTGGGTATGCCTACGCGTACCACAGTATGAGAAACCCTGCAGTGGCCTACAGTCCAACGCTATGGCGGCCGTTTTCCCTTAAGCGTCAAATACAAACGGCATTGGTTAAAAAGTTTGCATCGCGTAGACCTGTTAGAAGTAAACTCACTCGTAAACACGCAAACCACATGCTTTGATCTTTAGCAGTTAGTAAACTGCATGTGTCTTCTTGAACAGGCTCCTCGTACGGATTAAGACGCAGACAACTGATGGAATTAAAAAAACTACTATCACTCACTCTAGCGTAAGAAACTTGACAGCTTGCTGAAACTGTCCAGCTAAATCAATGCACCGAGTCACGCGATCACACTGGAGCGAATGGCACAAATTGCACAGTGGCTTTTGGCTTATTGTCAGAGCAATCGAAAAATCACGGAACCGTGATATTTTCCGTTGGGAATTTCCAGCAACCGCCTACAGCGTTGTAGGTATAAATAATGTCCCGCGCGCTATCTTCAGGGCTGTGTTGCAGTGTGTGTAGGTCGGCCTACAACCTGCCAACGCGAATCATAATATTATAATAAACCGATTCTTGTTGGGATAGCCTAATCTCATCATAAAAGCTACAGCCCTGACAGAGCGAGGTCGCGGGAAGCAGCCGCGTTGCCAGTGAGCCAGTGTAATGTAATGTAAATTATGTAATGAAATTTCTTCGAGAATTTCTCTGCGCCCACAAAAGCCACGTCAGGGAGACCAGCTTATTCACCGGCGCTATATCAAATCAAATCCGCAATAGCCAGAGCTGCCGTTTTCGTTCCGGCGCCAGGTCAAAATCCGGGGAGGTCAAGCCGAGGAGTCAGCGTGGTGCTACGCTACGGTGGTTGTCGGTGAGGGTGGTAGTTGGGTGATGGAACCTGATTGGAATCTGGATAGTATATGGCCGGATTTAGGAATGGGCCAACAATGCAGCTGAAAGCTAAAGCTTATAGTAGACTTACCACACAATAGGCCTACGCAGGGGCCAAAAAATTGCATTAAGTATTGGTTCTCGGGAGTAGTAATCGAAGTCTACGATAGGTAGCAAGCCCCCCAAACGATAAACATGTTATTAACAAACGCATAATAAGCACCTTGTTGCTACATAATTTAAGGCATAATAATTATAATAGGCCTACATTTTATGGTGAGACCTTATGGTGTAATTTTTAGGGCCTTCAGGTTTTGTGCACCAAGTCGAGATCCAAGGCTGTTCTCAGTGAAATAATCGATAGTCAAACGATCTGAGAGTCGATCACAACATTTAATTTGAGCGACTTATAAAGGAAGGTGCTTTTAGGCTAGGCATCAATCGCAAGGCTGATGGGGTGGGAGGGGTTTCAGATGGTGGCACCCAGAATCGAAAACATTAAAATAATGGCTGTCGTTCATTTCACAGATCCAATGGAGCAAAGGTCAGACGACCATAAAGAATGATTGATTTTGTTCTTGGTATAGTATACGCAGCGTTTAATCTTGACGTCTCTGGGGTGGGGGAGAAGTTCCCCAGTAATGAGAAATCCTCCACATAAAAATCGAGAGGTGCTGTACATATGTATAATATGCAGCATTCTCCCAGAAAAAGCACATCTGTAGGCCTACAACATTCCCCGCCAACAAATTCGACAGGTATTACACATGTGAAGAATTGGACAGCAAACCATCGAAGTAAGCCTATTAACAAAGGGTCATCAGAACAGAAAGTAAATAATTTATATGATTTAGAGCATCTTTATCGGAAAATTTGAAGAAAATAATAAAAAAGTCATCAGCTTTTTTGGGAAGTAACGGGGGACTAGATTAAAAACACCGCTTGGTAAGATATATCATTCAGATTTTTGCACTTTATTGCGCAGCGCTCTGCTGTCATTGAACGGTAAAACACTTTGACATTGATTGGATATAGAAATGATGTACGTTTGTTTATTATACTTTGTATGTACACCAAAATGCGGATAGCAATTGGTATATTAAAGAATATTCTTATCTTATCTTTAAATGAACGGCGGTTGTGGGTACCGCCATCTGGAATGGCGCCCCATCAGCCTTGCGATTGATGCCAAGCCTAAACGCACCTACCTTTGTAAGTCGCTCAAATCTTACGTTTTTAGCTGTGGCTGGGCTGGGAGCGCCTCTGAGTATAGGTCTCTTTAAGAGGTCTTTATAATAATATAAATTCTTGAAATGAATCAGTGAAGTCTAATAGCCTGAATGGAAAATTTTGCTGCACAAAGTTTAACGCCTTTGTTAAATATCGCACTCAGAGAACAGAATGGCTACTTACTACTATAATATTTTGATTATCATAGGCGCAGGAGACAGGGATCCAGAGGGGCAAATGCCCCCCAGATTTTGGGCAAGTCTGGTTTTCGGGCAAGCAGACCCGAAAAAAGGAAAAAATGTATATAAAAAATGCAAAATTTTCGACTAAAAAAGGTCGTCAGAATTTTCGGACAAAAGTAACGGGAATTTTCTGAAGATTTCGGCCGGATGACTAAAAAAAGGTCGTCAGAATTTTTTCGAGCATTTTTGGCCCCCAACTGCTGAAATGTCCTCTACGCCTATGTTGATGATCACGAGTTTCATAAAATATTACCGTCACTGCTACTACTACACTGCTACGCATTAACCAACTGTAGGACTGCGGATCATCTTATTGGAGGTACTCCTAAGTTCGGGCATATGTACATGTATACAGCAATATTCGGGTCACTGATGAAGCCTTGTTCAACTGCTGAATGTCCGACTAGTTCTTTGGTTGTCAATTTCAGAGTTGACAAAAAAATAATTTAATCGCTGTAGTTTTCCTGCATTGCAGCTGATATCCAGCGAAGGTTTAAAAATATTTGCTCCCAATTTTGCTGTTACACATCATATTTCGTCCTTTCTCGTTTCCTTGAAACTCTGTGGGTGCAAATTTTCTTAGTAATTGTAAAACCGCAACAATTCTTACATATACGTGTAGGCTATGCATAGCCTAGTGAATTCATTTTGTTTACAGTGGACTGACGACATCGTATTTCCCCGTTATTGACTATACCCTTAATTAGCTAACATCAAGTTGAGACAATCAGATCATACATTCAAAGGCAGACGTTCGAAATATAGATTTTAAGAATGAAGCACAAAAATAAGAAAATTTGAAAGAAATAGTCATAGCCTGCAGGCAACTATAATGATAGCCTATACATAGGCCTACATTCAAAAGCATAATTATTCAAAAGAAAATTGGAAAGGGAATTAAGGGATCAAGGGCGGATCCAGGATGGCCATCCGGCCATGCCCCATCAGAAATGTGCATGGGACGTGGCCCCCATCAGGCTTTAACAAGCGTTCGACCAATGAAACGGGAAAAGGTGAAAGTAGGATATGACTAAAAAACAAGTGCTGACAAATTATCAGGGCCGTAGCAACAATGAACGGGGCCCCCTCCGAACAGATGCAGGAACTGGAATGCAGTATCTGTTTCATACAATATACAGGGTTGAAGGTTCATATTATGCATACATAGGCGGCTAGGCCTACAGTGTACTGTACAAATATTCTGTATTTATTCATTGCTTCCTCGAAATGCCAAGTTTCTTTCGGACAAGAAAATAACGACATCAACCATACGCTTGACAACATTTCTCCAGAAATCTCTTTCTTTCAGAAAAGCCTGCGTTTCGAGTTGGTCAATAGATGTGCGGTTTACTATGCCTGAGCGAAAGTCAAACCACTTCACCATACAGTCTTGATGCCCTTTGCCTGTTTCGTGCTGCTGGAGTCTTTTTGACAGTGCTTTCCAAGCAGATGTTCCACGACGTAGCGGTATGTCGCCAGTGCCAAATAATTTACAACAAAAACAAAAAATGGCATCTTTCTGAACTGAGTACATTAACCATGAACGTCTTATTTTCTCGCCATTAAAGTTCGATAGAAATTACTACTTGTGAACCTCCGTCTTTCCTCGTTAAATGGAAATTCGTAACTTTCATTCTGCTGTGGTGGGCCCCGTGCAACAATGTCACACACTTGCCAGTCCGATATTATAGACGGCCAAATTCCTGGATCATCAGTGAGTGGTTCAGATTCATATAAGCTTACTTCTTTCCCGGCAGCTGCTGGAATATCTGTCACAGTTTGTCTGGTAGAACTACTGACTTCACCTTCGACCGAGTCGTCGCTGCTAGCGCTGTCCGTGTCATTATGTCTGTAAGCCTACCTGTAGGCCTATGTTCGATTGCAACGAAAAATATGTTGACAACTTTGGAATTTTCTCAAGTTCTTTCTCGGCATCTTTGGCATCTTTTGATGCCTTTCGTTTACTAGCTCCACTCTTGTATTTGTATGTTCCTTTGGACATCACAAAGCGCGCTTAATTCTGCTTTGGAAACGAAACGTTTCAAACAGCAACAAAATTAAACACGCAAATTAACAACTTCTCGCCAAACGACGGACGCCAGTATTAACGGAAATACACGTTCTTTGAATGGGCTCAACTAAAATTCAAATTTGACCGCCGTTAAATGGGTTAAACTAAAATTCGAATTTGACCGCCGTTAAATGGGTTAAACTAAAATTCGAATTTGACCGACAGGCTTGAAACAAATATCTTTGCTTGAACTGATGCATGGCCAATAGCATGATGTATCATAATTACTTCACAGACCTTTTGTCAGTATAACTGACTGTGGATTGTGCAAAAGCGTCAATAAATGTCACTTACATAGGCCTAATTATAGGCAAACTTTACCGTCTTTTTCCAACTTTTTTGGGCCCCCTTCCTTCCGGGCACCCTTCGGCCGGAGGGTACGGAGGGCGGTCGCTACGCTTCTGCAAATTATTGTTAGGATTGGCTTGGGAAAATGCTACATGTTGGCATGTTGAAGAGATCTGGTTGATTAAATGACAAAAAAAACGATCATCAGCTGTTTTGGCAAAGAAATTTGGTATATTTGCACGACATTTCGACCGGATGACTAAAATGGTCATCAGATTTTCGGCCTAAGGTCAACGAAATTTTTTCGACCGAATCTAAACATTATTTTTTGGCCTCCCTTCGAAAATGTCTGTATCCGCCCCTCAAAGGGATAGTCTATCATAAATGTACCTTACAGAGGCATAGCTTAATGCTAGCATAAATCTAAAACTGACAAATGAAAGGACTTTTGAAACATGCGATGTGAGAGATATCCTTCGAAATCCAAAATTTAAAAACATACATAGTCAGAAAATAGATTTTGCAAAGAAAGATATTCATGAAAAAACCTGTCACAAACACAGAAAAACAAAACGAAGCAAAATTTTCAAATAGGCCCAATATTCAAGCAAATCATGAAAGACATTAAATTTCCTAAATTAAGCACATTTCGATATGGTGCTTCTCTACTTAACGCAATTTTCACATACAATCTGTTTCCTATGCTGTTGTCAGTGATTCCTCACACTGAGTCGTGTATATGCACGAAGTAGGAAGTTACTGAACATTTCTAAACTTATAGACTTTATAGTAGGCCTACTTAGCCTAGAAAATGTTCAAAAGGTAGGGCCTTCTATAGGTCCATAATATAGGAACCTAAATGTTCCGATACAATTTCAGAATGTGAGTTGAACTGCATGAGAAGGCCCATTTTAATGTGTATCAGATAATCATCGAGAGTGGTTCTGTTAATAAGAGTGGTCAAAAATAGACTTGTTTTAATCCTCATTTAAATTAGGCTAATGCTATTTGATTAGGCTAATCAAATACCATCTAAAAGCTTTTTTAAATCAATCTATTCAAGGTGCTGAAGTTAAGTCTGAAGGCAGGGCATTCCACACTGTAGGACCATGGCATTTCGTGGAAAACCTTATTCGGCTTTTATTCGGTCAAAGATCTAAGCGTTTATTAGGTCTATACGCATTTCGAGAGCAATATAGTGGTGGATAGCCTATACGATTTCAGTTTAAAGCAACAGTTATAGTTTGTTTGTTTGTTTGTATGTGCACTTGTTATAGCGCGCCTTCAAGCTCTCTCTACTCAGAGGCGCTCCCGAATGCAGAGCGGACACTGCATCGGAATTTCACGCCGAAGCGCTGAGCAATTGTGAGTGAAGGACTTGCCCAAGGTCCTTACGCGGTAAGGTGGATTCGAACCTCGAACCTTCCGGCTTCAAGGCAACGACGCCACCACTATACCACCGCGCCCCACAAAACATCATAGTTGGTAAAAGTCAATGATAATGGTCTACTATGGTTACAGTATGGTAAAGACAATAGACGAAGAAGACAACTTGAATTTTGATAATGTCACATATTGGCAATTATTATGTGATCAAATTTAACAATTTGCTTTAAACTAAGATTCCAATGAATAACCTATCTAAACACCGTACGTTTAGTAGTGCATCGATATATTGAGTAGCCTACTCCTCTTGCAATTAGTTCCATCAGGAGTTCTTGCTACAAGCCTGCAACAGAGACTGTTAAGAGAGTGGCATTAATTAGCTAAGATTTTTTCAATTCAATTTAATTCAATTTATTTGGCAACCAAAGCAAAGCAACAAAATAGATCAAGTGAAACATCATAGAAACAAAGTTAACAAAATAAAATAAAACAGTGCTTAATAAGTAATGATGCTGATAGTTTACAATTGGTTGCACAGGGGACTCAGAAGGGGTCTTGCAACCCCGCGTAGGTGGGCCCCTGAGATGTAGGGCCTACAGAGACAAGTAGCACCAGGTACCTCGTAAAAGACCTACTTTTGAGCCAATCATCATGATATTTCCAGGATGTGGTTAGGCACAGGGACCGACTGGTTAGAGCAATCGGCCTGTAACACGAGGAGTACGGGTTCGATTCCCGTTCGAGGCGATTACTGTGTAGGGACCTTCACTCACAATTGCTCTGCAATACAATGTTGTATATGTAGTTGCGCGGTTGATGAATTGAAAAGTTTAGGGTAGATCCACGTTCAAAGTGATTACTGTGTACGTACATGGACCTTGAGCAAGTCCTTCACTCACAATTGCTCTGCAATACAGTTGCAGTTGCGCCGTTGAGGTGTTTGAGCGCACTTCTGGGCTTTGTAAGGAGGGCAATATCAGATTTCAGTTGTATTGTAATGTATGCGCCATGGCCCATGGTCTCTTCAGTTGAGGTGTGATTCAATAATTGCAACAAGAAACTTGATTGAGGTAGCCTTATTATTATTATTAATCCATTGCCATCGATTAGAATTGATTAATTGAAAAGTAAGAATCGAAACCTACGTAGATAGTTTTCTTGGAATTTACACAGAGCCTAATCGCCTGAACCAGACTGATCATCGATATCTTGTGGCGCAGGTGCGTACTTCGTAGCCAGCTCTTAGAAAATGAAAAATTGTAATGACTATAGGAGCCTAGATCACTATAGACCTATAAGAAACTTTTTGCCCGAACCTCCCGCCAAAATACCCGCCTGAAGAATAACCGATTTGAACAATTTGTAGCCTATGGGTCATGACCGTCATATAATTTCAGAGTAACGTGGTTCAAAGTACTTCAAACCACCACAAACCACCCGTGGCAACCCCACTACAGGGGCGACGCTGCGGCTATAGCGGAGCAGGCCAAGGCCAAGGCCAATATTGTATACTCAGGTAAAGTTTGTCCTTATCTGTTTGTCCTTGTACTGTCAAAAGGCTGCCAGTTTCATTTTGTCTTGCAATGACGAGTATTTAGTAGGGACCTAGCATATGCCTCTGCACTTGTTACTTGTTAGACTATATTATATATACCCTGATTATTACACGCTCTGGTCACAAACATGTTTGGCGTCGCAGTTGCTGATATCAAGTCTAATTCGCAATTGGTTCTGTAAAAATAGTTAATAAATTTGTCGCCAAGGAAAGCATTCGTGTCGTCAGTAAAGAGTAAGCTTATTAGTTTAAGGACAGAAAAGGAAGAGGCTATAGTTCGCTGACACATGCAAACTGCAAAGTAAGAATAGAAGGGGTTCACGAATGGAACCAAAGTGACACTATAAATTAGTTAATTTTAAAATTAAAAATAAACCTCAAGTGATACAAATTGTAATGAATTGTTAATCTTCGAGAATTTCTCAGCGCCTCCAAAAGGCCACGCCAGAGAGAGACCCGCTTATTCACTGGCGCTGACTTAAAGCAGGTCTGCCATGGCCAACCCGCCCTGTTCGTTCCGTTGCCAGGTTGAAATCCGGGGAGGCCAAGCTGCTTCCGTGGTGATCGGTGATGATGATATTTGTTTGCATGGCTGAATTTGACTATTATCGGGATTTGATTGATCGAAGAGTTCAGTTTGAAGATGATTTAAGTAATCAGACAATCATTTATAGTCTATAAACCTACCTTTCTTCTATGAATTCCAAGTTTAAGCCTAGATCGAATGGTTCGCCACATCAAAAACGTTTCGTATTAAGTCGAAGATACCAATAGATAAGCTATACATTGTTATTCATCGCTTCAGATAAGTTGCATTGTACCATTAGTGATAGAAAGTAGACTGAATGTTTAAAATGACACAGACTTATGAGCTTCACAGCTTCCATGCACGGTGACAGTGGCGTAGCCAAGTGGGGTTCGGGGCATGGGCGCCCGCACATAGGGGCAAGGGGGCACTTGCCCCCCCCTGGAAAATTGGCACCTATGTTTTTAACTGTTACTTTTGGGTTTTTGACAAATTTCTTTGCAATAATGCACCAATGATACGAATGATGCAGACAGTGAAAGTCAGAAATCTACGTTTAGAGATCTCTATAGAAATAAACATGATCTGATAACTTTCTGCCTTGCATGTTCAAGCTCTTTCTAAAAACTGCAACAATGACCATTGGCTTTCAACCCTTCAGCGGGCGCCCATGCAAACAGCAAGCCTATCGATTATGGCCTACTTGAGTGGAATCCAGCTGTAGTGCAAATAATCACAATTGCAATAATTAAATACTAATGCAAGAATTTGAAAAATTCTCAAAGTACACTGAAATTACATAAAGGAGGGCTGCTTATTCACCAGAATTGTAATTAGGCCTATATAAACAAAGTCTGCTATAAGCCAGGCTCCATTTTGTCCATTTTGCAAGCTGCCAGTGCAGAATCCAGGGAGGTCAAACTGTAGATATAATTGGCTCTGTTATCACGCCTCAGGATTTACACCCAAAACTGACAAAGAGATCTGTCCAAAAGAATTGATACCCACACTCATCTGATCCTCGTATCCTCCACCTTCCTAAATGACACCCACATTAACAGTTACTCTGGCTCTCTGGCTACCAGACTCGGACCTCTTTCTGACTCCTCTCTGGAATAGGCTTCTGACTCGATGCAGCACATGTGAAAATGCTGGTGCCCTGCGATTGTTTTTCGAGTGGCGCTTTAGAAGCAGCTAGAGGAGCACTTGCCCCTTGAAAAGTGACACCTATTTTTCGTTCATTTATTCATTCGTTCATTATACGCACTTAGATAGCGCACCTTTAGGAAACTACTTTTTAACATCTGCTTTTTGATTGTTAACAAATTTCAAAGGAAACCATTCATATTAAAAAAATTACACACCGTTAGATCTCATCACATGGCCGAAGTAGCTCTTGCTACTGAAAAATTTAACCGTGACTATTGGAAAAATTTGGCCCCCCTGCGAAAAATTTCTGCGGGCGCCCATGGTTCGGGGTTATACCCTACCCCCAATTAGCTCAGGGAACAAGCTTTTTAAAGGTCATTTATCCACTTAAATAAGAAGATAAGAAAAACAAAACAATTGCTTATAGCAACAACTGTTTTTCTTACTTAATTCACTTTATTACTTTATTCCCTTTTATTTACCGTAATACTGTTGGGTTGGTGTCAGGAAGGGCATCTGGCCAGGGCACAAAAACCCAACCCCATCATAAATTCCTGTCTACGCCACTGCATGCTGATAATATTGAATGAAGGCATGATGCAAAAGTCACGTCGCTAAAACCACACATACACAAAAGCAAGCACAATTAACTCTTCGACTCTTGATCAAGGAGATCGATTTCATTTGCTTACTTTATCCTTATTGTTTGGCTCAATATATATAGCTGGGAATACGTGATGCTAACTTACTGATGAATTCTTTCCGATCAAATTGTTCCCACTTTGGGTCTTGATTCGCAATACGACTTCCTTGGTTTAAGTCGTACGTGCGACTGTCTTGGATTATAGGTATATCGATCGTTGTGTCATCTGGGCATAGGTCAAGGTAAATATCAAAGGCCGCAGAGTATTTGAAAATAATCTTGTGCCATAAGGAAACGTCTACCCCGTCCGCCTTCTGAATGCGCATATAGTATTTAATCAGTTCGACAACTCGCTGTTTGAATGATGGCATGAAGTAACATGGATAAACGTCATGTTGATAAAACTCACTGAAACAAAACATGAGTCTCTCTACCAAGAAAGCCAGTTCCTTTGGTTTAAAGCTGTCGTCTTCCTTTCTTTCACATCATTCTGGGATCCTTAGAGCCTCCATGCAAAAGAGAAGGGACGTCTTCAATTGATAAGTAGCCTTTGTATGATTGTAAAGCATAAATTTGCAAACTATATATGCTGCATTAACTAAAGACGAGCTTTCTCTTATGATTCGACTCTCTAATATTGCAAAAGAAATCCTGGCAAATGTATCTGAATAGACAGAGTGAGTACCATGTGGCTTGGATGGATCAAAACGTGGCTGATCAAAGACCAAAATACAACTGTCTGCCTTCCCAGCTGGGATTCTGTCAACTGACAGTTGGTCTCCAAAACATGAATCCTCCACTTGAATACAAGCAACAACATCAATCGATACATTGACAAAAAGAAAACCTCCCTCGCCATCCTCAATGGGATGAATCATCTTCAGCTGCACGTTCTTGCACAGATCCGCTGCTGGCTTTCGGTGTCTGCCTTTACCTGTAACTGTGAAGTTCCATTCGAAAAGTTGTTCGTCCTGCCACGCATACTGATCCTCTATGACGTCTTCTACAATAATCTGGAATCTAGAATTGACTTCGCTAGTCTGCAAGCACTGGTCTAAGTTGAAGAAACAGTCAAACTCCCCCTTTTTGGCACTCTGCCCCTTTTTGGCACGGTCACCCTTCCGTCTCAATTGAAAGTATCCCTTTGGACCCAGGGGATGTGGAAACACGTCGCACTTCTCACTGAATTTAGTCAGCTTGAATGTAAAATCGAAGTCTGTTGAAAAAACAGCCTTTGTTTCTTGATCGGCACTTCCGACTAATATCGGTTTGCATTCAAATCGTTCGTCCTTTTCCTTTATACCATCAGCCAATCGCTCAATGAAGCGTTGAATTGAAGGTTTAAGTTTGCTTACGCGTCTGTTTAGGCTAAGAAAGTCGTTCTGGACCCAAATCTTCCAAATCGCTTTTTCTGACGACTCTTTAGGGCGATGTGATTGAGAGTATATACGAACAGTTTCAAACAGTTTTCTCTTCAAAAATTCTGTCACATGAGTAACACTTAGCATACGCGCGATATCTATGGGCATGTAAATCGGCTTCTTTCCTATTGGCGATTCGTCGGCGTTGTCTGTGTTGCTATTCACCAATTCCCTCAGCTTCCTCAGAAATTTAGGTGTATGTCCTTTTCTGTCTTTTGTGCTTTCATCCGCTACGTGCTCGATAAGAATTTTATACTGGTTATTGCCTTCTGCGTAATGCAAAGGCGTTTTGCCGTAGATGTCAACAGCGTTAACGTCGGACCCTATTTCTATTAGCCCCCTCAATAGATCGCGTTCTTCCTCGGTGATATCGCTTGGTCTCATAACAGCGTAGTGAAGTGGAATTCTTCCTTTATTATCTGTTGCAGTGGCTGACTCCCTGAAATTCTCTATATTTAGAAGAATTCCATAAACCATTATATCTGACCTTTCACTATCGTCTCCCATTTTTGCTGCCTTGATGTCTTCGACTGCAAAACCTGAAATTCGGGAGATGATCAGTCGATGAAGTGGACCTCTTCCTCTCTTGTCAACTCTTGCCACTTCCATTGGTGCTTCGTCCATCGATTCTAGTGAATTGCGAATGGCACCGCGATACTTAAGTGCTTCGAATGTCTCCGAGGTAATTCGTTTCGAAGACGTTCCTGCCAGATCAAAAGGCGTGTGTCCTATGAAGTTTATAGCATTTACATTTGTTTCGTCAATGGCCAGCAATAATTTGACCATTTCTTCTTTGAGTCGCGTGGTTTTCGCGTCAGAGTCAAGCTTTTTGCACAGCCGTTCAACTGTATTATGTAGATCCATGGCTCTATCTCCTACTCTATGTGTAACCCACGGCCTTTTCACAGGATGCTTATCGATGTCATTAGTTCGATTACGCATTCCCTTGCAAAAGAAATGCAAATCAAACCAGTTCCTGTTTTGTTCATAGACAGCCGCGTGCATGGCAGTAAATCCGCAGTAGTCATGCAGATTAATAGACACTTCATGGCTGAGAAGCAGTCGCATTGCTGAGACTTTGTGTGTTTCGGCTGCTTTAATCAAGGCAGTTGCTCCATATCGGTCTCGTGCGTCAAGGTCGAGTTTCAATCCTGATTTCTTCTCCCAGTCAAACAACTTTTGAATGGTGTTAAGACATCCTCTCATTGAAGCAATTATCAAAGGCGTTTCACCAAAAGCATTCTTCATGTTGAAGTCTGCACCTTTTTCCAGCAGCAATTGCATCAGTTCGTCAGTAGTTTGAATCTTCAAAGGAAGCCGTCTTGTCAGTTGATCGTTAAAGCATCTTCTCAATTTTATTATAACGTGAAGTGGTGTATTCAAATTCTCATCTTGGTAGTTAACATTAAATTTGCTCGATTTCATAAGAAGTTGAGCTATTTCTTTTATCATCTTGCATTCCATCCGGTGTTGTATATCGTAGCATAGAACTTCCATGATGTCGATTATCTCTGTGTGTTTCATTTTGGAGATGACTTCATATCGACGATCCGGCTTCGTGATTGCCTTAATCATACAATAAAAACTGTTTCTCAGATGTATCTCTGAATATGGGCTTTGTTCTGCGCTGAGCAATATCCTAACCATTTTCGGTTGAATCGATTTCACAGCGAGTTCAAGCGCAGTGAATCCTTCTGAATTTGGCTTTGTCTCAAGGGGTGTGCCTGTTTTTGTCCAAATTATTACCGCAGAGATGCATCGACCATCAAATTTCTTGAGTTCAGTTGGTATGATATTTCTCGTTTCAGCCAATGTTGTGGAATTTACTTGATCTATCTGCTCGCATTTTGGCGAATTGCCTAAAATCCTGCAGCAGTGTTTCAAAATAACTTCCACAACTTTTGTTCTGTGCCCGATGACAGCAACGTGCAATGGTGTTTCATTAAAATAGTTGGTTACAAAATCACAAATTCCACGGCGCAGTAGCACATCCACAACATCTGCATGACCATTGTCAGCCGCAATAAAAAATGGTGTTTCCAATGTTTGTTTTATAACGTCAACAGTAGCATGGCTGTCCAGCAAAATCTCAACAATCGAACTGTGACCATTTTGACAGGATAAATGAAGTGGAGTCATGTTGTCCTTGTTACACGCATTAACATTCGCTCCGTGTAATATCAAGCTCTGTACAATTTCTGCATGCTCACGATCAGGTGCAAGGTTGACTTGGAGCTGTGTCGCAACACTCGAATGACCTAATTGAGTTTTCGAGGTGTCAAAATTACTACATTGCGTTGCGACATGGTGTGGAATCTTGCAAAAATCATTCTTGTGTCTATTGGATCGTTGCGAAAGTTCCAATCTATCTGGATAAATTTGGTTTGCCGCAAGCACTTCCGTTTCTGCTGATTGGTTGAGCAAAATCTTCCCCAGGGTGTTGCGATTGTTTCTTGCTGCAAGATGGAGAGCGGTATTCCCATTCTTATCAACTGCGTTGATTCCACCGACATATTCTAGTAGTGCTCTTTGTAAATTTCCACACAACCCAATTCAGGAGCGATAGGAATAGGGGTGTGACATGAATCCCTACCCGTGTCAGCTGTTTTGTTTTTCAACAAGTCTTGCGTAATTCCCAAGTGGCCGTTATCGGGCGTTAATTGAAGCAAAGTCGACTCGAATATATTTCTAGGAAGACCAGGATCAGCACTTTCCTTCTTATTTAGCAGTTCTCTAACAGTAGCATGCAATTGCGAACGAATGTTTTTGTTTGGGTCCAGCGTACTAACATCCACCGATGATATCAGCAAATTTCTAACGGTATCTATTTCACAACAATCTACTGCACGGTAAAGCCGATTAAAGCCGTGTCCTTCTTCTTCCTCATAGACGTCCTGAATGTCCTCCTCCTCGTCAGGGGTTATTTTAACGCGCATCTAGACACAAAGTGTGTAGTTGGAAAACCAATTTGTGCAGTTGAAAATCAGGTTTTGTGCAGTTACTTTTTTACATACAATCGCATAAACAATATAAGCAGCTAATATATTTTAATTAAACTATTATTGCAACAAACAAGATTATAAGACATTTTTGCCGTGAATTTAACTTTAAATTTCTACCGACAACTCTATTGACATAAAATACAAGAAAACAAGTCTATAGATAAAGACATGGCATATTCAAACAAGCTGTCTGATGCAAGTCAAATAACGCTTAGCGAAACGAAATCAAATGCAAGATTCACAGTTTGTAACAAAATAATTAGTTAAAAACGAAAGCCAGGCGGAGCACAGGGCTTCTCTGCTGTTGTGTTTACAACTTCAACCATTTTAAACAATAGACATGAATTAAAGCATATAAACATGAAGGATCGCAAATAATCCTAGACCGTATCAAAATTTCCCCAATTCAGCTATTCCTCGCATAACGAGCCTTGGCGGGTCACGTACACTTACTTTAGAGATCAAAATGCTTTTGGTTTTGCAACATCAGAGGTGATATCTTGACTAAAAGAGTAATCGCATTCTGCCTGTTCGCTTGCAGAAAGTGTAAATATTCCCTTAAACCAACGTTGTTTTGATGCTTTTGGCGTGTCCCTCATTCTACGGACTCGCTTTTGCAGCCACAGAAGCACGGACGCCCTAGGATCCCATTCTATCAATGGCGGCATGTTGTGATAAATGTACAAGTATTCATTTTCGGAGTTGACCGACATACTGCTTCTGCCGGTAGATTTTAAAGCGGAGCTTGTGCTGATAAGACGTTCAACGTCTGCGCTGTGAGGTTTAGCAGCCAGAAGACGGGCCAAGACCGTTGTCACACTTCTGTATGAGTCAGATGATGCAAGAAAGCGAACTTTTTGTGCCAGTGTCATCTGTCTAAGAGCTTCAATATTGTCCATTTCAAGCAACTCCCAAAACTCAAGAGATAGCTCGGACAAAGCGAGATCAGGACAGAGCATGCTGTGAACTCCTTCCAAATTTGCTGAAGGTTGTAGAGTGGCAAAGGACTTCGCAGTACGCATCAGTTGAGCATCCACATCAAAGCGTTGGTCAAGGAACTCGACTAGCGAGGCAACCACTTCTCTACAAACAGCATTGACATCCCTGCAATCGGAAACATATTGGTGGTGTTCTTTGCGGCGTTTCTTTGTCCTCATTAGCTCAATTCCTTTCAGGATCTTTGTTACGCCATCTGGCTGTAACACAAGTTCCTTCTTCAGAGCCTTATAGTCCACCCTCCTGGTAAGTCATCTTCTGTTAAAGCTAACAGCCGTGCTTTTACCGACTTAGTTGTCTTTTCAATGTCGAGAATAGTGATGCCATCTCCTTGCAGCAGTTTCTGGTATCTGCTGAAGACAGTGAGAACATCAGCCAAAAATGACAGGAGTACGAGTTTATCCTCATCTAGAAGAAATGCCAAAAAACCACTTGAAGCTTTATCTTTGGATTGCCGCATATAAAGAACAAGCGAAAACCATGATACCAGAACCGAATTTACTAATGCGTATGAAAACTCAGACCACCTAACCTCAAAAAGCTTAGGAAGCGCAACGAGGTGAGAGTTGTTAAGATCTGCGACTTCCCGAAGTTCCCTTGATCTGAGACCTGATGTGTGAAAATATGTGGACAGGGCTACCAGATTCTGAAATATATGACCAATCTCACTGACAGAGTTGCTGGTAGATTTCCAAGCCAAATTCGAACGGTGAACTGCACACCAGATTGTTAACAAAGGGACAGATGTTGATTGATGATCCCTCATTTTGGCTCGAAATAGAGTCCATAAGCCAGACCTCTCACCTGTATTGATAGACGCTCCATCCGTCACCAAAGAGGACGCGTGTCTTAGTATATGCTTTGCAGCAGATTCTCCAACTGTGTTAATGCATGCTTCTTCCAGAGCTTCGAGAATCCCCTTAGCGCCTCGGCAACGAGGTTCGCTGGCACCTAAGAAGTATTGTTCCTCTGAACCAACCCCTCTGACCACTTTCGCCATAACGTAAATTTTATCAATTTGCGTTCTGTCTACGGTTCCATCGCATCGTATGGATAATGCCAATACATCATTGGTCAGCTTTTTCGCAAGAATTTCTTGGTGACTTTGTACAATGCATTGCAAAAATTCTTTGTGAGATGCTGGCGTCAAGTACTGTAAGTTCCAATCTTGCTCAGTTGTCATTTTACCGCAATTCCATGAGAAAGCAGATGCCATAGTACTGATAACAACTCTTGCAGGAAATGAAAATGCACTCAGAGTTAATTTCTTTGCATCTCCATATGCGTGTACGAAAAGACTGCCGACTTTCTCTGCCAGTTTCTCATTGACCTTTGAGATTGATCTTCCCATATCAGACATTTTCACAGCGTCTACCGGAGATAAGGTTGTCATACGATGAGCCTTCAAGCTTTGAGAATGATAAGGCTGCTGCAAGTGCTTCCGTACCGTTTCTTTTCGAAAAATTACTCCACACTCCATAGCAATAGGTGGCACCTGACATTTTACTGAAAGTCTTTTCACCAAATCTTGAAACTTACAGCAAGCTGTACAGCTTACGTAGTGACGGCCGTTTCGTCGAAAATGACGTAAAGTGTTGGTGGTTTGCACCGGTCTAATTTCCAAAGATTTTTCTCTGAGTTCTTTTTTATCCATACCATAGTCATATGGCATTGCAGATGAGCTAACGCATGCTGCTGGGTCACACTCTGGTACTTCTGTGAGTTCTGTCTTCCCAGATGATAATAACGTCGAAATGTTGGCTTCTTCGTACAACTGAGTGTTCTTGTGCAAGTTATGCTCAGACAAACTGCGGCATAAAGTTCGTGATTCTGTCAAAGTTATATCGACTGCATCATCCTGAAATGATTCTTGTTGAGGGATTGATGCTAAACTGCTTACACCTGCATGGTCGTTCAGAACGTCTTTGAAATAAGCTTCACATCCGTCTTGGCCAGTTGGTCTGCTAGGATCGGATAATACATCTTTCAATGACTGCTTGAAATCGCATTCATTTTCTCCACGATGTAGTTCTTTTTCAGCGATCAGCAAACTGAAATGACCGGGCTGGATTTTACTGTCTTCACTGTACATCAGTTGTACAGGTTTGCTGAGAGTGTATAATGTCTGCGGCAATTTGGCGACCAGCTTCAACCCATCTGGAGAGGAACAGAAAAGGTGTATCTGTGTACGTAGAAGATATGCTGCAACAAGTATCTCAACATTGCCAACATATGTGGTAGGGTGTGACATTGCCGAGATTCGATCGTCAATCGAAAGAAATCTGCGATCAACAGTATTGTCCAGCAAAAACGGCAGACTATCTGCCATTTCATGCAACACATCTCTGTGTTCTCTCAAAACGTTACAAATTTCCTTTCTAAGTAAATCAGCGACAACTGTTTCCTTAGCAGCGATATCGACTGAACGGATTTGGCCTGATTTAAACCTTTCTGCACATGCTAAACTTGGATATAGCACTGCTGCTAGGCATCGCAAAAAACAACGCCCGTCACCATAAACAGCAACCTCCACTTCGTTGCGTGTCTCATGGTCATCCTCAACTTGGGAGTTGTGATTTTCAGGTGGGTTGTTAGTTTCGTCCTTTGTTCTGTTAAAGCAGAATAGAATTAATTAGGCCTACAAACCTGTCCAGGACCCTAGGTTATATCGGGACTTGATAATATAATTATTATAACGATAACGATGTTAGCGACAATGGTAATGATAATAATATTAGGTCTAATAATAATATTGTAGCTTTTTAATTTGTCACCTTAACAAAATCACTCTATTATTTCAGTGCTGATAAAAGAGAGACCTTCAAGATTGCAATAAATATTAATTATAATTGCAATTCTTTATGCAACCACAGACGGAAGTAGGACTATAATTATATAAGCTTACACAGTTGCACAGGAACCAATACATCCCTACATTTCACAGGTGTTATAATCTAAGAAGAAACTACAACTCACAGTCTCACACGTGTTATATAGTCTAAGAAGCCCCCTTCATTGTCATTGATGTCGTCCATAGATATAATGTTGACTAATTATCTAATCTCATTAGCCTTGTAGGCTGTAGCCTACAAAAACATAAGATAATCTCAATCTCAGAAATTATATCTATAATAATAAATTATATATAATATAAAGAGTGATATTATAGGGTTAGGATAATTAAGAAGAATAAATAGGATTAGTGCAGGCGACTTAATGACTATATTATAGTGATTAAATCGCCTACACTAATCCTAATAATCCTAATAGAGAAGTGGGTGGAAAAGAACTCTGGAGCGTAATAGTTAAAAGGAAATTGCAGTATTCCGGACATATAATGAGGAAGACAATAAACTGCCTTGAGAAAGATATAATAATTGGTGAAACTGAAGGATCAAGTCTCAAGAGGAAGAGGATGACCACGAAGAATGTGAATGGACGACGTGATGGAATATTGGAATGTACGGGACTGTCAATGGAGCTGGTGAATGGGTGATGCAAGCAACACAGCAGAAGGATCTCTGGCGAAACTTCCGAGAAAGATTGTCTATGATGCCGCCAATGTTCGGAGTGACGAATGAGGCACCGACGACGACGACACTAATCATCGGTTAAATTCAATAGGTAATGGACAAAGACAATCTCGGGCATGCCATAATTAAAGGCCTACGTTGATTGTATCGATGCTTATTTATTGCACCTGATTATAATAATAAATATGTAACAGTCAGTAAAACACATAACACTACAATTATATACATGTACCTCTACAGCTACAGTATGACATCATGTATTCCGCTGCAGGCCAAGCCTTGTCACACGGTGAAAACGGAAAACAGTTTTAAAAATAATTAAAACAAACGAAAGGAACACAAGGAATCCTGCAATAGGATCCAGCAAGTCATCGTACAGCCAGTGTTTTGCCTTCTACCTACCTTTTGATAAAAAAAGATTCTATCTTTCTAAATTCGGATTTTCTTTTCATTTTCACTGCGAAAAGGCGAAAGACGCAATTGACGCAAACCCTAGAAACTCGGACCGTGTCACGTGGCACACGTGCTATGTAGGGTATACGTAGGGTTGCCAGGCAGCCTTGAGTAAATTACCGGACTATGGCGAGCACGTTATATAAATATATATATATATATATATATATATATATATATATATATATCGTAATGCCGTGGCAGCTGTCCAGCTTAACATGTAGATAAAAAAGTGTCGTCCGTGATTTCGCTTATGGGAGGTCCGTAGACCTATCTAGAATGCAACGGCTAGAAATTCGATTTACTGCAACCCTGCATGTCGTCATGCATGAAAAGCTGATTGTGCGTGGTAGATAAATGAATAGTCTGATGAGAGATGCCACTCTTATGCTTGTGATGTTGTTATAAGTCTTGGGACGGTGGGAGGAGGCGGAGCAGTTGGCGATGGGCCGAGATGAGTGGATTGAGTGGATTGATGCGTTTCCCGATATGCAGACCTGCGCGGGGAGGACTAAGTAGCCTACTAAGTAAAATGTTAGGAGGGATCACAATATGTCGGGTACGACTAATTTGAGATATAGCCTACATCATGTATATGAAGAAATCTGGAGCAGTGAGTCAGTGACATTCATCATGTTGGCTGGCCTATATCGGATAACTTGTACAGTTGAATGGCTGCATGGCTTACATGTATCTCCAGTTGTATACTTATGTAGCCAGTCAAAGTAAGCAACATCATCTAATCTATCTGTCTCAACGTGTATACCTACCACGTATCTCAGGCTGACTGCACTTGAGGAGATAGAAAAACGGCAATGTAATTGGAAAATCTCAAATAGACGTCTTTTATGGCCCCAATAAGAAACTACCCTCCAAGTATCCAACACTTGTTGCTAGCAATAATTATTTACCGGACTCAGCCATGTTTGTTTGTTTGTTTGTTTGTATGTGCACTTGTTATAGCGCCCCTTCAAGCTCTCTCTACTCAGAGGCGCTCCCGAATGCAGAGCGGACACTGCATCGGAGTTTCACGCCGAAGCGCTGAGCAATTGTGAGCGAAGAACTTGCCCAAGGTCCTTACTCGGCGAGGTGGATTCGAACCTCGAACCTTCCGGCTTCAAGGCAATGACGCCACCACTATACCACCGCGCCTCACATGTCCGGTAATGCCTCAAATTTCTAACCGGACGTTTAGTGGCGGCGCTGGGGAGGCGGGCTAAGGGGCTAAACCCCCCTAAAAAAGGTCATCCATTTTTCCCCCATGTAAAAATTTTAAAAAATTGACGATTAACCCCCTTTAACCCCCCCCAAAAAAACTGAAATCCTGGCGCCGCCGCTGATTCTGTCAATTATGTGCAGTTGAGAAATTTCCTTAAAATAACCCCTGCTCCTCGTCATCTAGATCCTCCACTTCATCTTCATCCTTTTTCTTTTCCTGTATCTCCTCAAACCTTTCGAGCAATGTGTTTATTACGGAAGGTGTGTAACTGAATGATCTAGGCGCAGTTTCCATTTCTTATCCGTTTGGTTCCAAACACTTTATTTCATAATCAGACACAATGTTCCTCGCGTGGGCATTGCCCATCACTATCTGGTCTTTCTTTGTTGACATCAGTCACATGATCAGTGACATGTTGGAAGTCTCCGGACATAATCAAAGTCTTTTTGGTTGACGACTTACTCATTGCTGTACGGTTCAACGTTTCATCCAGTCACACAGCTGCTGTTCATTGTCTGTGAAGTATACAGCACAATTATTGTGATATAAGAAAATTAGCAGACATGTGAATGCATCTGCAGTAACGAATTTAATAGCTGCATCAATGCGGAATCATTTAGATCATTGTCGGCTTCTGCAAAATCGCGAGTCTGTCTCACTGCATGATGATCATAATTTCATTCATTGACTAAATTGCAGAATTTGAACAGTCCCGCTTCAAGATATCAACATAAATGCGCCGCCAGTCCACCCTTGGTGATACACATGTGTTTTAAGAAGCCCGTGTAGAAGGTAAAGGAATCATCCCGAGGTTACAGACGTAGGGATAACAATGACCCGGGGCAAACCCCTGGGCACAAATCCCTTGGACAGGAGCTCCCAAGACAAATGCATGTATGTATGTATGTAGGATTGTAGGTATGCATACATGAGTTGAGCGGTAAAAAATGAACATTGAAATATTTGAAAGGCATGTTATTCTTTCTGTACATCTGGTACAGAAAACCCACAGTGCAAAATATTAAAACACTGTGACTCTATCTTCAGGTCCCTCACTGCTGTCAAAGTTTTAACATACTAACTACATTGAAAACACTGGAATATAACTGGCAGACCTCCAGTCAACGAGCACTGAGCCTTCCATTTTAGCTGTTAGCAATATTATTGAATTGCCAACATTAAAAGCAGCTGTAATTAGTGTTTAATTGACTTCCATGCAGTGTCTAAATAAAAACTATCTTAGAATGCTGTCATCATGTCACAATGTCGGTTCAGAAAGTCGAATTTGACCACGAAGATTACGATGAAGCTTCGCCACCTAGAGTAATGCTTAGTGTCTTCGCTCTTCGTCAGCGAGTCATTGAAGGTGCTGATTGTTGCAACTAATCTCAGAAATCTCTCTGCCACATCATTCACGACTTGGTCTGTAGGCCTACTTAGGTGGAAGATCCAACAATGTCTCCTTGATACAAAGAGATTTCATAAACCTCCGGCTCTCTGTTATTTCTTTCCTCTCCTTTTTTCCTTAGGCACGTAGGCTATACCTCTTGCAATGTAAAAATGCACGAAAACCAATTATATTTTAAACCCCATTTTGGGGAGACCCATGGTCAGATATTTTCGGATTTTGGATATTTTATTCAGCAGAAAATTCTGAGGAAGAAACCGTTTAGAAAGCTTGTGTTACAATTTTTCCCACGTCAAACTGCAAATTGCCTGGACTATTAATATATAACCACCCCCCCCAAACCCCAACTTTTATGCTCGTGAGCGACCCCTAAATATTACATTTTTTGCATAACATTTCACACAGGTACTTTTTAGATCAAAATGAACAAATGCATCCGTGCAGTCCAATTTAATTTCAACCCTATGCTTTCATCATAAATAAATAAAAACAGAACTGTTTTGAAACAATTGATATCAATTTACTTCGAAATTGGAAAAAAATGAAAACTTGCATGAAGGTCCAATAGAGTGGTAAAAAAATGAACATTGAAACATTTCAAAGGCATGTTTTTTCGGTACACCTGGTAGAGGAAACCCACAGTGCAAAATATTAAAACACTGACTATATCTACAGGTCACTCAATACTGACAAAGTTTTAACATACTAACTGCATTGTAAACACTGCAATATAACGGACAGGCTTCCAGTCAACGAGCATTGAGCATTCTGCTTCTAGCAGAGGAAACGTCGGCACCAGCGTCGTTTTTACTCAAGGTGCCAACACGAACCTATTCTCTCTTCGATATTATTTTCGGCACCTTATGATTTGTGAACCCTGAAGATTTTGCTCTCCGGAACATTCAGTTTTCTATCATCATAATTATAAGCCTAGGTCCCTTTTTCAGGTTGAAAAATAAGTCAGTTTTAATCTTTTAAAAACCCTAAGTGGACACACAGCTTTCGGGTTTCGGACGGACAACTCTTGGCGGCGTTTCAGGAGCAATAGCGCCGAATAGTCTCCAGCTATCTAGGCCTATGCTTCGAGCGTATTTTGTGGTACGCACACTGTTTAGTAGTACTAACTGTAGGCTACCCAGCAGACCGTCACTCTCGAGAACTGCTTAAAACACAGCTTCATCCATGCTGTCGACTGAGCACTGTCTTGGGATATTCTTCGAATTGCATATTCTCTTCATACATCGACCGTATAGAGGACAAACGTGTTATGTCCATATTTCGAGAAAACTGAATTTATAATTTCAAATGCTTATGAAAAATATAACAAAGTAACATTATCATACTTTCTTGGTATCATTGAATACGTATTTTAACAGGGAACAAGGTAAGCAAAGCAATCGGTATTATGTGACATGAGGATAACACGAAAAAGGAAGCTTGTAGGGGAGGGGTGCCCGAAAATGGACATATATAGGCCCTATATACGACATTTGTGCTCTAAAAAAAATTTGTAACGTGGATAATTGGACATATCACATTCGACAGATCATTAATAAGGCATGGTTACTGGGCTTGTTTGCTGTCTTGTAACTTGTAAGGCCATAACAGAGTCAAGCAAATCTGCAAATAAGCAAATAAGTAAAAAAAAGGGCATGTAAACATGCTTTTACATAAGTCACATAGGCCTAAATACCTAAATTTCTCTTTTAGGTCACATTTGAAATTATTATTGGTTTTGAGCTCATGGAAATTTGTCATGGGGTTACATGGACCGTGGTCCATACAGCCCGTTGACAGTGGGTACATACAACGATACAACCCCAAACATGGGCCACGATTGCAGCCACAGATAAACAACGTGTAATTGCTCACGTTCCATGAAAATATATGGTCTCCAAAAGCGCGACATTTCAACGAAACAAAAAATATTGGTTGCATAATTATATCCGCCGCCTGCCACTGTCTTGTCGTCATCGCGGTGGGAAAATGTCAGAAACAGAGAGTAATTGAATTGCTACACTTCTTTTGTGATATCATTTTTAAATCGTGAATTCGCCAAACAACGTCCGATGGACCCATAAAATACGGAAGCGTGATGAAATAGAGCATTCACACAGATCAACCTAACTAATATGCAAGTGACTTCCTGCAGTAGTTGTTTTCTCACGATGGGTCAAATGACCCCCAGGGTCCATGCAACCTCAAGTTAAGTTGCGGACCGAAATACAAACATCATCTTATATTATAATTCCAAAACTTTCCATATGTTTGTTTGTTTGTACGGATTTTGACTCTTCGTAACAAAATAGGCTCAGAAATGAAACAGCGTAGGTTTACCAAAATTGTTGCAATTGATTCTTACCCAAATTATAAGGTCAGCGCAACTTTTCAGCTTTTAATTCACTTTAAAACAAGAGTTATTAGCGTTTAAAGACAGATTTCATCAATAATCGCTCACGCTTTAGTAAAGAGTCTCGAGCTTTAGTAAAGAGTCTACAGTCCGCATGACGTCATACACGCCCAGCAATAATTTCCATAGCGCCCCTCAGGGGCGGGTGACGTTTGGCTTTTTGGGGAAGCGGACTCGGGTGGAGGGTTGGCGAAATCCGAAATTTTAGCGATGGGTACCACAGTGGAGTAGTGTTTAAGACCCTAAATTTCCCGGGCAACGCCGGGTAACACATCTAGCAATATTATACGCAAGCATGCATACAACGCCTACTATTTCAAGAATAAACGTAATATAAACTCACGTTTATGTATAATTTAATGAATTACAAATGATGTGGTGGCCTTCGAATGTCCTCCTCTCACATAAACCAGCATTTCTTTTCGTCTTGAGAGGAAAGCTGTCTTAGACGACTGTTGTATAATCTGAGTCGTTTCAGCAGCCTACAACCCTACACAATGAGGGTCATTTTTCCTTAAGCGTCAAATACAATTTGCAAATGGCAATTGTTATATAGTCTGCCTCAAGTATGCTTAGAGGCAGTTAACTCGTAGCTCGTAAGCCATAGACTCCGATCACTAGCCTTTAGTAGCCGTTGGTCATCTTCTTGAGCAGGCCGTTCGCACGGATAAAACGAAGTCAACTGACAAACTAAAAGTAATATAACTTAGGCCTACTCCCTACTGCACAGCTTACTAAAACTGTGAAGCTAAATGCAGGGCTGAAAGTGGTTTGAAAAAATTGCCTGGTCTCTTTCGTCCATAGGGTGCTAGATATCAGTGTTTATTCATGTGCCAAAACAGTATTGCCGGGTCTGAGATCCGGACACACCCGGCTCACTTTCAGCCCTGGCTAAATGCATCGGGTCACATGATTAGCCTACACTAAACATAGCATAGGCCTACAATAGCTTATCAGAGCATTCGAAAACCACGGAAGTATATCCGTTTATCCGGTTTTTCCATTGAACGTTTACAGTAACCGCCTACTGTGCAATAGGCCTGACCTAGATCAAAACGGCCCACCTTCCACATGTATCTTCAGGGCCGCGTTGCTGCGTGTAGCCCTACAGTCTACCAACGCGAATCATAATATTGTGGGGCACTGTGATGTAGTGGTGGGCTCGGTGCCCTGGAGCCGGAGAGTTCCACGTTCGAATCCACCTCAAGCAGTCGCGTAGAGACTCCCCTTTATAAGTCGCTCAAATCTTACTTTTAAGCTGTGGCTGGAGTGGAAGCGCCTCTGAGAAGTCTCTTGAAGAGGCGCTATAGGCCTATAAATTCTCGAAATGAATGAATGAAGGTCTATTAGCCTAATTTAGGCCATTTAGGCTTACTAAATAGCAAGTTTTTGTATGAAGCTGAACGCCATTGTTAAGTACCGCACGCAATGAATAGAATGGCTGCTTGCTAATTATGTAATCGATTCTATGAACACGAGTTTCATAAACTACTATATAGGCCTACTATTACTGCTGCTGATCTACTACACATTAACCACACATAAACTACTATATAGGCCTACTATTACTGCTGCTGATCTACTACACATTAACTACACATAAACTACTATATAGGCCTACTATTACCGCTGCTGATCTACTACACATTAGCTACACATAAACTACTATAAAGGTCTACTATTACTGCTGCTGACCTACTACACATTAACTACACATAAACTACTATATAGGCCTACTATTACTGCTGCTGATCTACTACACAATGACTACTGGTACACATAAACTACTATATAGGCCTACTATTACTGCTGCTGATCTACTACACAATAACTACACATAAACTACTATATAGGCCTACTATTACTGCTGCTGATCTACTACATAATAACTACACATAAACTACTATATAGGCCTACTATTACTGCTGCTGATCTACAACACATTAACCATGCAATTATAACTGTGGCTCGTCTGATTGGAGGCACGCCTAAGTGCGGGCATAATATGTTAATAGTAATAATGTCTAATAATAATATTATAAGCTCACAGTATCATCCGGGTCATTGATGTTGCCTTGCTCAACTGCTCAATGTCCAATAATTCACTGTAGCTAATTTCCTACCCTGCTGCTGATGCAAATAAACAGCGAAGTTTGAACAAATATTTGCTCCCAATTTTGCCGTAGCACATACTATTTAGTCCTGTTTCGTTTCCTTTGAAACTCAAGTTGGGCGCGAATTTGCTTAGAGATTGTAAAACCGTAACAATTCCTACATAATTATAGGCCTACTTGCATACAATGTCATAGCCTAGTGAATTCGTTTTGTTTGCAGGGAAATGACGAGATCGTATCCCCGTTACCGACTTTAGCTATTTAGCCAACACTAAGTTGAGAAATCAGATCATATAGGGCCTACATGCAATGGCAGACGTTCGAAATATAAATTTTCAGAATGAAGCACAATTAAAAGAAAATTTGAAAGAAATAGTCATAGCCTGGCTGCTATAATGATAGCCCTAGGTATAAATTTAAAAGAAAATTGGAAACGGATTATCATAAATGGACTTGGCAGAGATATAATGCTAAATAGAAAACTGACTGATGAAAACACTTTTGAAACATGCGATGTGAAAGATGTTCTTCGAAATCCAAATTTTAAATATAGGCCTAGATATTCAGAAAATAGATTCTGCAAAGAGAGATATTCATGAAAAAACCTGTCACAAACACAGACAAACAAAACGAAGCAACATTTTCAAGTAGGCCTAATATTGATGCAAATCATGAAAGTCATTAAATTTCCTAAATTAAACACAATTCGATATGATGCTTCTCTACTTAACACAATTTTCCACAAATAATCTGTTTCCTATGCAGTCGTCAGTGACTCGTAACACTGAGTCGTGTATTTAAACACGAAGTAGGAAGTTACTGAACATAATTTCCTAAACTTGTAGTACTTAGTCCAGAAAATGTCCAACAGGCAGGGCCTACTATAGGTCCATATAGAAACCTAAATGTTCTGAAACAATTATTGCAGGATGTGAGTTGAACTGCACGAGGATAATTGCGTGTCATTACCTAAGCATATTATTTTTAGGCCATGGGCCGCAATGTGTTCGCAGACAGAATAACTATATACGACATGATCTTGGCAAAAATACCATAAATTGTGACCACGGCTCAAAGAGAGGATGGTTAATGATTGCGCGTGGTGTTGAATTTATGTAGCGCCAGAAGACGAGAGGACGTCCTTGATTCTTGCTTGAGGAACAATTCGACTGTTTCGTCCCTTAGTCATCTCTACCTGTTGTTGATTGACGGTAGGAAACTTTTCGAGTGGAATTGGAATTTTCGTTCGGATATCTCTTCCGTTGATCCGAATTTCGTTTTCGTGTGTGAGACTAAGTTGTCCGATGGACTGTCATTGGCAGACGATAAAGGTAGTCTAAGATTGTCAGTGATTTCTGTGAAACACAATGAATTGCGCGACAATAATATTATAATCGAGCAAAGTACAATACTCCACAAGACAAAACAACGGCGTTCGTTAAAAAGACGAGAAGTTTATAAGCAGCACAACACAATGCAACGCCCCAGGCCGGATTAAGGCATGTTCAACAGGGGCCTCCACACTTTAGTGGCCCACACTTGAGAAAAAATTTATGAGAAATTGGTATATTGTGAGGAAATTTCGACCAAACGACTAAAAAAAGGTCATGACATTTTTCGGCCGAAAATCACAAAATTTTCTGAACAGGGTCCTACATTTCTTAATCCGGCTCTGGCAACGCAAATTCAATACAATACGATACAGTGCGACGCCTTGCGATCGGAACAGTACAGTAGTCTACACTGTTAGGCCTATACAGTAGGCCTAGACAAAGCACAAAACACCACAATGCATTACAATGAATGGTAGTAATATTTTTTTATCAACATGTTTTGTATGTTTCTGCTGATCATGAGTGCAAAATCATACAATAAGATACAATGTATTATTTCATCAGAACGTGTACACTGTACAACTGCACATTGTACAAAGCACAGTTTGTCGTTTGCATTCTGTGACGTCTATCTATCATGTATGACACTATGTTTCTAGAGTTCCTTTTAACGCACTCCAGGGATAGGGCTAACTGTTCACACTGGTATCACTCAATCCTATAGCCACTGGGTTTAAATAATCTCTTCCTATATATTCCTGGGCCAAAGGTTTATAACTGGGTTTAAATAATCTCTTCCTATATATTCCTGGGCCAAAGGTTTATAACTGGGTTTAAATAATCTCTTCCTATATATCCCTGGGCCAAAGGTTTATATAATTTGCATTAACTAATTAGTTCTCACCTCGATTATTGCTTGATTAATTTGTGATACTTGTTATGCTTTATGTAACTATTTTCCTGCCTTATATCTTAGTGTGCTTGATAGATACGGACCAATAAAAAATTGATTGATTGATTGATGTCGTTAAACTTTATATTATTATTAGTTTACTGTTCTGAGTAGTAGTAGAATACTAGTAGTAGCAGCGGTTTCAGTTTAGCGACATAGATCGTTAGGTCGCCCTCCTTCCTCGTCCAGGCATGGGACTGGCACTGCCAGAGTATACAAGCAGTGGCAAATTTTACAATTCTGAGTGGTAAGTAAGTAGGCAAGCAGTTGTATGTGCAACCGACCATTAAGCTGAAGCTGGATCGGTTGAGTTGTTGGCTCGACGATGGTCATACGCTTCCGGTGGCTGAGCTTTGGCCTCAGAGGTCTACCATCTGACGACTGGAGGAGCCAGTCGTGATGCATCGCTTCCGAGGGGGTCATCCTCTCAGATGGGTTCCATCTGACGATCAGTAACATCATCAACGGGTTATCAGCAGCAGCAGCAGCAGCAGCATTGGTATCATCATCATCATCATCATCATCATCATCATCATCATCATCATTGTAATCATCACAGTAATCTCATCATCATCTCCATCAGCATCATTACCACCGCCATCATCATCATCATCATCATCATCATCATCATCATCATCATCATCATCATCATCATCATCATCATCATCATCATCATCATCATCATCATCATCATCATCATCGTCTTCGTCGTCGACATCATCATCATCATCATCATCATCATCATCATCATCATCATCATCATCATCATCATCATTATCATCCTTTTTGTCATCGCCTTCAGTGTAATCAGTATAAAATCATACAAACTGACGGTACTTTGCAGTGCCAATCTCAACCATGGATAAGAGGAGGAGGAGGAGGAGGAGGAGGAGGAGGACAATATAAATCATCTTTATTAACCCTCGGGCTACCAAGGGGGGTGGTTGCCACCCCCCCCTAGGTTTTTCGCAAATCAAAGCGCTCCGTCTGGAATAAAATTTTGAAAAAATAAGTAGCTGTAGAGGGTTCATTGGGACACATTTTGAGCTAAAACTTTTTATGATGCCCCCTACCGTTCAAAAGTTACACCCGATATACCCAAGGTACCAGGGGGGTGGATACCACCACCCCCTAGAATATCGTCTGTAACTTTTCCGTCCTTTAATATTAAGAGACACAAATTATACCATTCTATAGAGGGAATGTGGGGCTACATTTCCATGCTCACTGAGTTGTCTTTTGACAACCGGAAGTGCTCAAAATAAATTAAAATATATATAAAGGTGTTTTATTTTCATAACATTTTCATGTTTTTTCTATTATAACTTATCCATAATTTATTTTTTAATAGAAATAAATTATGCCAATCTATAGAGGGCATTTAGAGCTATTTTCTTATACTAAATAATTTGTCTTTTGATGACCGGAAGTGCTCAAAATAAATTAAAATATGTGAACATGTTGGGTTTTTTACAATGCAAGCCGATATGTGTGCGTAAACGTTTTTCAGCGGCTAAAACATGTTTTTTTGTTTTGATTTAACATAAAACAGACTTATTACTAGTTTTTATAGTTGAATATTGGACTTTATTATATGTAGACTACTTTTTATATATAAATCATGTATAAAACACACAGAATCTAATATATTCCCTATGCGTAAGTATACATTTTGTGGAATCGACGGGTACCCATGGTAAAAAATTCATAATTTCGAGGGGCATTCATATTTTCTAAACCTAAATATACCATTTTGTGCAGAAATGAATGCTGAATCAAATGGTGTATTACAAGTTATGATATCTCAAACCAAACCCAAAATCCAGGGGGGTGGTAACCACCACCCCTTGGTAGTCAGTGTTACAAAAGAAGCATGGTAGCCTGAGGGTTAAACAGAAACAACAATTGACGAGGGAATGAGAAGCAGGTCAAGCGAAAGGTCAAGAGGTCGTGACCTCCGCAGTGAACCAATCAGCAATCAGCCTTCTTACACGAGACATCTGGCGAGAAAATCGACGAATAGACGATCGCTGCACTTTGTGACCTGCGTCAGGTCACGTGACCCTGGTCGCCTTCTTCGACCTTTTGAGTTCGTTAGACAACGGGGCGAACCTCTGGAGTCTACAGATAACACACAACACGATATTTTATTACATTTAATCAAAGGGATTTCCAATTGGGGGGGGATCTCCGAATAAACGAAGATCATCATCATCACGATATTTCATTACAGAGGTGTAGGCTGTAGCCAGGAAAACATTTCGGGGATGTCAGTGGCGGCCCCAGGGAGGCTAGGGGGTCAATGCCCCCAAGAGGTCGTCGGTTTTTTGCACAAAGAAAATGAAATATTTTCATGAGATTTCGACTAAGCTCCCATAAAAAAGTCATCAGGATTTTTGGGGAACAAGGAAAATGAAATATTTTCTTATTTTCTTGAGATTTCAACCTAACGCCTAAAAAAGGTCAGTTTTTTACTGGGAAAAATAAATGATGTTTTTCTTGAGATTTTGGCCAAATGACAAAAAAAAGGTCGTCAGAAATTTTTGCGAATGAAAATGGAAAATGTCCTCCACTGCGGGATGTCCATTTGGTCGCAATATACATAGAATTCGTTTTAGAACGATTAATGGGAGTGCCAATGCATATGATGACGATGCTGAATTGCTGTTTGTGCTGTTTTGTTTCCGTTAGTGCTAGGCCTACTGGTGTTGGTTACTGTATTTATTGTAGCGTTTGTGTTGTTTGTGTTCGCGAAAGCGACCAACGGCAAGCATTTACATTAACGTTCCCTGTACTGGTTTTCTCTCGCTGCCTGCATCCGGAATTATAAAGTCCTTGCTCTGGTCCTCATATCCAAACTGGGTTTTGCGCGAAGATATCTCATAGATCTAATTCGTTCTCCTCTTTCTGCATCTTCTCGTCGACCTCTCTTGCACGGTCTGATTTGTTTGTCCCACGAGCTATAGGACCACTACTGCTCAATCCCCATCCTTTTGCCATCATTGGGCCTTCCATATATATGGAATGCCCTTTCCTCCACTATGCGTGGGACTCTCAAACTCCCGACCGACTAGAGAAATGACTAAGGATGAGATGATCCTGACCGAAAAACAGTTTCTTCCTTGACGCTTCCTCAAGGAGTTGAGGCGGTGGGAGGTCGATGACTTCCATGATGCAGGCAAGCTGTTCCACCTCGTTCTCACCGGGAAACAACGGAAAGCCAGTGTAGAGTTCGGCCAGAAGGCAACCGAAGCTCCAGACATCGATTGGCAACGAGTAAGGCACTCCGAGGATAACCTCCGGTGAACGGTAGAACCGACTCTGGATGTAAGTGTAGACTATAGGAACAGAGACAAAACCATACAGATAGAACGAGCTTCTTTGAAAGTAAGATACCTTATTTCACATGCAATAATTATTGCTACACACATACTGCTTACATGCTACGTAATTTAAATAATAAGTGACATACCGCAACTCTGCACAAAAATTAAAAGAAAATATGTATTAGTTTCGTGATGTTAATGTTATTTTCAGCAGAGAACATAATGCCAGATAACAACAAACAAACAAAGCTCTGGTAACAATATGTGAGTCACCCAAGACCGTAGCTAGGGGGTGTTTGGGGTGTTTGAACACCCCCTGAAATGAAAAATGCGAAAAATAATAGAATGCATTTACTAGCACATGATGTAAAAACCATAAAATGAAACCATGAAAACACCCCCCGAAATGAAAAATGTAAAAAATAGAATGAATTGGTGACATTTTCTTAAGTTTTCGGCCGGATAACTAAAAAAGGTCATAAGTTTTTCGGACGGGAAACTGAAGAAACCCCCCCGGAAATCAAATCCTGGCTACGGCCTTGGAGTAACCGGTTGCAAACTCACACAAACGGACTAGTCGGGTCAATCTACGAAATAGCTTCGGTGAACCCCAAAAAAATTGCAAGAAAACGTTTTATGACGATTTTCCGTAGTCATAGGTCTGGTGATGAACATACTAAAAGTTACAAGAAATCGGAGCACGGCAAGTGGTCTAATTTTGGCGGGGAAAAGATGGCCGCCAATTGGACGAGGCATGGAATCTGGAAATGGTACTGTTGGAAGCAAATCATGTAATAATTTGCTAACATGCTTTTCTAGACTAATTTGACCCTCCTGAAAACGAAAATCGTGGTTAGAAAGCTTAATTTTTAGCGGTTGCATGGGAAAACAAGATGGCTGCCAAAATGATGACCAATATTTGCTTCAAAAGGTTGTATAGTCGGGTCAATCTACGAAATGATCCCCAAAATTGTAAGAAGGTGTCTTATGATGAGTTTCTGGTATCCTGGGTCTGGTGTCGAACATACTAAAAGTTACAAGAAATTGGACCACGGCAAGTGGTCTAATTTTGGCGGGAAAAAAGATGGCCGCCAATTGGACAAGGCATGGAATCTGGAAATGATACTGTTAGAAGCAGATCATGTAACAATATTTGATAACATGCTTTCCTAGACTAATTTGACCCTTCTGAGAACGAAAATCACGGTTAGCAAGCGTGATTTATAGCGGTTGCATAAGGAAACAAGATGGCGGCCAAAATGGTGGCCTATTGCTTAAAAAGGCTGTAAGTCGGGTATTGTATGTGACATGAACACGATTTTGCAATTTAACTTAAGATGTTACGGTTCTAGGCATGCAATGGAATCAAAGACACGTATGTAGCACTGAAAAAATCAAAAATGGCGGGGAAAATGGCGGCCAGAATGTTGAAATTGCTATAAGTGAAGCGATGTATGCAATGGAAACATGAATTCGGACTCCAACTTAGCATTTTTTAGGTCACGGAAAGCAACGGAATCAACTTATGATGGAAGCAATGGAATCAACTTTGCAAATGTGACACTGCAAGAAAACTAAAATGGCAGCGATCGGAAGCGTTTCCGAGGAGTTCATCAAGGGAACATTTGGGTTCATGACAAGCGGTCGTGTCTCGGAAATGGATAGATCTTGCGGAAGAGGAGGTGGGGAGAAGCGGAACGGGGTAGAAGGCGAATGGAATCCATCCTCGCAATCACATCCTCCGCCGACCCATCCACATCATCACCAGCATCATCTCCATCACAGCATGACATCAAACGGCGCTGAAGGGGGGGTTCATTCCAGACCTCGGGTCAGTCCATCGAACAAAATGTAGCCTACATGGGGTCGGCGCTGGAACGGTCACCAGGGGCAGTCAGCATCGTCCCTCTACAGAAGCCAGGCCTACGGGCACCTGCCGGGAACACACAAACAGGACAAGGGTTTGCTATCCATGACGCAACATTCAACTCACCACACGAACCCTACACCCGAAGGGGACTGCCCCTACCATCCGCTGTTCCATCGTCGTCGTCGCGTGTCCTCCAGCCGTCGTCCAGTCTCAACCCGCACACTACGAACCTCTTCTCGTTGCGCTATTCTCCCCCTCGCGTTGCCAGCCTTCGTCTGTCAAAAGGAACGCTAAGAGAACGATCATCTTTCCCATGGGGAGTCTCGAACGACTGTCTGGCAATGGCGGTCGCCACCAACACCACCACCATCAACACCACTACCTGGAGATGGAAGAGATCAACACGAAGGACCTAGCGCAGAAGATCAGCAGTGAGCTGAAGAGGTACAGCATCCCTCCCGCCATCGATTCAGACTGAACCTCTGAAACATCGCTGTGCAAACAGTGGTTTCTACTATAACGTGATCTGCGTTTGGAGTGCAGAAAATATTCGAACAACTACCATCTCCAGGTGGTGGTGATGGTGGTGCTGGTGGTGGTGCTGTGGTGGTGGTGATGCGTAATGGATAGCAAACCCTTGTCCTGTCTGTGTGTTCCCGGCAGGTGCCCGTAGGCCTGGCTTCTGTAGAGGGACGATATTGACTGCCCCTGGTGACCGTTGATGCCGCCGTTCGTTCCAGCGCCGACCCCATGTACATTTTGTTCGATGGACTGACCCGAGGTCTGGAATGAACCCCCCCTTCAGCGCCGTTTGATGTCATGCTGTGATGGAGATGATGCTGGTGATGATGTGGATGGGTCGGCGGAGGATGTGATTGCGAGGATGGATTCCATTCGCCTTCTACCCCGTTCCGCTTCTCCCCACCTCCTCTTCCGCAAGATCTATCCATTTCCGAGACACGACCGCTTGTCATGAACCCAAATGTTCCCTTGATGAACTCCTCGGAAACGCTTCCGATCGCTGCCATTTTAGTTTTCTTGCAGTGTCACATTTGCAAAGTTGATTCCATTGCTTTCCGTGACCTAAAAAATGCTAAGTTGGAGTCCGAATTCATGTTTCCATTGCATACATCACTTCACTTATAGCAATTTCAACGTTCTGGCCGCCATTTTCCCGCCATTTTTGTTTTCTTCCAGTGCTACATAGGGCCTACGTGTCTTTGATTCCATTGCATGCCTAGAACCGTAACATCTTAAGTTAAACTGCAAAATCGTGTTCATATCACATACAATACCCGACTTACAGCCTTTTTAAGCAATAGGCCGCCATTTTGGCCGCCATCTTGTTTCTCCATGCAACCGCTATAAATCACGCTTGCTAACCGTGATTTTCGTTCTCAGAAGGGTCAAATTAGTCTAGGAAAGCATGTTATCAAATATTGTTACATGATCTGCTTCTAACAGTATCATTTCCAGATTCCATGCCTTGTCCAATTGGCGGCCATCTTTTTTCCCGCCAAAATTAGACCACTTGCCGTGGTCCAATTTCTTGTAACTTTTAGTATGTTTGACACCGGACCCAAGATACCAGAAAATCATCATAAGACACCTTCTTACAATTTTGGGGATCATTTCGTAGAATGACCCGACTATACAACCTTTTGAAGCAAATATAGGTCATCAGTTTGGCCGCCATCTTGTTTTCCCATGCAGCCGCTAAAAATTAAGCTTTCTAACCACGATTTTCGTTTTCAGAAGGGTCAAATTAGTCTAGAAAAGCATGTTAGCAAATTATTACATGATTTTCTTCCAACAGTACCATTTCCAGATTCCATGCCTCGTCCAATTGGCGGCCATCTTTTTTCCCGCCAAAATTAGACCACTTGCCGTGCTCCGATTTCTTGTAACTTTTAGTATGTTCATCACCAGACCTATGACTACGGAAAATCGTCATAAAACGTTTTCTTGCAATTTTTTTGGGGTCATGTCGTATATTGACCCGACTAGACTCATGCCAAGCCACAGACTCCCTATTTGAATTGACAGGTAACAGCAGTTCAGAGTTTCTGCAGTAGGCCATGGATGATAGTGAAGCATCATTGGGAGAACTCTCAACCATCCCAGATTGGAGTAGGAATCTTGAAGAGCGCTATGTAAAATAATCAGAGGCGGCACCAGCAGACATCTTTGCATCTGGGACATAGCCAGGGTTCAAGTCATGCAAGTAACTAGCGCAGAGGGCTGTCTCCTATGGCAAACAATGAGACAGAGAAAAGACCAGGGCAAGTGTTTTCCCCAAGGCATTTTCTCTGGGGTGCCATACTGTAGCCCGCCACTTATAAAAATTCTTATCGACTAGTTGTTATATTCGGTTTACTTCTAAATATATCAGACAGCGTGTGTTAGTTACAATGCAGAATAGTTTGGTGGTTAAAAAAAGGAAACTAGCCTACAGGAACTCCTTTCTCGTACCTCTTTGATTCTCAAAACAACTCGATCCGAAGTCTATAACTTTTATTGACATATGGCTTCGTGGCTTGACGACAATGTTTTCCTGGTGAGCAAAAAATCAAAGAAAATATTGAATTATTTTTCAATTGGACTTAATTAAAACTATTTTAGCTACTTAGGTAATTAAAACTTAGAGAAACGGTTTCTATATTGAACAAGACCTCGCTCCCGCCTGTTCGATTATTACATTTCAGCACTTTTGAAGATATAAAAATTGCGTTCTAAAATTTTATAGACACACATATATAGCACAAACCCAAAGTGTCTGAGCGGTTAAATTAAATTAACCTAGTAGCCCACAACTATAATATGATAGGGCCTAGCCCTATTTGATGCTGTTGTGTTACCCTGTAACAATTATTGTTACATTGCATTGCAGACGAGATACATTGCCTTCAGGAAATATAAACCAATCTCGATTCTAGATTAGTTCACACTCACTAGTTTAAGATCACAGTGAATGATTCTCTCTTCAAAGAGAAGCTGGAGGCAGTTGAGAATAGAGATTGCGTAATGACGAATCGTCATCAGGGAAAATCCCTGAAACCGGTTCTTCTTTATCAGCTCGTATAGGTTCATCCTAAAACATTTACAGTCTTATTGTCAAATTTCACCTTGGGACAGATATATTCAGTAATCAGTATAATAGTTGTATACTATTTCCTTCAAAAATCTGTAGGCCAATATTGCTAGTTAGAATTGATCCTAAAAACACATTATTATTTCAATATGTATGTATGTATGTATGTATGTATGTATGTATGTATGTATGTATGTATGTATGTATGTATGTATGTATGTATGTATGTATGTATGTATGTATGTATGTATGTATGTATGTATGTATGTATGTATGTACGCATAAATGCATGCATGTATGTACACATAAATGCATGCATGTATGTATGTATGCATAAATGCATGCATGTGTATATGCAATACAATAGTCATGAAATTGTATTAATGTAACAGTAATAGTAATGGCATATCATTTGTAAGTGACTTTGCTTGAAGGATATTAGAAATATCTCCTCCATTGTCATACACATGATATAGGTCATACGATGGTTGAACTGACCCAGTTCACTGACCCCAATAGTTCGAAGACTATGCAGAGGTGATTTCTAAACCGGAAGTGGCTGATCATGTGGATGACGTTGTAGTCTTCGTCAGCATCTCGTCCTCTCAACTGCTCCAAAATCTTCACTTCAATGAGCGCCTGATGTTGAAACCTGCCAAAGCATGCAGCAACTGGTTTTGTGCTTATACCATCTACTTATGTTTGAGTGTAGTTTAATGTAAAACATCCAACGCTACTGTAGGCCGATACTAAAGTTCATTAAGAGCCGAAATTATACCTGGAAAGTCTATGGGTCATGACTGTTGGGCAAGATATAATGCATGGAGAATGCTTGGAAAAGCCATTGCTATGTACAGCTCATGGTGAGTCACTGTACGAAATAGTCTAATCGAGTATATATTTGGTTACTGGAGCACAATGACAACATTACTGGTAAATAAAAGGCTAGAAACCGAATGCGTAGAAAAGGGTTGAGCTATAGCCTACTACTGTTGCACAGTAAGTGAAAGGAACAGTTAGGCAAATAATTAAAATCCATAAAACAAATCAATTGTATCCTTTGAATGACTCGGAAATCAACCGTCCATGCCTTATCCTTGCTCATTATCTTCTGTACTGCAGGCAGGTATTTATATAGCGCTCTCGAGTAAGTGTGACGGCAACGTACTTCTTTTTGTTGCGGATTATCTTGATGGCAACGCTTTCACGAGTCTTGTGGTCCGTTGCCTTGACGACCTGACCGAAGGCACCGGTTCCAAGTTGCTCAAGAATCTCATATCGATATATCAGGTGGTCTCCAAACACCTAGAGCAGCAGCAGCAACAGCAGCAACAGCGACATCTTCGGTATGAATGAATGAATATATGACTTAAATGTTATGAATGCTGTAGGCGACATTGATGTAGTCAAAACGAATCATAAGTAAAACATTGAGACTCAAAAGTGAGAGTCTGAGAACTTGAGAGGGCTTGTTCTCGTATTTTGAAATTACCGGTATAGTGTAACTTCCTTGTCTTCTTCTTCTTCTTCTTTCTTTTCTTCCATCAGTTTCCTGGCAATGAAGCCCTTATGAAGTTTCTCCACAGTGCTCTCTGTCTCTAACTGTTTCGTCCGCCGTGGTCAAGTTGGTTTTTTTTCCTTTTCAAATCTTCCTTGATATTGTCCATCCATGTTTTTCGTTGTCTTCCTCTTCTCCTTCCTCCTTCGAAATGTCCGTGCAAGGCCGCGAACATGTTGAAGGAGAAAGGAGTAGAAGAAGACAACAAAAAACATGGGTGGACAATATCAACGAAGATTTGAAAAGCAAAAACCTAACTTGACCATGGTGGGCGAAACAGTCAGAGACAGTGCAGAGGAACTTCATATTGTACATGTAACTTGAAATGTGACAAACTTGACGTAAAAATTATCATGGGACTCAACATAAAACTTAAAATAGAACTTAGCGCAGAATTTAACATAGAATTGGGCATTTAGCTTACTTATCTATTTATCACTAAATGACTAATTAATTAGTTTATTCGTTTATTTATTATTTTTAATGGATAGTCACCTTGACGTAAGATCCATATTCGTCATCGTATCCGTGGTTGAAAGTGGAAACTTCAATTCCCGGAAGTTTTTCAGCCTTCTGCCCCATGAACCAAATTTCCGGATAGTTGGCGATTTCCTGTCGTTCAAATGTCGTCAATTGTCCCGAGTCACAACGCAATGCCTCTAGAAATAAATTATTAACTATGCTGAATTGAAACACTCCGAGAATTTCATTCCTTCATTTCGAGAATTTATATATCGCCTTCAATAAACCTACCTACTCAGAAGCTGTTACAGCCACAGCAGAAAAAGTAGTTTATTATTTGAAGTCCTGCTGTGTTGATATTCAGCCCTTCAAAGATTCTGCAATTTTTAACCTCAACTTGAAACGAAGAGTGGGCCTAATTGTTTCAACGTAACGCTTTACTGATTGCTACTTATAATCAATAATTAGTAATTAGTAATTAGAAATTAATAATTAATAATTAATAATTAATAATCAACAATTAATAGTTAATAATTAGTAATTAATAATTAATAATTAAATAACTTATTACTTATTACTGATTACTGATTAAAATTACTAATTACTAATTACTAATTTCTAATTTCTAATTACTAATTACTCACTACTAATTAATAACTAATAATTAAAAATTAATAATTAGTAGACAGTTTACATTTATTCTTCATTGCTACCAACTACCAAGAAAACTACCGACCAGTTGAATTTGATATAAATTCGTTAACACCACCACTGTTCCTACTCCAACATTGCCAGCCCCAAGCCTGGACGAAAGAGGTGGGCGACACCAATGATCCTTGTAATCCCGCAGCGTCGTTAAACTGCAACTAATACCATTACGACATATAAATGCATTGATATTTTGCCTGCAGACATTTCCTCATTCACTCACCAGATGGCGAAAGTGGCCAATGATGGCTGCTGGTTGCACGAGTAGTGCCACCTCCCGATCGAGTTATTGGCTCAATGGTCTCGTGGTTCAAGCCTCGCGGTCGTCTCACGTTCAACTCCGGCAGCATGAGTGTGTTTGAAGACGATGATGGAGGTGCAGCATTGGTCAGCAACGACTGACCAAAGCCACCGTGTCCACCACCCAACTGGAGGCTCTTCAGGCTCAGATCTGGAAGGATCGCCGCATTCCGTGGACTGTTCTGTAATGTAATGTAATGAAAAGCAAATAAATATAATGAAGGAAAATGAATTAGATTCCTATTCTACTGCTACCTATATCATATGCTACTACCCACTGCTGCTGCTGCTGCTGCCACTACTAATGCTGCTGCTGCTCCTACTGCTGCTACTGCTGCTACTACTACTATTGCTGCTGCTACTATGCTACTGCTGCTGCTACTACTACTGCTGCTGCTACTACTGCTGCTGCTGTTGCTACTACTGCTGCTGTTGCTGATGTTGCTGCTACTACTACTACTGCCGCTGCTGCTGCTGCTGCTGCTACTACTACTACTACTAGTCTACCACTACTGCTACTATACAAGGGATCCAGGGGGGGCCAATCCGGCCATGCCCCCCCCATTTAAAAATTGCATGGGACGTGGCCCCCCATTTGGTTTCAACAAGTACTTTTTTCCCCAATTTTGGCCGATGACTAAAAAAAAAAAAAAAAAAAAAAAAAAAAAAAGGTCATCAGTTTTTTCGGCGGTTGAAATGGTGTCTTCCCCGAAAAATTGGCCGACGACTAAAAAAAAAAAAAAAAAAAAAAAAAAAGGTCATCAGTTTTTTCAGCGGTACAAAAAAAAATTTTCGCCGGGGCAACACCCAAAATTTTGGCCCCCCTTCGAAAATTTCTGTATCCGCCCTTGCTACTATATATATGTATACTGCTGCTGCTGCTGCTGCTACTACTATTACTACTACCACTACTTCTACTATTGCTACTAGCACCACTGCCACCGCTACAACCACTATACTATTACTACTAATCAACTGTCACTACTACGGCTACAGTTGCTACTACTGCTACTGCTACTGCTGTTACTACAACGACTACTCTTAAGATAAACACGCGACGTCATTAATTCTATTGTTAATTGGCCAGTTGCTGATGCTGGTAGATATTCGATTACCTGATCGGTCGGTGGGGGATAGTATACAGAGAGCGTGCCGTGTCTTACCTTTGCGCACCTGCGACGTAAAGGTATGACAAACAAAGGCGCCGGTGTATATACAAGATCATTGTCTTACCTGTGTGGACAGGTGTCCGCTCTTGCGGCTGCAACCCGCCATTGTCGTCGGCATCTCGAACGACGGTTGATGCTTATTGTTGATGATGATGGAGAGGTTCAGCGGCTGAACGACAAGAACCGGTTCGTCAACGGCCGCCGCCAACGCCTTCAGAGGGCGCTGCGGCATCTTTACGATTCTGGCGACGGTCGCGACCTCTTCCGCTGTATAAGCGTCATGTAATGTAATGTGATACAATTCATTCGTTCAGTCGTTCGTTCGTTCGTTCGTTCAGTCATTGAATAAACTATTAATTGATTAATTCCATCTTTCGCTCGTTCATCATTCACTTGTTCATTCTTTCATTCCTTCGTTTATTACTTCATTCATTTCTTCGTTCATTCATTCGTTCGTTCATTCGTTCATTCCTTCAGAAGTTCAGTGTCAGAAAACTTCACCTATATATTTATAAATTCACCCATACATGTACAATTGTACAATGTACATCTATGCAATTATTCATCTGTTTGCTCGTTCACTCCATCAATTCACTCGTTCAATCATTCATTCAATCGTTCGTTCGTTAGTTCCTTCATTCGTTCGTTCATTCATTCACTCGTTCATCCATTCATCCTTTCCTCCGTTCAATAATATTGTTTCCTCACTTTCTGTTTGCGATTTATGGCTGTACAGTATACAGTGTACACTATACAGTATATAGTGTACAGTGTATACCTAATTAGTTTAAGAGGATCGCGTCTCAGAATTTGTCCCAAACCGGTTGGCTAGCTCAGTATTTGTCCCAAAATGACATGTACTATATATAATACTCTAGTCTCGAAAAACTATATATATATGTATATATTAGTGTGGTCCATGAGACAATGGTAAAAAATCATCTTCAGCAAAACTTTGCTCCACAAGTCTAAATCTGTTCTACCTCTTCTAAGTAAGATTTGTACCAAATTTGAAGCAGATTGGAGCACTTTTAGAGGTAGCTCAAATCCTTACAATTTCCTCATAATACAGTTGTTCCACTGCACTTGATTCTGATGATGAGTTCCAAGCTCCTAGACTGAAATCTCAGCCAAAGCAAGCAAAGTTCAATATCCTTACGGATCCCAATGTCACTTCTACTCTGGACCGAGTCAATGTACCAGACTGAGGTGCCACATATATTCTTGATGCAGTTGCACAGGCTCTTGGCCATAATGTCAATACGATTACTTTGTCAAGATGCTCCATCCGAAGATCGCGCTACAAGAACCGTGAAGAGGAGGGTAGATGCACGGACAGGGCGGTCATTGGCTATGTGCCGCTGGGATGGTAAATTTCTACCCGGCATTACTGGCTAGAAAGGAGCAGTTGCCAGAATTGCAGTAGGCCTACTTGTCACAGGTAACGGGGAAGAGATCTTGCTGGGAGTACCAACAATTGGCCTGTGAACCGGTAAAGAACAAGCCAAAGCATGTCTGAGCACACTGGATGAGTGGGGTCTTCAAAATCGAGTTCGTGGATTAGTGTTTGATACCACTGCCAGCAATACTGGTCTCAAGAAGAGTGCCTGCACTTTTATTGAGAATGCTCTTGAACAAGAATTAGTGTGGGTGGATTGCCGCCATCATGTCATTGAACTTGCACTTACTGCTGTTTTCGGATCTTTATTTAGACCAACTGGAGGACCATGAGTTCTTATGTTCAGGAGGTTCCAGCAAAGCTGGCCCAACATTGACAAGGCAAAATTTGAAGTCTCTTCTGATAACTTATTCACTGCACAGTGCACACACTTTTGCTCTTGGAGAAGAAATGGTAAAATTCTGCAAGGCAACGCTGCATGGAAAGATCACATCAAAGAGAAGACTACGAGGAATTCTTGATACTCAGCTTGATCTTCCTGGGTGGTGAAAGTGGGTCATGGGTCTCCTTTCGGGCGCCAGCAGCTTTCCATCATGCGCATTGGATAGCAAAAGCCATATAAAGCCTTAAAATATTTCTTTTCCAATAGCAGTTTTTACTAACTGTCAAAGAGAAGCACAGTGTAAAGGAGATGGCACTGTTCGTGAGTCTACTTCTTGAGGAGCTCAGTGAATATACAAATGTAACAGTGGCAAAGGTGGCCTCGACCGCACTTGGCAGGATCTTTGCTATTTTTCCGAATTTTTTTTGGCTTGTCATTGTTTGATGACAGAATAGGAGCGGATGTGAAAATACTGATGGCGATAAACCTCCGCCTTCCACGATCCATCAGTTCCGTGAAATGCCTCGACCATCCGCCTGAACCACTCAGCTCTCTTGGCCTTGCATCTTGCTTCACAGAGAGAACTACTGTCATCTTTGACGCTCTGCACTTGAATGGAAAAGAGAAGGCCCAAGGCTTTCTAGCAAAGGACCCTGAGGAATGGAGCGACGATCCCTTCTACCAGGTTCTCCAGATGGCAGCGTCGGTCATGACAGTTGTGAACGACTCTGCTGAGCGAGCCATTGCTTTGTTGTAACAGTACAATTCATCACTGACAAAGAACGAAGAACAGAAGCAGTGCCTTCTTAGGCTCGTGAAACGGCACAGGAAGATCTATCCATCCTGTTTCAAGGCCACGTTAGTGAAGATGACAGAGGATAGTAAAGGACACTGAAGGTGCTATCCAAGAATAGCTGTATAGTGTGCCATTGTGCCCATAGAAACACTGGACATTTGGAAACCTTCATTTATTTTCATTTGCAACAATTACACGTTTTTATTCAACGCAAATTCTAGTTTACATTCTTATGTTGCAGATCACTGATTATATGCTCAAACGGTGAAAAAACATTGACCTTGAGCGCCCTCTAAATATATTCCAACCGCTCTAAAATTTGGTAGATGTGATACTGACCTGCCAAAGAACAAAACTGGGGTTGTGGAGCCCAACTCTGAGAAAGTTTTTATTTTTGGACCACACTAGTATATATAAATATAAATATAAATATAAATATATAATGTATGTAAGAAACGAGGGTGGCGCTATATGAATTGACAACTACTACAGCACTGTACAGAACAGATGGATAATTTCACAAATAATTAATAATAATCGTATGATTTAATAGAGGTCCATGTAGAATCAACGCTATCAAACAAGTTATAGCAACAAGGCTAAAATCAATTCCATTATAACTCCAATGAACCGTCTGCACTGCAAGGCATTTTAATCAATTCTTCATGCACCTAGTGCACCCACTAAAAACGCGCCCACGTTTGTCCACGTACCATGATCAATTACACCTTATCTAAGTTATCTATAGCCATAGAAATCTGATCAAGAAGATCTTATCTTTCCATAAGACTTTATCAAGAAGAGTCAGTGGGCCACACGTTTCCGAGAGAACATTATTATTATTAAGTAGGCCAAATAATTATTATACGCCCTACCCATGCAGGCAGACCATGCATTTCATATTTGATACCTCAAGTAGAGCCTAGTAGACTATACCGTCCCAATTAGACCATACATCTTTCCACGAGACCATAACAAGTGGACGATAATCTTGCCACAAGACCTTACCAATTAGAGACCATACCTTTCCAAGTAGACCATACATCTTTCCACGAGACCATAACAAGTGGACGATAATCTTGCCACAAGACCAGTGCCGGCGCCAGGATTTCAGTTTTGGAGGGGCTGAAGCCCGCGGCCAAATTTTCCATTTTCGCCGTCAAAATTTCTGACGACTTTTTTTTTTTTTTTTTTTAGTCATCGACTAAAATCGTGAATATTTCAATGTAAAATAATTCAGATGGTCATTTTTTTTAGGAGGGGCTGAGCCTCTTGTAGGGGGGGCTTAGCCCCCCCAGCCCCCCCTAGCGCCGCCACTGCACAAGACCTTATCAATTAGAGACCATACTTTTCCAAGTAGACCATACAACTTTCCACGAGACCATGGCAATTAGTCGATAATCTTGTCACAAGACCTTCCCATGTAGAGACCATACCTCTCCAAGTAGACCACACAACTTTCCATGAGAACATAGCAATAGACCATAATTTATCTCATGTCTTTCCATTAGACCTGATCAAGTATACTCAAGTAGACCATTATAGGCCTACATCTCTTCATGAGAACAAATAGACCATACATGTAAAATATATTTCCTTAAAACCTTATCAAGTAGATCCACAAGTATTACCTCTTTCCAAGTGACCAAGCATTTCCTATTGTGCATGGATAGAAATCTTCCACAAAACTCATCAAGCAGAAAGATAGCACTTTCCCAAAGAACTACTCTGTAAAATCATACAATCATACATCTATCCAATAGACTTTATCTTCTCTCTCGTATATTAAAGTATCTCTTCGTTTTTCTCTACTGCATCAAATCATCCATTCTCTCACAGGTCTATCGCATTGTATGCATGGGAGCGCTTCTGACAGACTTTTGCTGACAGGAGCGCTTTATAAATTCTCTCATACGCAATACACTACCATAATGTCATCAATACCTTTATATGATCTTGTCCCATATCTATATAGAACTTCCCGGCTTAAGTGACGATTTCTCACATCAATCTGCCATCTAGTCTTGCTTGGTCTCATTGGTCTCATGTAATTATATGTGACCTATGCATCCTTGATAATGAGTGTCCCTGTCCTGGCCTGGAAGGATCAGCGATATTGACGAGCCAGCTTTAAAATATACGGGCATCATCTGGATAATGAAAGGAACTCATCGATTTCAAAGAATTTCTTCTCTCGGGATTTCGCCAAACCGCGATCACTAATTCATCAACGACAAAAGATTTATCAATGGTGGTCACAATAGAAAAAGCCCAGCATGTACCCACACACGCAGGCACACACACACACACACAGATATATAGATATGCGCACACATTAGACTCTATATACAACATCTGCAAATATAGTATATGTGCCTATATATACATGTTACATTATGACATTAATATCACCTGGTCACCTGGTGCCGGCAGCTCTTGGAGCTTTGGCGACATTCGTTATGTATCCTCTCCAGTGTCTCCTCTCTCTTGTCGCCTCTCTTAGCTGCTCCAGGCTCATGCCAGACTTTTCCTGTACCTCATCCAACCATCTCTTCCTCGGTCTTCCGCATCTCCTCCTTCCCTCACCGCATGCCGTCATCAGCTCCTTTTCCAAACCGTTAGATCTCATCACATGGCCGAAGTATCTCAATTTCCTCCAAGTTGCTGTTTGCTGTAGTGTCTCCTCTCTCTCTATTCCGAGCTCCCCACGCACCGATTCCTTAGTTATGACATTTGTATAGGCCCTATTATATTTCATTATAAAAATTTGTATAAATGTAATCACATTTTTACAATAGAGCCATGCATATACATATACAGTGAATTCGATTTCAGCGTTCTGTGCTAATTTTAACTTCTGTGTACACTGTATACTAACCAACTATATGAGTCTAACAAATAAACGCAGAAATGATTAACACTCAAAATCCTGTGACAGCGTTAAAAGTCGGTTAAAACAAATTAGGTAAAAGTTCAGACCCCCTTGAAAATTGATTTTCCGTATAATCGCCGATCAATAATCGTTCGTGTATTTCGCTGAATTGCTATCGAGCGAGAAAGATCGTTAACCTCCAGTTTATTAGCGCTTCCTTTTCACATTATAGGGCGAGCACAACAAACATGCAGTGACATCAACAAGGCCACCACGTTGGGCTAAAGTAAACACTTTGCAGCAGATTATAACCAGCAAAGTGCGACGCAGTCTTGCAAATGAGTTTCGCCGTCTGCCCCCTTCCCGCCATCTGTATCTATAATAGACCATAGGTGGGTCTCGTCTTGATCAACAACCGTTTAATTATTATAAATTATGATTTCTTAAGAATCTGTCGTCGTCACACGCGGACTAAAGAGATCTCACGCTACGCGACGTGACCGCACTGCAGGACGGTGACGAGAGACAGACTGTTGGAGACAGACGGGTAGATATGTAGACAGACAGACATATACAGACAGACAGACAGACAGACAGACAGACAGACAGATAGACAGACAAACAGACAGACATGCAGACAGACAGACGGGTAGATATGTAGACAGACAGACATATACAGACAGACAGACAGACAGACAGATAAACAGACAAACAGACAGACATGCAGACAGACAGACAGAAGACAGACAGGCGGATGGACGCAGATAGACAGATAGACAGACAGGTGCAGACATGCAGAGAGAGTCTACAGAAAATATAAACAGGCAGACAGGGAGGTAAATATATAGACAGACAGAAAATAATAGAGAAACAGACGGATTGACGAGGATAGAAAGACAGACAAGCAGCCAGACAGATAGACAGAAGACAGGCAGACGGATGGACGAAGATAGATAGACAGACAGACAGACAGAGAGACAGGTAGACAGATATACAGAAATATAGACAGGCAGACAGACAGTCAAAAATTACAGAGAAACAGACGCATGGACGAAGACAGAAAGACAGACATACAGACAGATAAGCAGACAGATGGACAGTCATAAATGCATAAATATACAGACAGTCTTTAGAAGGACAGAGGATGGCTCTTGATGCACCGAATGAGCGTATTATATATATATTGAAAATAATGGACCTAATAAAACGTTATACGTGCATAATCTCAGGCACTTGAAGGCAAATTTGACAGCAGCTTAACTTAACGAAGAACTGCACTGGCTTCCAGGTCGCCGTTAGTCCGCACTCGACATCAAATTGCTAATAGACGGAATGTTCCGATGCTGGCCAGGCTGATCCAACCTTCTCTATGCAAGACGAGATTTAACTGACACCAAAATAATGAACCATGAAGTTAACGACAAACCCCCGTCCTACCCCTCTGTTCTTGCCTGGACCCATACTGTAAGTGGCTTGGAAAGGGGGGATATTCATTACAATACTGGATATCCCATTCAATGGTCAATTCCTTGTTACATGCATGTTTAACGAAACTGCCATATCAAAGATACATGATTAGTGTCGACCTACTCCTTTATCCTGCAGACGTGGAACTGGTGACACGAAACAGAGTATTCCCCTGAAAGCTATCCAGGGGGATGAATTAATCTATCCCCGGATGGAATTAACCGGTCTATACTATCCGGGGGGATAAACCATTCTATCCCCTTTTTTGAAAACTGCGCATAATAAATTTTTTTATGTTGTAATCAAGATTTAAAGTGACTAATTGTTTTAAGTGTCCTAAGCAATGCTCAGATAAAGGCAACTCGAATTTATTTAGTGACTGAGTGTTCTTAAGTGTTTTGAATGTTTTAAGTGCTCTAAAAACAGGGCAAAACAAATTATCTAGTAGGAATAAACATACCTGTTAGTGTCATTGTTTAAAACAAAGCAGATGAAAATTAATTTGCAAAAAAAACCACGGGGAAGCGTTTTTTTGACTTTTTTTATTTGGGGGATACAATTAATACAGGGGATACTCTATTTCGTGACACTGGCACTGGCAGAGTTTCAATGGTGAATTTCAGGCCACGGAGTTCTTTGACTGTTCTTCCTACTTCTCCCCCCTTCTTCTATCGTCCTCATTCCCCACTCAAACATCCATTGTATATACATGTAGGCGAATTTTCCGCGAACATAATATATAGTGACAAAGCGACACACCAATATTAGGCTATGCGTATTCACTAATTCGGTGTTGCATGGATTCAGTATACATAGTTTAATATATAAAATTTAGGGAAATAAAATATAGTTTATGTATATCCAATAATCTAACAAAATCTTTTCCAGTTCGTGAGAGTTTATGCGCCTGATAATAATAATTAGTTATAGGTCTCATTATCGGTTTTATACAATGCATGCATCTAGATCGGGTGCGTGTTTGCTATCTCTGAAGGTCAACCATAATACTCCCCCAGAGCAGTGACATTGAATACACGGCCACCTTCTACATGTATGTACCGAGTTTAATCATTATTATAGTTGCGTGTCTAGCTCTTTGTTTGTGCGTCCGTGTGTGCGCTCGCGTGTGTGTGACACAATATCATGTTAGTATATATAGAACAATGGATGGCACCGCTTGGTACGTGGTTCTATTTACAAGAGGAGACACGATTGTTCACACATAATTAATTTATTCCATGATTATAGAAGTCTGAAAAACTACAACGTTGGAGGTATAGTATACGGGCGAATCAAACAGAATTTCTCAGTATAGCCTACAAATACTGAATAGGTAGGATTTCAACAATGTAGACGAATGTATATTATTATTAACTAGCTGTACCCGGCCACGCGTTGCTGTGGCTGAAAAGACCTCCAACCCTCGCTTCTTCTGTCCCTCCCTTACACTCCCCTCCTCTCTCCCTCCTTCCATCCCTACCTCCCTCCCACCATCCCCCTCCCTCCCTTCCTACTTCCCTCCCTCCATTCGCCTGCCTCCCTCCCTTCGCCTCCCTCCCTCCCTTCCGTTTTCTCCGCTTCCTCCCCTCGCTTCCCGACAACCACATAGATAATTATATGCGCCATAAAATACGGCTGCATTCGAATGCAAATCGAAAGACAGATGTGTGAAAATTGAAATCGAAATCGCTCGAATCGAATGCAAAGTTGTGGGTTTTTTGTCGAAAAGATTGCGCTTTTTCCAAAAAAATATACAAACCCGCTCGTATTCGAATAGAACTTTTGCTTTTGTTTTCAAAACAATCGATTAAGAACTTTCCGAGATCCTTGATAAGGTAGGCTACAATCTTTTTACATTTTTATTTATATGGATTAAAGGTGAATTGATGTTGTGTGTACGGGTATCGCCCACAAGAAGTAATCCCCAACGGTTTATACCAAAAATAAGCATTTTCAAATAAGGTTTTACAGGCTTAAAGGTAGGCTAACTCATATCTGTGTACAATGGCCAAAATTGATTTTATCAAGAAATTTCAATTAGAACAAAGTTATATCACTTTTAGTGAGCCCACCCAGTGCATCCACTGGTTTTTGACGATGCAAAAACGTGGCGCTACAAAAAGTAACAAAAACGATGTCAATCTCAAATAGCCTAACTGTTATCAAAATGAACTTGAAATTGTCAGACAATCATTATCATTATTATTATTATTATTATTATTATTATTATTATTATTATTATTATTATTATTATTATTATTATTATTATTATTATTATTATTATTTAGAAAAGAAACATGCACCAGCGTAGCTGGACGTCACCGTGACGTCATTTAGCTAGATTAATCCTAACTATGGAATTGCGCGCAAAGGATTTTTCTGATTCATAATTTTATTATTAAAACAGTATAATTGAAATTTATGAGACTTGAAATGGCCAAGGCTTCAGTAACAGACAAAATGTGTATTCAGATACTTTGTGAGCAGGCTCCTGAGATTAAGCTATGATCACCGATTACGCTGATGAACAGTGAGAGCGCAGAAATTAAGAGTTAAATTGACAGATAAGAAATTATTATAACGTTGAAAGGAGATCGGCTCAACGTCAACATTATTGTTCTGGTTTCATTGAGAAGAACCAATAGCCCCCCATCAAATCTACTGATTTTTATCCGATAGGTTATCAAGTCTGGAGAGCTGTAGGACGTAGCAATACCAGGATCTGCAGCCAAAACAAAGAGTGATAAGAGAATAAATATTGATTGTCGCGTTGGAGTCGATATACCGCATGGGAAATTTACGCTATATAGAACACATCAGCAAGGCCATGGAGAACTTTACAAAGAGTCTGAAAACAAATGTGAGCTCTGGTGGTGGACACAATGAACACAAATTATGAAGCAGATCAAGTTTATCTGATTACAATTTGAGGCGTGACTTGATAAAATTGCTTTCTGTTACTTTTCGATGCGCTACGTTTTGTTTTTGGAGTGTCAAAAACAGTGGGTTGCCTCACTAAAAGTGCTAGATCTTTTGTCCTGTTTGAAATTTCTTCGTCAAATTTGGTTATTGTAGGCCTAAGTAGATATGAATTACCTTTAGGACCGTGAAACTTTGGTCGAAAATTATTATATCGTCGATGACGCATGGAGATGACTTCTATCGACTGCAACGCTGTTAAACTATATGTTGTGGGGCGCGGTGGTGTAGTGGTGGCGTCGTTGCCTTGAAGCCGGAAGGTTCTAGGTTCGAATCCAACTCAAGTCGTCGCGTAGGGATCTTGGGCAAGTCCTTCACACGCAATTGCTCAGCGCTTCGGCGTGAAACTCAGATGCGGTGTCCGCTCTGCAGTCGGGAGCGCCTCTGAGTAGGGAGCTTGAAGGGGCGCAATAACAGGCGCGCATACAAACAAACAAACTTCTGGCGAAGATATTGGCAAAAAAACGTAGGGATTACTTTTTGGGCCCACCCTGCATGTAGCATACCTTCGCAAATAGACCTACCAGTGACATTGTTGCATATTTCAAACTATCTATTTTATAATATGTGAATTACAAACGAATGAGAGTTGTAGTAGTGGTGGTGATGGTGATGGTTGGATGGGGTGGGAGTAGCTGAGCATAGGCCTACCTGAAACGTTATTGTGACATATATAGGCCTACATCCAAACCGTCATTGTATTCGATCGTAGGCCTATATAGTGAAGGAGCGCAGCTTGTTGCTGCCCTCCGAGTGTTGCTCTTTAGGTTTTTTGCAGTTTTCGATTGAATTTCAAGCGCCCTATTAACCGTGTTACGGCGCCATATAAATTGTCGCAATTATATTATCATCATTATTATCATCATTATTATTATTGATCGATATATGCATCGGAGGTAAGGCAACAGTGCAGTGATTCCCAACCTTTTTTGGCTTGCGGCACATTAAGAAAGAATTAAAATTTTCGCGGCACACCTAGGTTAATAATAATCACCTTTTAAAATCTATTTCTCACTATTATTTAATAATATTAAAATTTTAATGTTCTTATTAAATTTTATTGTCTAATAATACCTTAGTGAGTCTATAGTCGGTCAGCAGATCAAATTGAAACGAAGCTCCATGGACGACTATCATAGGCTAGGCCTACTCGCGATACTCGCATTTCATCGTTGATTCGAAGAAGTCTCTACCTCTTTTTACACTTGATTTCAGTTAATTGAAAATCCAAATCCACAAAACCAGGAAGATACAAATGGCAGAAGAACTTTGACTGCTTTTGAACTGATCGAAGGATATGATTTCTGAATGGAAAGCCAAACTCATCCAAACCTTTTTGGAAAAAGTTGACTGATAAAATTTATCACTTCGTAAATCAATTATGAGCTGCTCTTCATAGGCCTACTCGGTTGTAAGATTTCTTGTTTTGCCGATTACGAATGGACTGATTACCCAGTCAAAATTATCGATTGCAAGAGAAGGGAAGTAATGTTGTACTGCTGGCTGTAGGTCTATCAACGTGTTTAGTACTTGAGGTGGTGCAATTTTCTTTTAACTGAGATTCATTGACGGTTGACCGTGGGAAAACAATTAAGATTTCCCATGGAGATCTTAACCTGCTACAGTGTGAGAGATTAAAGCCAGCTGACTTAAGTTTTGATGCTGAAGTGATAATTAATGTTTTCGGTTGTTTTGCTTGGAATCATTATTAATTAATAACTTTTGAATTTTCCCGCGGCACACCTGCAAAGTTCTCGCGGCACACTAGTGTGCCGCGGCACACAGGTTGGGAATCACTGCAACAGTGAGTGAGAAGCAGTTTGTAACGCAGGACCTATACACAGTGGTCCATATAAAATAGGTCTATACGGCGATATGAATCAACATTGGTTACATTACCTGAAGATTTTCTTTCATCTTTGGTAAGCTTATTTCAATTATGATCCCATGTATGATTGTATATTATATGCAAACGATTCATAGCAGAACAGTCAAGCTCGCGCTCTCTCCGATCTTACTTATTTACATCGATAAAAACTCGTAGGACCTAATACAGGTTACGTTTGTCCGGCGGTATATAATAGGCCTACATACATTAATGCAAATCCACATGGGCATGCCTGTTTGCGCAAAGCAGCCTTCTAATAACGCCATTTTAAACCTTGAACCAGAAAACGTGAAAGGCATGACCCATTAAGTTTACGACAATATATATATATATATATATATATATATATATATATATAATGTATGCATATTATGTAGTGCGTACTGTATATATGCACATGTATGACTGCATTGTCTAGTTATACATAATATAGTTTACAGAGTTATATAGACTATGCATAATATGCAAATACCCAACAAGATTTGCTTTTAACGCACAAACGCGAATCTACCTACTCCAATCGCATTTGCATAATTTTATTGGCCATCGCGGTATGCATCAAAGAATCGAATGACCGTTATAATTACTGCAATCGAGATAATTATGCAGACGTAGGCCTACGAAAGGACTTCTGACGCCCTTCGAGTCATAAATTTCGACGCTATAGCAAGAGTACAAGGTTTTACCTGAGAGACTGCGGCGGACGGAAGCCTAGAAGTCGAGAACGTCCTGCAGCTCCGACATATAAGTGGTCGTCGATAGGAAGTATATATTGGTGATAGAACGTTGCAGACGGTTGGTAAATAAATACAAGCGGTGACTTCAAACCGTCCGCTAAAGCCTAGTTCGACTACGTTAAAAAACCGAGACGGAAAGTCCAATAGAGCGACAGGATTATGTATGTCCAAGCGGAGTGAACACGTGATCACGTCATAACGTCCTGCTCAAGGTTATATTTCGTCTGCTGCTGATGATGATGACGTTGCAAGTTGCAACCGCAGTAGAACGCAGAGTCGCTGAACGCGACCTTCTCGTGGCTCCCTCTGTTTCTTTCACGAAGGCGTTAGTTAGCATCGTTTGAGCGGACGACAGCACGAATAGTAGAAGGCGGTGTTGTGCACGCAGGCTACGATATACCAGCGCTGGCTGTTTCATATAATATAATTAATTGGCAAGGTCGTTAGAAACGCGGTTGTGAAATCACGTCAACCTTCGTCTGAAGATATAAACCGCTTTCATGAAACTGTTGGCGGATACACAGCTATTCATGCGTTGGTATTCATCTGTTGACAGCCGATTTATCGCAGATTTATCGCCAGACCTCAGCTTAAGCCAGCAGTTAATAGACCGCGGTCTGGAAATCGATAGAAAGCCTATTATCGCCCACTGGACGATAAAATGGGTTCATACAGACGGAAACGTGAAGAGTAGCTGTCAAGTCTGTCGGTCTGTCGGTCGGTCGGTCGGTCGGTCGATCGGTCAGTCGGTCGGTCGGTCTGTCTGTCGGTCGGCTGGTACAATAACCAGTTTCCCCGTCCATTCACTCGATCCGTATTGATCTCTCGTTGAGTATATTCGGATATTATCGCTCTGGTATGTTCAAGGGGGCTCAGGTTATACGGTGTTCCACTGCGTTCTAGGTTCGAAACCATGTGAGCCGATTGGATATCATTTCACTAGCAGACACGCATTTTGTTGAGGAGTGAGCAGTAGACTTGGTCTATACATGGTCATCGTGCTAGAGTCAGAGTCAATGATGAAGTCAGAGTCAAGTTCGGAGTCAAAGTCAGAATCAGTTTGGAGACTTGGAGTCAGAATCAATGTCACAGTCGAAGTCAGAGTCAAGCTGGAAGCAGAGTCAAAGTCAAAACCAATAGTCGAAGTCAAGGTTTGAGTCAATTAAGTCACAGTCAAGCTGGAGAGAGAATAAATGTCAAAGTCAAAGTCAAACACTTTGACATCACTTCATCATCATCATAAACATAATTCCTGAAGCCACTTTACGACATTGTTTACGAACAAATTACCTCCATTGTGTTCGGCAATTTGTCAAGTCCATTGATCCTCTTAGTGTCAGTTCAATTGTTGCTATATATAGGGCTTAGGCTACCCATTGATGTTGTCTATCCTGCAGCGCATTTTTGCTCTCACTTGACTTCGTTTCCCGCTGAATCTCGAACACAGTTGGATCGTTCAACAGGCATTCTCCATTGAGCGCCTCTGAGTAGTTTCTTGAAGGGCGCTATATAAATGCTCTGAATGAACGAATGAATCCACTGATCTAGGCCTTCGGAGTCTTCATTGAACGACTTTGCCAAGCAGAGTTCTTTGAATCTTTGATGTTTCGTGCCATCGTGCGTGCGTGTGTGTGCGTATGTGTATGCGTGTGGTGTGGTGTAGGTGCGTGTGCGCAGGGTTTTTTAACGTGCAGTTGTACACAAAATGTGCAGTTCTAAATGGATTTGTGCAGTTGTAGAAGCACTTCTGTACAGTTAAAACTAGTAAAAAAGGGTCATTGTCCTCCGATTGGAAGTAATTTGCCATGGATGATGGGAAAGGAAAGAAGGAGTTGTGCAGTTCTAAAAATTCTTTAAAAACAGCACGCACACGGTGTGCGTACGCGCGCGTGTGCGCGTGCGTACGTGTATGCGTGGGTGAAGGCGTTTGTGTGCGTGCGCGTGTTTATGCACACAAAAAATAATTAATTATATTTTTAGAAGTATGGATTGGTATATCGACGATGATGCATACGTTCTCACATCATTGACATCGTTTTCCATGAAAACCTCTATGACCAGTTTCTCAGGAAGTGGCGCTGTACAAATTCCTTGAACCACCTACAAACACGCCGTCTGACAAACAGCAACACAATCCACTGCAGTGTATACTGTATAGCGTTGCGTAAAAACCGTCGACAGCTTATTAAGCGACGTCCCGATATAAATCATTTCGCTGGCAAAGATTCTGACCTGCGCTGACCCCGTACGATTGTCACTATCGACCCTTAGCTGCTGCCGTGCACAAGCGGTAACTGGCACCGTAATCGGGAAACCAGATATGATGGAAAGAGTGGTGTTAAAAATGCGAGGGTCAGACGGCGGTTAATAGTCTGGCAAATTCCCAGACGGCTCGTAAATCAGAAGCCGAGTGATTAACAGAGTCGCAATACATTCGCAGCTTTTGGGATTCCAATCCATTATGTAGCCAAATTTTAATGGAAATTATGGACTATGTAATTTTTTAATAATTTTTAAAATTTGTTATCCATTGACTAAGCAAATATCTATGGCGCAGGAAAATATTTGTCAGTGAAGGACTAATTATGTCCTCTTTCCTAACGTTATCAAACCTGTCCCTTACTCTCGGGTGTGCATATATATATATAGCCAGGAAATTTTCGGGAATTTTCTAATGAACGTAGCCGTAAAGTACACAGAATAGAGCAGTTTAAACAGATTTTAAATAATTTATTTTGGCGGTTGAGTCGTAGCCCCCCTCCCCGAGTCGCTCCCTAAATACTCATGCTCGCCTTTATATATCATGCTCTCCTAGACTCCAACGGCTTATCTAGTCGTGGGCTATACAGCGCATGCGCATGCCTCAAATTGATTCGTCTTGGCGAGAGATTTATTTCATTCGTGCGAGCAGACGATCTCATCAGCAGACGACATTGTTTCAATGGCGCGATGCCAGATGGCGGTAGAATCGCAGCCGAAGTCAACAGAGGCCCTGTATTGTAATCCCGCTATAATAATAGCGATGAAAATAATTAGGATTGAATCTTTCTCGCAGGCGACTCATTGCATCGCTCAGAAAAAATTATTGGCTACTAGAATATTATTTTGGAAGTGATATTGGAGACCGATGTGTTTATGCAAAACATCATATTACGTAATAATAATAGCTCCAAAACCTTAAGCCCAGGGCTTAAAGTGTGCCTAGACGGTCATGGACGGCGTCCATGCACTTGCTTTAAAATCTGAACGCCGTCCAGCCACTTATTGGCGAGCACAGACTGGAAATGTAAGGGGCGTCCAGGCACTTCTTTTGGAGAGGTAAGGGGCGTCCAGGCACTTATTTTTCTACACTTTAGGTACTGCAAGTTAAGCCTTGAGGTAATTCCAAAGGAAGTTAGCCTATATAGTCCCAGAAAGAACCTGCTTTTCTTTCCCATGCACCCACACAATTATATCCTCACCTGGTATATTATAATATCATGTGTTGTCTTACCTTTACGATGATCGAACTTCACTGTTGCATCCTTGTGACCAATAGCATCACCTCGATACACACAATGATTCATTGTGATCTATCCATCAAGATATCACCATTCAACGTCCATTATTCATGACCCATTGTGATCAGTGTCATGATTCGTTATGATAAAATCAATCCATTGTCTCTCATCGATACATCCTACGCACGAATAGCAACGGCTGCAACTACTGAAGGCTACAATATATAATTGATATTTTGTTCCCTATCACCTTAAGGTACAGAGGTGATCAATGATCATACCTTTGTGGAAAACTTACCTGCGCTGCTGCCTCATCAAGGTATATACAAAACCAGGTGAATTGTGACCGACAAGAAAGAAATTCGCCATTAATTATGATATTCAGGAACACATAATATTATTGTACTAAAAGTATTCACTCTCAATGGTTCTTTCACGTTTGAATGTTTACTTGCGTTGACCTTTGTCTAATGTTGATGCTAGCGTGTGTGTGTTCCATTATCTGTGTGGATGTTGCCCACCGGTTACTCATTACTAGCGTCCCTTTTTGCCAACTCTCATTTGCATTGCATCTGTCTGTTCAACAAGTACAACGATCTCTAAAGTCTCTTCTTGTTGCTGCTTAACGGTGCGGTGTCATAGGAAAGATAATCAGCGGCGCCCTCCTCCTTTCTCCAGTCTTGGGACTGGCACTGCCAAGGTATACGAGTGCAGTGGCGGAGTTTCCTTGAAGTCTCCGCTTCGTAACTCGGATATGACACACTCCCTCGCCACCTACCGATTGAACAGTGAACAACTATCAATCCTCAAGGCTCTGAGGGTTTGCTCTGACATGTCTCGTTGACATTATAACTGATATTATTATGATATCTTCGGTCTCATTCTGCTTCCTTCCAGCGCGTCCACATCGTTCATCGACATGCCATTTTCTTGCTAAAAATATGCCCCTTGTTCAGAGTATATAGTGGTCAATATGCCCTGCGAATTTTGTACGCTTCAGAATTTTTTGAGAGCTGCTTTTGAACATCAGGTCAATATATAGTATGTAGGCCTACGTTTATTATGCAACCGGAAGTATTCTGCCATTTATTTCATTGCAATATCCAGGTATGATAACACGGTTGTTGCTTCCCATGGTTTTCTTGGTATTAAAACAGGTGCAACAATCAGGATTTTTGTCATATACACGGCTTCTTGGATGATTTTCGCACTGTGTATTGTGTATAATAGAGACCGCCGATTGGTGCAAGAACATGATATGCCAAGTCATTGCCGACTAATTCCAGGTGACATGCTTGGTATTTGCAGCTGCTACAAGCAGTTCTAGAGCGAGATACCAAGAGGTCAAATCTGTTGGATGAACGAAGTGGGTGGTGGGATGAAGCAGAATGAGACCGAAGAGATGTATAATATAACGTCAGTCAGACATTTCAAAGCAAGACTCCGCTGAACCTTGACTATTGATAGTTGCTCACTGTTCAATCGGTAGGTGGCGAGTAGCGGTGCTATAATAATTATCAGAGTTACGAGGCGGAGACTTTAAGGAAACTCCGCCACTGCACTCGTATACCTTGGCAGTGCCAGTCTCAAGACTGGAGAAAGGAGGAGGGCGCCGCTAGTCATCTTTGCTATGACACAGAGTCGTTAAACAGCAACAAGAAGAGACTTCAGAGATCGTTGTACTTGTTCACATAGCCTGTTACTGAACCGATAATGATATCTTCTTCTTCTTCATTGTCCATGGGCTGACAGCCCGTAGGTGTCCACTGCACACTTGACTACTCTCCTCCATGATTCTCTGTCCCGTGCTCGGTGTGTCAGCTCCTGTGCATTCATCCCACACCACTCTTCTATGTCCTGCAACCATTCTCTGCATGGTCTTCCCCTTCTCCCCGTTCCCTCCATGATTCCCGTCATTATGCTCTTTATCTTTCTATCATCGCTCATTCTTTGGATGTGTCCGAATAGTTTCAGTTTCCTTTTCATTATGGTTTCTATCATATCTGATTTGCTGTTGAGTCTTCTTCGCACTTCTATGTTAGTTATTTTCTGTGTCCAGTTGATCTGCAGTATTCTCCTATAACAGTACATTTCGAAAGCCAATATCCTCTGCTTGTCCTCCTTTTTTATTGTCCAGGTTTCGCATGCATACAATGCCGTGCTAAATACGCATGTTTCTAGTATTCTTTTCTTTATGCCATGTGACATTGTTTTACTCCTCCATATGTTGTTGAAAGGCTAAAACACATACGGAAAAAAGATAATGATATACCAATGGTAAAGTGTTGATCTTGTCAAGAACCATGTATGAAGCAACACGTTGCGTAAACGGAACGATGTTATCGATCGCTCTGCACTACGTAATAATTTCGTTAAGGATAATAATTGTTGACTTACATGGTGCAGCGGACCACGGTGCTTCAAAACTTAGTCGATATGTCGTCGAGTAGCTGAGATACAGCAGTCTGACGCTTAAGACTTCAGGACATTTCCACAAGCTGATTATTTTCGGGGTATACTTTTTTATTGAAGTATTCATAGCCTTCAATTTATTTATTTATTTCACCATTTCTATAGCGCCCCTTCAGGTTTGCTACTCAGAGGTGCTCCCGACTGCAAATTGGACACTGCATCGGAGTTTCACGCCGAAGCGCTGAGCAATTGCGAGTGAAGGAGTTGCTCAAGGTCCCTTCGCGGCGACTTGAGGTGGATTCGAACCTCGAACCTTCTGGCTCCAAGGCAACGAAGCCACCACTATACACCTCCGCGCCCCACAATGCATGCACTGAACTCGGTCGAATTTGACATATGTCGTATAGCCTCACATAGAAATTTCCAGATTCGCTGAGGAACACGTCAAACCCAACAATTAACCATTTATCCAACATATCAATAAACTTGCACACTCCCATTTACCCACTCACTCAATCATCCACCTGCCCGTTCACCCATCCATCTATCCACTCAGCCATCAACCTATCCATTCACCTGCCCAATCACCCATCCACCTGTCCATCTATCAATTGACCCAACCACCTATCGACTCATCCAGTCACCTGCCCAGTAACCCATTTACCGACTCACTCACCTATTCTCTCACACCCACTCACCCACCCACTCACTCACCCACCCACTCACTCACACATACACTATCTCCCTCACACATCCATGAATCCGGATATTCAGCAAAGGTACAAAGAAATTATTAAACGTGGGTCTATACTGCAAATGAAACATAAAACACCATAAAAATGTAAGAAGCTTTTAACAAGACTCGGAAGAGATTCCAACAACGTATGATATTTATATACTGTCAGTTCACAGTTTTGTAAAACAAAGCGACATCAAGACTATCACTTTTTGTAGACGTAATTAATTTAATTAATAAAATACACGTTGATTAACTCGATTATTTAAATGTAAAATTAACGTAACTATAATATTTGATATTGCACATCGAAAACCAAGCAAAAACTTCCATCATAAACATTTGAATTTTCAACCACATTCTCAACAAACCCTTAAAGTTCAACATAAAAAGAAATCCTTTTGTTTCATAAGAATAGATTTTAGCCACAATAGTTATAAATCATGTGTACCCTCTAGTACAGCGGTTCCCAACCCGTGGCCCGCGGGCCAAAAGTGGCCCACCAGGCCTCAGAAAATGGCCCGCCAGGCTTCAGAAAAATGGCCCTCATCTCTCAAAGAATTATCAAAAATATATGAAAAATTAACAATTTGAACAGGATAGAACACATTATTATTTTCTATTACAAATTGTTTTATTTTAACGTCGATAAATAACATAAAACATTATATTTTGAATCAATTATAACAATTTTGTACTTTTAGTTAATACAATTTTAGCCTTGTGGCCCTCTGATATGTCCTTCAACTAAGAAAAAGTGGCCCTCGTGTCCTCCAACTTAGAAAAAGTGGCCTTCAAGTCAAAAAAGGTTGGGAACCACTGCTCTAGTAGCAGTGTATGGCAAGACGTTTATCTATTGTGTATACATAGGCCTTTATACACATATATATATAGGCCTAGGCCTATAAGAAAAATTATAAATATTGTACATAATTATAATGTTTTTAAAATTATTTATGCATCTTCAAAAACTAGAGTAGAAAGTTTGTGTGCCTATAAAAACATATGCTTACACGAATTACTTTGCATCTTATTTTTAAGTAAGGAGAAGTTCGGTCTCAATGAGACTACCTGTATAGACTATAGAGCGATTTGTAATTTTGATCTGTAGCCAACATATATAGTTCTTTATTGCAGTCCTCTACCTAAGCTTGTATTCCTTTCTTCCTACTCTGCTTTGTAGTTTAATTAGTGATTCCTATTATCCCAGTTCACCAGGATAATAAGGTTGACTTTGTGAAGACATGAGTGACGTCACTTCCTAGACGAAACTAGACGTTCATATCCGGGTTGGCTCATCTCATCTTCACAGTATCATGTATAATATCGATACCGCTGGATTTACATAGGCCTAACTAATCCCGCCTTCGTATCACGTGGTCCGTCAGTGCCTGGTAGACTGGCAGGCATGATGGTTCACAGAATTTTTTTAAAATACGTGCTTTTTTAAAATGAGTGCTGCATTCGAAAGTTTCTAACGAGACATGCTTACAGCATTGACACTGAACAGCACTTAACGCTGCGAAATTAGTAAGCACTGATAAAATAATAACTATTTACCGTTAGTGAAGGCGAGTTTGTTATCGGAGGACCCTCCATAAATGACGTCACACCATTTTAGTTCAAATCCCTCCCCAAACACCTCGTCACAGTCCAGGCATCGTAACCATATGTAGTTAACTACTGCAACTGCATGCATGATCGCATTACGTCACACAAGTTTACCCCCAGGTTTTTTTAACGTGCAGTTGTACATAAAATGTGCAGTTCTAAATGGATTTGTGCAGTTGTAGAAGCACTTCTGTACAGTTAAAACTAGCAAAAAAGGTCATTGTCCTCCGATTGAAAGTAATCTACCATGGATGATGGGAAAGAAAAGAAGGAGTTGTGCAGTTCTAAAAATTCCTTTAAAACAGCCCTGTTAGGGTTCCCGGACAATTCGTCCCCGGACAATTCGTCCCGGACAATTCGTCCCGGACAATTCGTCCCCGGACAATTCGTCCCGGACAATTCGTCCCGGACAATTCGTCCCCGGACAATTCGTCCCGGACAATTCGTCCCGGACAATTCGTCCCCGGACAATTCGTCCCGGACAATTCGTCCCCGGACAATTCGTCCCGGACAATTCGTCCCCGGACAATTCGTCCCGGACACCATTACCGTATACAGATGTCGACCGGAGATACTGCTGCGCATTAACATTCAATTCGAAATTGAAAATTATTTCATTGTTCTCAAAGCAAATGTAGGCCTAAACATAATATAACACGTTACCTCACTTGGCTATGACATTAAAGGTATATTTGGAAAGCAATAGGTTGGCCTAGTCCAGAATGGACAAGTCACGCATAGACTGAGGCTAAAGTAGGCTATAGCCGGTCCGAATTGTCCGGGGACGAATTGTCCGGTCCGAATTGTCCGGGTCCGAATTGTCCGGTCCGAATTGTCCGGGGACGAATTGTCCGGGACGAATTGTCCGGGACGAATTGTCCGGGACGAATTGTCCGGGGACGAATTGTCCGGACACCCCTGTTAGTTACCCCCTATGGATGCGACGTCATTTATGGATGGCCCCTAAGGCTGACGATGCACTCTCCATATATATACACAGGACGGTCGAGGCACTTGGTTAATAGACGAGCTCGGCTCCCCACGGTCTGTACGGCTTCACCCCCTGACCGAGAAGGTTGGACGTGGACGACGACGACGACGACGCGGACGAATGATGATAGTGCAGACCTCCCCCTCCTCCTCCTCCTCCTCCGTTCGGAGATATCATCGACATAGAGTTCACACCGAGGAACTGCGTCGGAATCCCGGCGAGCATCGGATGCTGCGCCATCTGAGAACCGATCGACGAACTAGACGCCGGCATCTGGCCACCGCCCCCGGACGACGAGACTGGCATCCGTCCATGCATAGGACCGTGACCGCCTCCTCCACCTCCTCCGCCTCCGCCCGGGTGCCCGTCTCGATGCTGGTGGGGTATCCGGTGACAGGGGTGGTCGACGTAGATGGCTCCCGATTGGTGGTCCATGTGTGTTTGCTGTCCCATCGCTTGGGGCGCCACCGTCCCAGGGTGTGCGTACTGTCCGTTCCAGGATGTGGCGGCGTGGTGCGGCATGGTTGGCTTGGCGATGGTCGTGGCCTCTCGTTGGGCGCAGTAGCACTGTAGGTGGCTGAGGAGCCGCAGACGGAGGGGATCCTGGAGGTCCATGCCTTCGATGCTGACCAGATATCTGGCTATCTCTGCTGCGCACTCGCGGAACCCGGCCATGCGGTACTCGAGTGCTAAGGCGGCCGTGTCCATGTTGTATCCGCCGAGACCTTCAGAGGACAACAGAGGATTTGATTTGATTAAGTTTAGATGACCAAGATGACCTACTGTCTGTTAGATTAAGATTATAGATGTAGATGTTGTTCATTTGATTGGATTAAGATTATTATCAATCATGATGAACTTTGATCAATTATTATAAAAAAAGACTAAGAGCTTAAGAATTGTAAATTAATCTAGTTGAACAGGTATACTATAATATTATGATCAACGTTAGCCCATATCGAGATGGCCTTCAGTCAATTAGATTATGATAAGATCAAGATGGTCCTAAGATTGGTTAGACCAAGATTATTTCTATACCTTTGATAGATAAGATTAAGATTAAGATTATAGTGAGATGATATTCAACCATGCAGTTAGAATCAGAGTTAGATCAAGATAATATTTAATCAATCAGATTCAAATTAGATCGAGTTGGCCTTAAATCAAATAGATCAAGATTAGATCAAAGGCTAAAATTACTTTCCATATTTATGCTACACTACTGCCCCACATAGCCAATTCAGCTACAATGAGGACACTGACTGCACACTGTCGGTGGGAAGCGAAGACGGTGAGGGAGAGGAATAGCTTGATAATCCAGTTACACACATATACACATAATAATTAATAGTAATTACAATAGTATAGTTAACTAGGTTTAATTATAACTATTCTTTCTGTCATTCTATAATTAACTGTGGGGCGCGGTGGTGTAGTGGTGTCATCGTTGCCTTAAAGCCAGAAGGTTCGAGGTTCGAATCCACCTCAAATCGCCGCCTAGGGACCTTGGGCAAGTCCTTCACTCGCAATTGCTCAGCGCTTCGGCGTGAAACTCCGATGCAGTGTTCGCTCTGCAGTCGGGAGCGCCTCTGAGTAGAGAGCTTGAAGGGGCGCTATATAACAAGTGCACATACAAAAAAAACATACAAAAACTGTTCATCCTTTTAAATGTCTCTCTACAGAACAAAGTCTGAACAAAGCAATCCGAATTATTTTAGCATGCAGCAGCCAACAAATGGCACGACTCTGACGCGCGAGCACGAAAAGCAAAACAAACAGTCTCTCTCTTAACGCAACATCTCGACTTCCATGCGTTCAACCGACATCAAAGCAAGAAACGTTTCTTGCATATTCGTGTATTATGCCTACATAATATACGAAACAACCTCTGTATTTGTTTCGTACAAAGGCGTTTCAATTGCACGCCTCTCGAGCCGAACGTGTTTCGCTTTGAGGTTTCAGGCGATGATGATCCTATAGCCTCACCTTTCGACTGCACCAACTTCAGGTGATCCACCGTCATCTGTAGTATCTCCGCCTTCTCCAACTTCGCGGATCCCTGAAAGATGAAAAGGATTTTCGCGACTTGCATCAGAAGTCTCGTCAAACAGATAACGAATTCTATACACAGAATCCGCGACTCGCGGCTCAAGTCTTAAAACAAAAACAACGGGTTGAAAAGAGGTCTGTAACTTTAGGCAAAAATCGTCGAGCGATAAGGATCTTGGCAATGAAACTGGATGAGATACAGACAGGAAACTTATCCGAGAGAATCTGTGCTATGTGCCATCGATAATTGTATAAAATAACACGAGAACGCTAACAAACTTCGGCGATATGATGGAAAACAACCGGCGGGAAAATAAACAATATGAAGAGTCTGCAATAAGAAACTGAAACTTCACAGGTAACTTAATGAATGAATACAGAGGAAGCCATGGATGGAGTGTCAGCATGCATGCAGTGTATCATATTGGTGAATTTGCCATACCAAAGCTGTTCATTACCACATTACTATATAGAGTCGTTAAATCAGTAATTGTGCTGGTCGACTGGCCATGTCTGTCAGTCAGTCAGGGAGTCAGACAGTCAGGGAGTCAGACAGTCAGGGAGTCAGACAGTCAGTCCGTCAGTTAGTCAATCGATCAGCCAGTTAGTCAGTCAGACAGTCGGTCAGTCAGTCAGTCAGTCAGTCAGTCAGTCAGTCAGTCAGTCAGTCAGGGAGTCAGACAGTCAGGGAGTCAGACAGTCAGGGAGTCAGACAGTCAGGGAGTCAGACAGTCAGTCCGTCAGTTAGTCAATCGATCAGCCAGTTAGTCAGTCAGACAGTCGGTCAGTCAGTCAGTCAGTCAGTCAGTCAGTCAGTCAGTCAGTCAGTCAGTCAGTCAGGGAGTCAGACAGTCAGGGAGTCAGACAGTCAGGGAGTCAGACAGTCAGGGAGTCAGACAGTCAGGGAGTCAGACAGTCAGGGAGTCAGACAGTCAGGGAGTCAGACAGTCAGGGAGTCAGACAGTCAGGGAGTCAGACAGTCAGGGAGTCAGACAGTCAGTCGGTCGGTCAGTCGGTCAGTCGGTCAGTCGGTCAGTCAGGGAGTCAGACAGTCAGGGAGTCAGACAGTCAGGGAGTCAGACAGTCAGGGAGTCAGACAGTCAGGAAGTCAGACAGTCAGGGAGTCAGACAGTCAGGGAGTCAGACAGTCAGGGAGTCAGACAGTCAGGGAGTCAGACAGTCAGGGAGTCAGACAGTCAGGGAGTCAGACAGTCAGGGAGTCAGACAGTCAGGGAGTCAGACAGTCAGGGAGTCAGATAGTCAGGGAGTCAGACAGTCAGAGAGTCAGACAGTCAGTCCGTCAGTTAGTCAATCGATCAGCCAGTCGGTCGGTCGGTCAGTCGGTCGGTCGGTCAGTCGGTCAGTCGGTCAGTCGGTCAGTCGGTCAGTCGGTCAGTCAGGGAGTCAGACAGTCAGGAAGTCAGACAGTCAGGGAGTCAGACAGTCAGGGAGTCAGACAGTCAGGGAGTCAGACAGTCAGGGAGTCAGACAGTCAGGGAGTCAGACAGTCAGGGAGTCAGACAGTCAGGGAGTCAGACAGTCAGGGAGTCAGACAGTCAGGGAGTCAGACAGTCAGGGAGTCAGACAGTCAGGGAGTCAGACAGTCAGGGAGTCAGACAGTCAGAGAGTCAGACAGTCAGTCCGTCAGTTAGTCAATCGATCAGCCAGTCGGTCGGTCGGTCAGTCGGTCAGTCGGTCAGTCGGTCAGTCAGTCAGTCAGTCAGTCAGTCAGTCAGGCAGTCAGGCAGCCAGTCAGGCAGCCAGCCAGCCACTCAGTCAGTCAGTCAGTCAGTCAGCCAGTCAGTCAGTCATTCAGTCACATCATTCAGCGTTAAAGCTATTCGCATTATAATATATGACCATTTAAAAGGCATGCATACGGTTCACATGTAGCAAGACTTTTGAGTTCTGATGCGCTGTTTATTTTCTTATTCTGTTTACTTCAGTGCAAAGCAGTTTAGGCTATGTATATTGTATATACATCTATTATATATATATAATAATATATATGAATATATATATACATATATGTAGTACGTGTATACCTGCTTCTCAAATGCAGTCGGCACAAGGCGCCGTAGCTCGGAAAGACTATTGTTGATTCGGTCTCTCCTCCTTTTCTCAATGACCTGCGTGTAGACAGAGACAGAAAGAGAAGCGAACTGTAGTTAACCAAAGCAAACCAATCATCATCACGAGAAACGTCACTATAGACATTCGAGATAATATGACGATAAACATTCCGAATATCAATATAAACATTTCGGATGTACAAAACATGCATGGACGGATACAACGTGATTCACCGCAGCAGTTATATATATAAGATAAACATTGCAAATAATTATTGGCGTTCTCTGAAACAATTCCAGTATTCGGACCGCTAAGTATACAACTGTATTCAAATGTGTGTTTCTAGCTTTGTTTATTTATTTATTTATTTATTTATTAGGATCACCTTTATAGCCCTTTGAGACCATCTATATTCTATAATCATAAGCGCTCCCGACACAACCTCGGCTAAATAGGACAGTCCCAAGGCCAGAGAAGAACACGGTGGAGTGATCCCTAAAGGTGAAGTGGCAAAGGAAGCCCATTCCAGGTGGCATGCAGGACCAGCGACCGATAGCGCACGTCGTTGCGCTGTGGAGTTCGGCGAGCGAGGGGCAAGACGCTTAACCTGAACAGTTGAAAGAAGGGAACCACAGCGTTGGACTTTCAAGGTGAAACAGCGAAGTTCCCGCAGGTCGGTCTATGCATGATAGCTGAACCCTCCATGCAACGCCGCGTAAAGCCTACCAATGGAAATATCCGTTATGTTATCTGCCGAGTGAAAGGGAGGCAAATTCAGTGGCGTAGACAACAAAGGGGTTTCGGGGGTTAAACTCCCCATTGGCCCATGAAAAGTTTTTTAAAGATTATTTATCCACCTAAATAAGAAAAAGCAAAACAATTGTTTGTATATAGGGCCTAGTAACAATTGTTTTTCTTACTTTATTCCCTTTGTTACTTTATTCTCTTTTTATTTACTGTAATACTGTTGAGTTTGTGTCAGAAAGGGCCTCCGGCCAGGCCATAAAACCCCCAGCCCCTTCCCCATAATAAGTTCCTGACTACGCCATGGCACACTATATAGAGGCAATGAAGGACATCCCGCATGCACTTTGAAATATGGACGAACTTACATTGTATAATATGAACACCGTACAAGTGCTTGAAACAATAAATGTATGCGCTATAATAAGCGATCCTATATACACTGTGTCCCAATAAATCGGGGCCCCTTTTTATAATGTGAATAAAACAGGCAAATCTTAATCGATTTTCAAAATTTCAAAACTGTTTTTATCCTGAGATAATTATCTTACACTGATTCAAATATTAAGTTTCTGGCATGAATATTGACGTCACAATTACGTCATTTGCATCAGATAATTCAAATGTTAAGTACCGCTACCAGCGCGACGCTCCGACGAACCGGTCAAATTAATCTTTCTTAGAAGCTTATTTAGACCGCTCACTGTCCATCCCTTGTCCGGAAATTTTCGAATAAACTTTTTTGCGCCGTAATGTTTATTTATCCGTAAGAATTTTATTACAATTTTGTCTTCTTGGCTGAACGCCATTCCCTAACGATTTTTGTTGACATATGGTTTCGATATGTAAATTAATGACGTCATTATGACGTAATTTTTAGTGAGGGCCGTTCATAAATTACCAATTTGTAGATAAATATCTCAGGATAAAAACAGTTTTGAAATTTTGACAATCGATGAATATTTGCCAGTTTTATTCACATTATAAAAAGGGGCCCCGATTTATTGGGACACAGTGTATAATGAAATTTTAAAAACTTAGATCTATATTAGGAATGTGGCCAAAAGGTGTATAATGTAAGGCATAGCCTATATTTTTAAGCTTAATTATTTTTGGCATCGGATCACCTTGTTCGTTCGGTTCTAAATTGAGTCAGCAATCCAACTGCGATGCATGGTATATGCGTCCAAGTGATCATAATATTATATAATAAATATATCTATCACGTCCTCTCCCCGCAACTACTTCTATGTCACACCCACCCAGTGCCGTAGACAGGAATTTCTCATGGGGGGGGGTTGTTTTTTTACTGGCCGGATACCCTTTCTGAAACCAACCCAACAGTACTACAGTAAATAAACACGGAATAAAGTAACATAGGGAATAAACTAAGAAAAACAATTGTTTGCTACAACAATCTTTCTTCTTATTTAAGTGGATAAATAACCTTTCAAAAACTTTTTCCCTAGAACAATGGGGGATTTAACCCCCGAAAACTCCTTGGCTACGCCACTGGTCACACCTATGTATAATTTTAATCGCACCTTCATATGATTTTAATCACACGCTTATTTAGCTTTAATCACGCCTTTATATTACTTTGATCACACTTTTATAAAGTTTTAATCCCATCCTTATATAATTTTAATCACACCCTTATCTAATTTCTATCACACCTTTATATAATTTGAATCACACCTTCATATAATTTACCTCCACAATGAAACAAGAAAAGAAGCGAAGGATCTTATCTGATAGACTACAGGGGTGTCAAACCTTTTTTAGTGGCGGGCCAGTGTGAACATCTTCCAACAAGTGGCGGGCCACATGGGCGCCCGCAGAAATTTTTGCGGGGGTGGCAAAATTTTTACGATAGTCACGGCTAAAAATTTTAGTAAATTTTTTAGTAGCAAGAACTTGAAAAATGCAAAGCTGGAAATTAAGAATACGAATATTTTTCAAAGAGGTTTCTTATGCAAATTTCTCAGTTTCATTTTGTGTATAACTTTTAATACGGATAAATAATTTCCTTAGAAATTTGTTAAAAATGAAAACGTAGATATTAGAAAGTAGTGTCCTAAAGGTGCACTTTATAAGTCCATGGAATGAACGAATGAATAAATGAACGTAAAATAGGCGTCAGTTTTCAAGGGCAAGGCTAGCTGCTTCTAAAGCGCCACTCACAAGCCAATCGCAGGGCATCAGCTTTTCACATGTGCTGCTTCGAGTCAGAAGCCTATTCCAAAGAGTAGTCAGAAAGAGGTCCGAATCTGGCAGCCTGAGGGCCAGAGTAGCTGTTAATGCGGGTGTCGTTTAGGGAGGTGAAGGATCCGAGGATCAGCTGAGTGGGGGTATCAATTCTTCTTCAGATCTCTCTTTGTCAGTTTGGTGTAGGCTAAATACTGAGGCGTGATAATCAGAGCCAAGTTTACATACAGTTTGACCTCCCTGGATTCTGCACTGGCAGCTTGTGAAATGGACAAAATGGAGCTTGGCTTGTAGACTTGGTTTATAATTACAATTCTGGTGAATAAGCAGATCTCCCTGATGTAATTTCAGTGTATCTTGAGAAATTTTCAAAGTTTTGCATTAGTAAACAATTTTTTGCAATTGTGAATATTTGCACTACAGCTGGATTCCACTCAAGTAGGCCATAATCGACAGGTCTGCTGTTTGCATGGGCCTTCGCAGTAGGGTTGAAAGCCTATGGTCATTGTTACCGTTTTTAGAAACAGCTTAACATGCAGGGCAGAAAGTTATAAGAGCATGTTTATTTTTTATAGAAATCTCTAAAATTATGTAGATTTCTGACTTTCACTGTCTGTATCATTCGTATCATTGGTGCATTAATGCAAAGAAATTTTTTTTAAATCCAAAAGTAGTAGTTAAAAACATAGGTGTCAATTTTCCAGGGGCAAGTGCCCCCTTGCCCCTATGTGCGGGCGCCCATGGCGGGTCAGCGCGTTGAAGCTCCTGAACGAAATTGGGCATTGATCTGAGAGATAGGCCTAGCTCTTGGCCCGCCAAAACCACCCGGAAACCATAGAATAGCATAGAAACAGTCTACACACAGCGGTGAGTCTGAGCAAAAGTGACGTCAGTAAGAAAAACCTCCATGTATTTGGCGCTGTCTGTAAAATACAAAAATTTGAAGTTAATAATAATATTCGTTTTATTGAAAAACCAGTCGACATAACGCGACAGTTAACAAGCACACAGGAGCAGCAAATAAAGTCTAGTAAACGTTTTTATACAGTTTTATCCTCTAATTTTGTAATCTTTAGGGAAGGCTCCGCGGGCCAGAAAAAAATCGTCGGCTGGCCAGAAATGGCCCGCGGGCCAGCTCTTTGACACCCCTGCATAGAGTCATTGAAATTATGATTAAGGGTGGGTCTTGCCATTGCAAATGCGGCTGCTACAGAAAAGCTATAGTACTCTATAGCATTACATATATGCGCAGGGCGAATCGCCTGAGAGGCTGAGCCAGTGTCTAAGGACTCTAATCCAATCCTCCTCCTGTAAGCATGCATGTTTCTAGGGGGGGGGGCAAACAATCGTTCGGCGGGACGATCGTCGAAGTGCGAGCGCCGAAAGAGGAGGGGATTGTGGAGGGGATGCGCGAATCATGCGTCCTTACCCCATCAGAGTTTTTTGCATTTCCGCATTTCCACATTGCAATGGTATAGCATTTAAGCTGTCATCTTAACAAAATTGCTGTACTTTTTCAGTTCAGATAAGAGTGATCTATAAGACGTCAATAAATATACTCAAAATGATAATGATAGTTTCTTTGTGAGTTTCCATATATTGTAATGGTACCATTTTAAGATGTTATCTTAGCAAAATTACTTTTCGTTTCAGTGCTGATAAAAAAGATTGGTTTAGGGGCCTAAGTATTTTCAAGAAATATAATTACAAAAATAATGTCTTAATGTATCAATTTTTCAGCAATTCAGTTCTACTGCTGCTGGGCTATAATATATGTATAAGTGCAGATGTGAGTAAAATTATTATACACGCTTATTTGTACTGTATAGCACTGGAATCTCGCCCACGCAAGACGGTCCAGAATACTGACTGCAGGACACAATTAGATAAAATTGCAACAAATGGTGCACAAACCAAACAAGAACTACTATATGTAATGTAATGTAATTCAGACAATTTATATAGCATCGTCAGAGGCAAGCCACTTCTATAGGATGCTTTACACGCATAATGTCAAATGTCAGAGTAAATGTCATGAGCTCGAGAGCAAGTGCAGCTTCAATTGTTTTTTAAAAGTTGATTCAGTTTTGATTTCCTGGATAGTTGATGGAAGACTGTTCCAGGCGCGTGGGCCTGCGAAGCGAAAGGCGCGATCGCCCATTTTACTATAGTAGGCTATACACTAACAAAAGGAGGAGTGTGATTCTAATTATCGTTGTTATATATCATAGTGTCGTTAAACTGAGACTAGTATATATATGCAAGTAAATTTCGCTATATATATCCTAATTGCTTTGTGGATACTTGTAAAAGCTATATGCCTAAACATGTGGTCAGCGTGCGGAACTCTCACCTAAGAGCTTTGAGGTTCAAATTCACGCCAGCAATGCCGAGATTGCTTGATAAGATTTCAGAATCTTTCTGCACCTCATATATACCCAACTCAGCTTTGATGTGTATATTAGCCGTGTATATATGCAGTTAGCTGGAGGATCAGACGTCAATGGAAAGGACTGGCACCAACCCTCACATGCAGAGGCTAAAGATATAAGGTGTGGTTATAAATTGCATTGAACATAATTATATGATATTGCACCATAATTGCACAACGTTTCACTCATAACTGAATTGTATTATGTAGCCTGTGCCGTGTGCTTTCATATTATTTAACTCTGAGTATAATAATACATGGCCGCCTCTGAAAAATATATATCTTTAAGTATTGTAATAGCGCTCAGTAAATTGACAATTATACCATCATCTGTCGCATTCCATTTTATTGTACCAATTGTACTATAACATTTTATTGAACCAATTGTAGGCTACTATAATTATATGTAGTATAAGGTAGGCTATACTAAATATAAGAACCTGATCGGTTAAAACTTGCAATGGTACCGTACTTAATATATAGTATTGACTACTATTATAATATACTCACCCCTCGGCGTTTCTTCCTGTCTGAAATCTGATAGCTTTGCGATGGACATCTGCAAAACCAGTTCACACAGAAGTTATTCACACTCGAACGAAGCAGAACATGAATTAAGTAAGCAAGCAAGCAAGCAAGTAAGTAAGTAAGTAAGTAGGTAAGTAAGTAGGAAAGTAGGTAAGTAAGTAAGTAAGTAAGTAAGTAAGTAAGTAAGTAAGTAAGTAAGTAAGTAAGTAAGTAAGTAAGTAAGTAGGTAAATAAGTAGGTAAGTAGGTAGGTAGGTAGGTAAGTAAGTAAGTAGGTAAGTAAGTAAGTAAGTAAGTAAGTAAGTAATAAGGTAAGTAGGTAAGTAAGTAAGTAAGTAAGTAGGTAAGTAAGTAGGTAAGTAGGTAAATAAGTAAGTATGTAAGTAAGTAGGTAGGTAAGTAGGTAAGTAAGTAAGTAAGTAATTAGGTAAGTAGGTAAGTAAGTAAGTAAGTAGGTAAGTAAGCAAGTAGGTAAGTAGGTAAGTAGGTAAGTAAGTAAGTGAGTAAGTAAGTAAGTAAGTAAGTAAGTAGGTAAGTAAGTAGGTAAGTAAGTAAGTAATTAGGTAAGTCAGTAGGTAAGTAAGTAAGTAAGTAGGTAAGTAAGTAGGTATGTAAGTAAGTAAGTAAGTAAGTAGGTAAGTAGGTAAGTAAGTAAGTAAGTAAGTAAGTAAGTAATTACGTAAGTAGGTAAGTAAGTAGGTAAGTAAGTAAGTAAGTAAGTAGGTAAGTAGGTAAGTAAGCAAGTAAGTAAGTAATTAGGTAAGTAGGTAAGTAAGTCAGTCAGTCAGTCAGTCAGTCAGTAGGTAAGTAAGTCAGTCAGTCAGTCAGTAAGTAAGTAAGTAAGTAAGTAAGTGAGCAAGTAAGCAAGTCAGTCAGTAAGTAAGTAAGTAAGTAAGTAAGTAAGCAAGCAAGTAAGTAAGTAAGTGAGCAAGTAAGTAAACAAGTAGGCAGTGGTTAAATTGGTTTGGGTGAGCAGTGGGAACGCTGAATGTGACCAGTGGGAACGCTGATGAGGAATTGTATTGAAATGCATGTGTTTTGGAGTTCCATCATGATGAGCATTGGGAACGCAAGCCAAGAATTTCGAGAATAGTGGGAACGCCGCTCCCGTTCCCACCCACTTTAAACCCTATAAGTAGGTAAGTAAGCATATTCTTTAATAGGGCCTACACTCAGTGCCAAAAAGAACTATATGCATCGCAATATGGATTCACATGAACATCAAAGTCGATATATATATATATATATATATATATATATATATATATATATATATAGAGAGAGAGAGAGAGAGAGAGAGAGAGAGAGAGAGAGAGAGAGAGAGAGAGAGAGAGAGAGAGAGAGAGAGAGTATTAGAGACTGAGTGATCAGTGATACAGCAACAGCAACTTGCCACAAAATTAATAACAAAGTGGGGGGGGGGGGTTGAACATACTTCCTGCCCTAATCGATTCACATCCGTGGTAGACGAGTACAGCATTACAGCAGTACCTGAGGGTCCTAAGCTCTATAAAGCCATCATGCAAGTAAAGTCTATCAAGGATATGTGTGAAATGCTAGCGACTTCAATTTCTTAGCCTCGGTATAACAGTCCTTTCCCTCACAGTCTCGTCTTCCCATGCACCGACAGTGTACAGCTACTCATTGTAGCTGCAGAGTTATAGCCTGCAGCTATAGGATGCAGATGGAGTAGACATCTCGAACCAGATTTCTGCTTCTGCTGCCTGCTTGTCGGGGATTTGAACCTCTGACCTCTCAATGGACATCAGATCGACCTATGTATACGCTAACCCATGGACGCCTGTATAATACTATTGAACAGACCATGCAGACCTTAAGTAAATAGGTAGCAGAGGGGAACTCTGATGCTGCACGGAAATTGTAGATGTAGCAGATGTTCTGCAGCAGAACATAGCCATTTATATTATTTATACTGTATTCTATTTGATACATCATCTATTAAATGTTAAAGCTTTTGAAAAAGCAGCAGCTTTAATTGAGGTATCAGTTAAAGACAGCGGCGATATGTAATGTCGGATAGTTAAGTGCAGTTCAGACTATATATATAGTTCAATGTAGGATAATTTAATATAATCCAATCAACAGTTCAATGTAGGATAGTCTAGTATATAGTTCAGACTATAGTTCGATGTGAGATATAGTCTAGTGTAGTTCAGTCGATATAGTTCCATGTATAGGAACAGTATGATAGTTATTATATATAATTCAGTCAATAGTTGAATGCATACGATAGTTTAGTCTATAGTTCAGACTGTAGTTCAATGTGAGATAGTTTAGTGTATAGTTCAGTCTATAGTTCAGTCTATAGTTCATTATAGGATAGTTTAGTGTATAGTTCAGACTATAGTTCAATGTATACGATAGTCCAGTGTAGTTCAGTATTTAGTTCCATGTAAGGACAGTAGGATAGCTTGGCATAATTCAGTCAATAGTTCAATGTAGGATTCTTGATTGTATAGTTCAGACTATAGTTCAGTGTGAGATAGTTTGGTGTAGTTCAGTCTATTATAATGCAACGTAGGTAGTGTATTGCAGTCCAGTCTATAGTTCAATGTAGGATATACATATAGCCTAATGTAGTTCAGTTTATATTCAGTGTTGCATGGATAGTGTATTGTAGTTGTAGTTCAGACTGTAGTTTAATGTAGGATTGCTTAGTGTATATAGTTCAATATGTGTATATAGCTTACCCATCCTTCTGGTAGTCCTGCTCATCGTAACTGTCGTCATCACTGTCTGGACTTCTGGCTCTCTTCATCCTCGTCATAACATAATCTTCTTCCTGTCTTAATCTAATCCGAGGCCTCTGTTACCACTCGACTTTCTTATCTTATCCGGCCACTTCTACAGAGCCATGCTGAAGCAGCGGCAGGCAAGGTGCTGATCGTTGCTGTTCTCAAGACACAACAAACAGATCGAAGTAATACCAATCGAAGTTTTCAGCTGATAAACAACTCTTTGGCGAACGATTTTGGCTATATCGATTTCAAAGATAACCAGTAAAGGTGGATGACAAATTCAGTAAATTACAGTTGCGTTGTTGTTTCACAGTGCATGTACGCTATATGCTGTCGATTTGGTTCCTCGTTTTGCTTACTGTAACGTTCGTACTTCTTAGATGTTGCCGTTATTTCATTCACTTGCAAAATCCATTCAGTCAGGATCTGTATATATAATTATATTCCGTAATGTTCCGTTATCAAAGAGCGCCTGTGTTGTTATATCTCCTTCAGTCTGTTACAGAGCTTCTTACGATGCTGCTCCCAATATCCCGGCTGTTTAGCTCTGTCACGATATCCAAATCCACTGTCTATAATAACTGTAATTTTCCAATTGGCCTAATTTTGTTCTTTCTCAGTACGTATATAGTCGTGGTTACAGTCGCAATAACATGCAACGGTCCTAATGTTCCGTAATTCAGTATCGTTCCAGTGTCGCGTTTCGTTGCAGAATTTCCTATAAAAGGAAACAATTATAGGCCTACGTAGTAGGTAAAGCTCCAAAGATTCGATTTATTTTGTGTAGCTCTGTTCTTCTATCGCTTCTAAGTTTAACGATTCTAAATAATAATTATCGCTCGTGTATCATCGAGAAGAACAAATGTATCTAGTTATCAATAAAACGTCTTTCGGAATCCTTTGAAGATTGATCGGAGCAGCAAACGGTTGGCGGCCCCTCCGACGCGATGGCGGAAAGAACGCAGACTGCAGGAACGATGTGAATCGGAAATGACTGGAAAACGGTGGACAAAAACGATAGCTTAGTAGTCTACACTCTTTCCGCTTTCCTTCCTTCCTTCTTTCCTTCCTTCCTTCCTTCCTTCCTTCCACCGACAAGAGAGCGTCAAGACTCTGCCTGCAGCTTAGTCCTTCCGGCGCAAATTAACTCAGGATTTCGTTCCCACGGACGGTGCGGGCGAGAGGGAGGGAAGGGGGGTACGAAGGGGAGGGAGAAGAAGGGAGAGGGGAGAAAGAAGAGGGAAGGGGAGGATGCTGTGGCGGTGGCTGTGGAGCGTGAGAAAGCTACGCCTAGCCGGATTCAGCGGCTGACGGACAGGACAAAAGCTCTGATGGAAGGATGCTATTGGCCGGCCGCATCTTCAGGTCCTGAGGCAGAGGAAGAGAGAGAGAGAGTTGTGCTTCTGAAGACGCTTGTGGTTGAGCTTCGGAGGTAGAATTATACCAGTTCCGGTGTTCAAAGTTATTCCTCTCCAAGACGCAATGCTCTCTTCATCTGTGGTACCTGGCAAAGGATCGCACCAACTACCACCTGTTTGTAAACTGTCAACGTCCTCGTCGTTTTCCCTCTACGGCTTGTTCCTCTATCGCCCTGCTCGGTGGCCGGTTTATACCCCGAACAGGTGCCCTCGCTTAGGTCTCGGTAGGCGGTGCCAGTGGGCGGGTGGGAGGCGGCGGGTGATACTACTGTGCGGCACGTGTCCCACTCGTGGCAGAAGTCGTGGGAACACGTTCTATTTGACAGGCGCCGATAATTGACGGGACGCTGGAGGCTGTTGCTGCTGCTGCTGCTGCCGCCGCTGCTGCTGCTGCTGCTGCTGCTGCTTCTGCTGCTGCTGCTGCTGCTGCTGCTGCTACTCTTGTAAGTTGTGCCTCCCTCCCGCTGGAGAACGTCACGACGAGACATTGAAATCACAGAAGAATTAATATTACAAAGACGCCGGTTACAAACCGTCGGGCATTCCCCCAAGACGGGTATTCCCCCAAGACGGATATTCCCTCAAGTTGGGTATCCCCCTTTGCCATTCCCTTGTTCGCCCCATCCATAGTTGTAAAAAACGTTTTTTTCCGTTTTTTATTCTCTCCTAAAAAACGTCGTTTTTTTCGTTTTTTATTTTTCCCATCGTTTTTTATCGTTTTTTATCTTTTCTTTAACTTTATTTATTCATTTACTTTCTGTTATTATTTTCCTTAATTTTTAATTTTTCTGATACTCCATGTATGTTTTCCTCCAACTCTCAAGGATTCAGCTAACTAAAGTCATTATTTCATCGTTTAACATCATCGTTTAAGAGATAGCCTGCGTGTAGTAGGTTCCTAATCAATGTTTTCAAGGTTAGAATGCGGTTTTAGATGTAGCAATGTCAAATTATTTACCGTTTCCGTTTTTATCGTTTTTTTGCCGTTTTTTATTTTTTCGAAAAAAACGACGTTTTTTACCGTTTTTTATTCCGTTTTCATCGTTTTTTACATCTATGGCCCCATCCACCTCTATAGATATCGTCGATTGGGAACGTAAAATATGGCATCTGAGGATTTATATGACGCCTCGTAGGTTAGGGTCTTAGGCTATTCAGAGGCGCTTTCAGAGTGACATCCAAGAGGGAATAAGAAAGTCTTCAAATATAAGAAGGGTGACAGTGGTTCCACAAACAAGACTGTAACAGTTGTAGCAAGACCCTGGAGGAGAGAGCATTCATGGCTGGAGGAAGATCTATGGTCTGACGGTCTGACCACAAGCTACGATCTCTAGTGATTGAACGGACATAATAATAATTATTAATATTACAATATATGAACGACGAAATCGACGATCTGACAAGACGCTTGTTGCATGTTTTCATCTTTGGCAGCCTCCCTCTTAGCTGCTCGTAATGTTTTTTGTGATTCACAAATTTAGACGCCTGCATTGAGTCTTAAGGCGCAGGTGAGATATTGAAAGAATGAATGAATGAATGAATGAATGAATGAATAAACGAACGAATGAAGAATGAACGAATGAACGAACGAACGATGGAATGAAGAATGAACGAATGAATGAATCAATGAATGAATGAGTCAATGAACGATTGAACGAATGAACGAATGAATGAATGAATGAATGAATGAATGAATGAATGAATGAATGAATGAATGAATGAATGAGCGAATGAAGGAGCGAACCAGTGACGGAACGAATGAATAGGTAACAGGTGCACTGGCGCTACAGAAATTCTTAGTGCACATTGGATAGATTAATTTCGCTGAAAACGTTTTAATTGATTGCGACGGCTTCAACAAAACAGGTTTCAAAGGTTTTCTAAAAAGATGTTAATTGTTCAACACTTGTGCTAACTGCTAAGCATAGAAAACCTTCTGTCATGTCGTTCACGGCATGCCTGCCTGCAGGTTCAGAAGAATCCACATGCAGGAAATTTAAAGAAAAAGCTACAGAGAAAGAACATCATATAGAGTCATCACAGCGTCGGAAATTACCGCACTATGTAGAGAATTGAAGGCATTCCATTTCAAAGCTGGACTATGAGCGTATATAATGTGTGTATTAGCAGTGGCGGCGCCAGGATTTCAGTTGGGGGGCTGAATTTGCGGGAGAAATTTTACATTTCAGCCGTCAAAATTTCTGGCGACCTTTCTTTAGTCATTTGGTCGAAATCCTGGAAAATGGTCCTTTAGGGGGTGGGAGGCTTAGCCCCTTAGCCCCCATAGCGCCGCTATGTATTAGGCTATTATTTTATCCGGAAAATCGGCAGCGTTAACCGATTCTGGGACGGATTGAACTGGTCAAGAAACATAGGTATCTTGAAAAGCCATAGTGTGTAAGAGATATTGTTGTTGTTGTTATTGTTGTTGTTGTTGTTGTTGTTGTTGTTGTTGTTGTTGTTGTTGTTGTTGTTGTTGTTGTTGTCATTAGAATAATAATTTTTTATTATTATTTTCATTATTATTAATATTAATATTATTTTTAACTAGCTGGGGTACCCGGCGTTGCCCGGGAATTTTAGGATTCGGGCCGTTCCCCGCCAATCCCTCCCTCCGTCCCTCCCTCCATCCCACCATCCCTCCCACCGTCCGTCCATCCCTCCCACCGTCCTTCCATCTCTGCCACTCTCCCTCCCACCCTCCCTCCTACTATTCCTTACATCCTACCCTCCCACTCTCCCACCCTCCTACCCTTCCACCCACCCTCCCTCCCTCTCACCCTCCCTCCCTCCCACCCTCCCTCTCCCTCTCAACCTATCTCTCACCCTCCCTCTCTACTGCCTTCCCTCCATCCCTCCATCCCTCCCGCCTTCCTTCCCACCCTCCCTCTCACCCTCCCTCTCACCCTCCCTCTCATCTCTCTCTCGCCTTCCCTCCCGCCTTCCTTCTCGCCTTCCATCCCTCCCTCCCTCCGTCCCTACCATCCTCTCACCCTCCTTCGCACCCTCCGTCCCTCCTACCCTCCCTTCCTGAACCACCACATCCACACCCCACCACACTCCGACCTCGACTGGTACGCGGCCCGTGAAATCTGGACTGGCAAAAGCGCTGGCCTTAAACACCTCTAAAACGATGTCAACCGCTGCTTTTATGCGTAAGCGTATGTCACCGAAAGAAAGGTGCTGACTTAAGCTTGTGAGGGCAAGGGCCAACAGGAAAAATGAGGGGTTTTGCCCCACCCTGGCCCCCATGGTGGCAGAGATTCACCCCCCGCGAAGGATTGGGGTCTTGCTTCAAAACTTTGGCCGTGCATGCCGGACAACAAAAAACCTTACTAAAATATATATAAGATGGCTGGCGCCGAATTTATTGCGATATTAAAATGGCTGCCGCTGAATTTTATCAAGAAATCCTACTTAATTTAATTCACTGTTGTGCGATATAAAAATGGCTGGCGCTGAATTTAGTGCGATATTAAAATGGCTGACGCTGAATTTTGTCAAGAAATCCTACCTATTTTTTCAAATGACTGGCGCATAATTTATTGCGATATTAAAATGGCTGCCGCTGAATTTTCTCAAGAAACCCTACTTGTTTTTGGCCTTTGACTGACTTAAAATAACTGCGGCGCGTGGCAGTTCAACATATATATAGGCCTATAGGAAGGAGACCGTGGCAGTTGAAGATATGAAGGAGACCGTTTGGCGATATTGAAATGACTGCCGAATAAAAATCTGGTTAGTGGTCTCTGGTTCGTGGTTTGTGTGCGGGGTAGAGAAGAATAAATGCCGTGTTAAATACTGACAGACACAGCACCGTCATTCATTTATTGTAGCGCAGACATTATTTTATGGAAATTTAGCCTCTATAGTCTCTGAACAGTAATTTGTAGGCACTATTGGGTATACAGCATATAATACAGGTTAGTTATATAGAAAGGTGCCATGGTGGCTAGAAGGCTGTAGGCTACTAACTTGGTTGAACATGATTGTATTTTAGCGGCGCACGGTATTAAATGAACGCTGCCTTCCGTTTGACAGGAGAGAAAACAACAGAATAATTATAGCCTACTACGCTCTTACTCCTTACACACCTTACCTCAGAAAATCTCTGCAGCGCTAAGTCATGAATATTCATGTTCTATATATATGCAGTCAGCGCGGGAAAATGAATGTTGTCACCGGTATGTTATGTATTGAAGAGCGCGCTATAAGAATCAGCGAGGTAAAGAAATGATGACGTCACAAATCTGTGTTCGCTGCTTGTAAGCGCATGGACCGAAAGAAAGTGCTGTCATAAGCTGGAGAGGGCAACGGCCAACAGGGAAAATGAGGGTTTTTGTCTCCCCACCCTGGCCCCCATGGTGGCACAGATTCGCCGACCCCCCAAAGCGGGGCGTCTGGTCGACCCCGACCCCCCTGCGAAGGATTGGGGTCGATTGCTTCAATACTTTGGCCGTGCATACCTGCATGACAACAAAAAAAAACCTTACTAAAATATATATAAGATATATAAATTAGGGCAATGTTCTGGAACGGCTAGTCTTAGCAGATGGGAAAAGTGCATCATCATCATCATCATCATCATCATCATCATCATCATCATCATCATCATCATCATCATCATCATCATCATCATCATCATCATCATCATCATCATCATCATCATCATCATCATCATCATCATCATCATCATCATCATCATCATCATCATCATCATCATCATCATCATCATCAGCAGCAGCATCATCATCAGCAGCAGCAGCAGCAGCAGCAGCAGCAGCATTATGCCTTTATTATAATTATCATCATAACTCATCTTCACAATGGCATCAGCATCAAAATCGGAGAATAATAATTATAATCATTATAATTGTTATTACTATTATTATCATTATTATTATTCTTGTTATTATTGCTATTATTGCAATAAAAATATTTATTAATATTACTATTATTATTATAACTATTGTTATTATAATTCTTATTAATATTAGTATTAGTATTAGTATCATTATTATCGGCAACTACATTTAGTTCCTGTGTTTCCTTCCACTTGTATTCTCTTCCTTTTCCATTTCCTTTTCCACTCCTTCCTTAATCCCTCCCACTCCATGCATTCCCCCTTCCTCTCTTCAACCATCTCCATCCCTCCTCCCCACTCGACGACCCGTTGTATCCTTCTTTATGTTTTCACAGCAGACTCCGATCGTATCGATACGGATTCTGCATTATAGGAATCCGTAGCATCTCGATCCCGTCCATGGTAGGAAGAAGATGCGAATTATGGGATGCGCCAGGGAGGCTGCTGTTGCTGCTGTTGCTGCTGTTGCTGCTGTTGCTGCTGTTGCTGTTGCTGCTGTTGCTGATGCTGTTGCTGCTGATGCAGGAGGTCTGTTTATCATCCACACGCAACGTCTGTTTAGACAGAAGATTAACTAATAAACCCCCACCCACAGCACAATCACCCCCGCATTTGCACACGCACAGACAGACATGCAGACGGACAGACAGACACACAGAGACAAACACACACACGAACAAACAGACAGAGAGACGGACAGATAGACAGACGGACAAGACAGACAGACAGAGAGACGGACAGATAGACAGACGGACTGGCAGACAGCCGGAGACAGACACACACAAACAGACAGAGAGATAGACAGATAGATAGACAGACGGACAGACAGACAGACGGACAGGCAGACGACACGCATATTTACGTTGGCAATGAACACATGTCATGTATGCTTAAATATCTCGAATAAATTGAACCCTATAATCTGCATCTGATAGTAGCCTACATTTGAAGCATAATCTAGCAATGCTGCCATGGACTGTTCTGCGTAATGTTCGGTGTCGTCTATAATAGTGTAATTTTTTTAGTTTATAAGGTAGGCCTAGTTCAGTCAATAGTACAATGCAGGGCAGTTTTGTGTACATTGTATACAATCAAAAGTAGAAATTGTGCCAATTGCGCTGCATGGTTAAAAATTATTATAATCACATTACGACAGTTCTCACAGATTTATACAAAACCCGGATTGATTAGAATTGGGAGAAATCCTGAGAACGTGTATTGTCAAGATATCTCAACTCTATTATATGTGGGGGAAATCATCTGTGAATCATTATGAAGTATTCGTTATATAGAGACGCATATTGAAGAAGATATATTATAATCTCACAGAAGAAGACATAGACAACAGGTGCAGACAGAAACCAACACAAACACACAGACGGACATAGATAGGTATTCAGGCTGACATAAGGCGGATAGCCAGACATGCGTGTGCATATTATATACTGAGTTTATAGGCCTAAATAAAATACACTGAAACGCACAGCTATAGGAGGTTATACGGACAGGCATGTAAGCAAACATGCACACACAAAGACACATACATCTTAAAGGAAACGCGTATACAACCAATAGCAGCACACACACACACACACACACACATTTAGTGTCAACATAATATATATGAAGAGCTCGATAAGCAGTCAAATTGACATGTTAACAGACAAATATCAGGACCTAAAAAGGAAAGACCATGCATGCATGCAGGTACATTTTGATACAGACCCATTACCACAGAGACAGGCAGACATACATACAGACAGATAGACAGACAAACAGACAGACAAGCACGTACACATGCACAGAAATACAGACACACAGATAGAGCCACAGACGGACACACGTGCACGGACACAAACGCAAACGTATATACACGCACACATACTGTAACACATACCTGATACATTTAACACACAGTCACACAAGGCACTCATACAAAAGCAAAGATATAGACAGACTTCAGAAACGCTGGAATACAAAGATATTATAGGAGAGATTATAGCAGCTAGATACATCAGATAAGGTCGCCCTCCCCGTCGGCGCTCGCTCTTCTCCGATTTCTGGCCTCCCAGAATTCCACGGTGTGGCCCAGAAGACCTCCACATGCGAACCGCGTCGCCGGATGTTTGGACAGATCGGGAAAAACATCGAAAGCGCCCCTTTACGACGAGCAGGTGTCGACTAATACGGTAGATATATATAATATTATATATTATATAAAATTATATATATATATGTGTGTTACATGTATATATAATATATTATATAATTATATTATATATATACTAATACGGTGGATATATATATATTATAATTATATATAATATATATACATGTATTAGTATATATAATATATATAATATATAATATATATATACATGTAGCAAACACCTATATATATTGCAGTAGCTAGAAGTGACCGACCTTATATATACTTTAACCAAAGTCATTTAGATATTATATGCATCTATATATAAGTCATCTTCTTTACTGCTTTGTTTTTCTTGAAGAGGCGTTAAATAAACTTTCAGTTTACAATACAAAGCACAAGTTACCAAATTATCGGTAATTAATGTGAACCTTGGGCGAATGATGAATCCCTATTATTTTTATTGATTTATTTCTCACATTTACTATAGCGCCCCTTTTAGCCCCCTATATACTCAGAGCACTCCCGACTACAGCGTGGACATTTCATGCATTGGAAGTTTCACGCCGAAGTGCACGAGCAATTGCGAGTCAAGGACTTGCTCAAGGTCCGACGCAGCGGCTTAAGGTGGATTCGAACCTGGAACCTTCCGATTCCAAAACAATGAACCTACCACTACACCACCGCGCCATACGCAATTATTGGCATATAAGTATAGGCCTTTGTAAATGAATGCGCGTTGGATATAATCGAGAATCTGTAAAATGTCTTTGAATTAATGTGAATTCTTTAAACCAATTCAATCTTCATGAATAGATTTTTTTACTTCTTGCCGACGACCCATGCAGGGTGAGCATTGTTGGGGGTTTCAACCCCAGTCTTTCTTAGTGCCCCATAGTAAACTCTGTTTTTCACACCCCAATTCCAAGTTTATCATAGGCCAACCGCCAACCCCCAAGTTATTTTTCCACAATTCTCACACTGCGACGACCCCAATGTTTTCATATCACGTACCGTTCGTCGTAGTACCTGCGATGACCAGCTACATAATATTATATGACATTGAATGAGGAATTAAAAATGTCTTATAGACTTATACGTTGGTTTGTTTCGGTCTCGGAATTGAAATTTGTCAGTCTCACATGCAGGCCATGCATATATTATATACTTATGACTTATCAAGTGCCCAGCGTGGATAAACATACACAGACAATATTATTGGGCTTGTTATACACGTTTAACGACACTGCCATATCAGAGATGATTAGTGTCGCCCTCCTACTTTATCCATGTTTGGGACTGGCACTGGCAGTGGCGGTGCTGATAGACATTTAGCACATTGTATATTGTATTTGTATAATGACAGTTTATAAAGCGCTTCTCTCAGCAAGTGCTTTTCAGAGGCGCTCACAATGCGAGCGACCCCAGAGGACAAGACAGAAGTTGAGCCGAGAGAAACATGATGGAAGCTATACCACGAGAGGATGACTGAGCGAACTGATAAAGTAACTTAATTATTATTAATTTTAGTCCATTCCACAGGGAGGGACCTGCATGGGGACCTGGGCGGGCAATAGATGGACCCATGCAGAGTTGCAAACATATGTGTATAGTGTATATACTTATACATATGAGTGTACAATTATGTGCGCTTCTTTATAGATACGTTTGCATCTAAGTATACGTATACTATACGTATACTTATATGTGGCTAAGTATGTAGAGCGTGAGAACAGCGTGATGGATGGAGCACCAGGTGCTTGTGGGTTGAGGAGGAGGAGGAGGAGGAGGAGGAGGAGGAGGAGGAGGAGGAGGAGGAAGAGAAGGAAGAGGAAGAGGAGGAAGAGGAGGAAGAGGAGAAGAAGGACGAGGAGGAAGAGGACGAGGAGGAGGAGGAGAAGGAGGAGGAGGAAGAAGAGAAGAAAGAGGAGGAAGAGGAAGAGGAGGAGGAGGAGAAGGAGGTGAAGATGAGAAGAAGAGGAAGAAGAGGAAGAAGAGGAAGAGGAGGAAGAGGAAGAGAAGAAAGAGGAAGAGGAGGAAGAGGAAGAGGAAGAGGAGGAAGAGGAGGAGGAGAAGGTGGAGGACGAGGAGGAGGTGGAGGAGGCGAACTCCTGTTTCTTAAGCTGATGAGGAAACTCTGGCATCGAATCGCTCAATAAATCCTCTTCCAGACGTAAATATCTCACTTCAGAACTTCCGTCTCTCTTTCTCTCTCAGCCAACCACAGTTGTGCACGTGTTCATTAAGTATTCGAACAATATGTCTGCCATCACTAATGGATACATATTACATGTAATTATTAAATAATTATATTATATATTATCATAATATTATGTATGTAAATTCATATACGTCCATGTATAGATATACATGTTTCTTATTTTCTGCTACTTATATACATTTAACATTTTTCTGATGATGTTTTTTTCATATCGAATTATAATTGCTGGTAGTGGTGGGTGCACGGTTGAGGGTGGTGGTTGTGGCTGTGGGTGGTAGTGGTGGAGGTGGTGGTGGTGGTGCACGGTGGTGGTGTAGTGATGTTGATAGCGAAGACGACGACGACGAAGATGGCGACTATGCATAGTAGCGACGAGTGTAGAGTACTGCTGATGAAGAAAATGATGATTAGGTTAGACCGATGGAAGCAGTCCTTGATCGTCCAGTTTCATTTTAAGCCCTGATGAGTGGTTTACTGGATGTATATTGTAAATATATCTACTGTGCCCACTGTTACAGTAGACAACAAGACCCAGACCGTCAGATGCAAAGCGAGATATATTTTTCTTCTTCCTCCCCTCCTCCTGCTCCACCTCCTCCTCCTCCTCGTTCACCCCTCATTCATTCATTCCTTCCTCGGCATTAAAGACATTGTTCCACTAAAACAATTCTCCAAGGTATCTCTGGAAGCCTTAGAACGCACAAATGGCGGAGCAAGGTGCCAACAGTTTTGGACGCCATCAAAGATTGATGTATTTAGCCGCTGAATCATAGAATTATTAAGAAGGCCATTTAGACAACGTCCTGTAAAACGCCTTCCACCACACAATAAGAATCCTCATCTTCATTTCGTTCCTATTTCGAAACTCCGCCACTGGTTGCATGCACTCTGCCAGTGCCAGTTCCAAGCCTGGATAAAGGAGGAGGGCAGCGCTAATGATCTTTGTTACCACAGTGTATCGTCGTTAAACCGAAACCACTACAACTCTGACAACTACTACAACTACTACAACAACTACTACTTCATTGGCAATAATAGTGATTCGTGAAGCCAAGAGACACTCGAAAACGGCTTTACGTGGTCGGTGTCAATGGCGTCGTTAAACACTAGCCGCGGCTAAGACTACTCAGCCGCGGCTTGTTAAAAGCCTGCGCTGCGTTGGCCGGGCGCGTAACAATGGAGTCCACCACCGCTGCTGCCTCGGCTGCTGCGGCTGGGTGGGTGGGGAGGGCAGGGGCAGGTGCAGGTGCCCGCCTGGCGAGGACCCGTTTAAATGACACGCATGCGCTGTAGGCACAGGTGACCCGGAGAGGCTGACACGCTGACAGCTGACATGGATGGATGGTGGACGGTGGATGGATGATGGCAGGACGTGGAAGAGGCGATCTGGAATCGGGGTGGGGGTGGGGTGGGATGATGACTGGCACCACGCGTGTCCGTCTGTCTCCTCAGCAGCAGCAGCAGCCCAGGGTCGTCGTCGTCGTGTCACCATCCCCACGCACGTCTATTGCAGTTGCGCTAGATAAATATGAAGACAGTCGCTGTTGCTGCCTGCCGCAACGCATCAATCCTCGAATTGTATATGATGAGAATCCATCTCCTCTTTCGCGTCCTACGTCTCCCTGGTTTATTCTTCTTCCTACCCTTCGTAACCTCGTCTTCTGCATCTTCACTCTTGGTCAGGCTCTTCTCTGTCACCTTCTCCTCCTCCTTCTCCTCTTCCTCTTCCTCTTCCTTCGTTTCATCTTACTATTTCGCCTCCCTTCCTTCCTTCTACTCCTCTCTCGATTCCTGCTTCACGCCTCCCTCTTGTCGTCCGCTTTTGCTCTTTAATTGCAATGCTACCCCTCCTCCGTCTCCTTCTCCTTCTCCTACTCTTCTTCCTCTTCCTTTTCCACTTTCTGCTCCGTCTTCCTCTTCCTCCTCCTTCTTCTTCACCCCCTTCTCTTTCTCCTTCTGCTCTCTAACGTTGCTTCGCGTTCTTTCTCCTCCTCCACCTCCTCCTCCTTCTACTCCTACTCTTCCTCTTCCTTCTCTCCTTCTCTTCCCTCCCCTCCGTCTCCTCTTCCTCTTCCAACTCCACCTCAGGCCTTTCCACTTGTGACTCATGATAACAACCGGTCCTTCAATCCTTCATCCAGTCACTCAAATAATTACCCACTCATTAGCTAAATTAATCGTCCATTGTCTGTGTGTCTGTGTGCGACAGATCTCGCGGCGAGGAAGCAAGAAAACAATGAGTCAATATTACGATGTTTGATAAATTAATGCGCACTATGATGATGACAACGCTGACGCCGATGAAAATGATGATGACGACGAAGACAATGATAATGATGATGATGATGACGACGACGAAGACTATGATGATGATTACGATAATGATGATGACGGTGAAGATGATGATGATGATGATGACGACGTCGACGACGATGATAATGAAAATAATGACGACAACGACGACGACGACGACGACGACGACGACGACGATGATGATGATGATGATGATGATGATGATGATGATGATGATGATGATGATGATGATGATGATGATGATGACAACGCCGATGACGCCGATGAAAATGATGATAATTGCGCTTTAAAAATGACATAATTATTATTGAGTCTAAAATTTAAAAAAAATTATCAGGCATTATAAATTATATAATTTTAATTTGATTATTTATATTATTTTAATAAGCGATTATTGTGTGACGTAGGCTCTAAATTATATAATACTAGATGTGTTACCCAGGAAATTTAGTGTTTTCAACACTACTTCTCTGGGGTACCCAGCGTTGACCGCTAAATCTCGGGTTTTCTGTTACCCTCCACCCCACCCCGCTTCCCCAAAAATCAAACATAACCCGTCCCTGAGGGGCGGGTGTGTGTCAGTGGCGGCGCTAGGGGGGGCTAAGCCCCCCTAAAAAAGGCCATCCATTTTTTCCCCATGTAAAAATAAAAATTTTGGACGATTTGCCCCCTTTAGTCCCCCCAAAACTGAAATCCTGGCGCCGCCACTGGTGTGTGTACTGACTGTGGCTTACACAATTATTGCAGGCTGTCCGTTCTGTTAGTATAGGCTGGTTACTACATGTATTTCTGTGATCTGCGTTCTTGTGCATAATTGTAAACTTTAACCGGTTTCGGTTTGTCAAGCGGATTGCTGATAAACGGAAATTCTATTGGGCGTGAATGACGTCATGCAGAGTGTAGCCTCTTTACTAAATGCGGCAAGATGGCTGCTGTAAGGATTAAAACGCTAATAACTCTGGTTTTAAATTGAATTAAAAGTTGAAAATAGTTGCGTTGACCTTATAATTTGGGTAAGAATCAATTGCAAAAATGCTGTTAAACCGACGCTGTTTCATTTCCGAGCCTTTTCTGTTACGAAGAGACAAAATACATCCATATACAAACATATGGAAGGACAATCGTTCAGACTTATAATATAAGATTAATAAGCGATTTTTGTGTGACGTAGGCTCTAAATTATATCATTTGAATAAGCGATTATTCTTTGACGTTTAGACTCAATAATAATTATGTCACTTTTAAAGCGCAATTATCATGTGACGATTACTATTAATAGGATCCCAATTACGTCACTATTTGACTAGCAATTTTTGTGTGATATTGCTTTGGGCCACGTCATTTTAATAAGCGATTATTTTAGTGACGTAGGTTTTCAATTACGAGATTTTAATAAGAGGAGAGGAATACAGGGTGGGCCATAAAAAAGACCCCTCTACGGTCTTTTTTTATGGCCCATCCTGTAGATTAAACATAAATTATTATCATTGCGCATTAATTGAGCACAGCAGTTATTATCTAATAACTTCTAATGGATCATGCATTGTTCATTGAAGCTGAGCTATTATTGTCGGCGAAGGACATGCCCAAGGTACATTGACAACTACAGTAACCGTCTTAGATGGCCGTCTTCCCTCTAAATGCGGGATTCTCTGGATTTCGACCCTACTGATTCTAAATGTATTGAAAATTTCCGTGACGTCAGACCTCGATGTATTGGAAATTTTCATGACGTCAGACCTCGATGTATTGGAAATTTCCATGACGTCAGACCTCAATGTATTGGAAATTTCCATGACGTCAGACCTCGATGTATTGGAAATTTTCATGACGTCAGACCTCGATGTATTGGAAATTTCCATGACGTCAGACCTCAATGTATTGGAAATTTCCATGACGTCAGACCTCAATGTATTGGAAATTTCCGTGACGTCAGACCGATGAGTCATCGGGTAGTTTGCATCACTGAACAGCACAGTAGCGAGTCACAATAAAATTATCTGTAACACTGCTCAGTTAATGGTCGCTGCAAATTAACTTCGTCGTAGCTGTGCAGTGTCGAGGAACGGCATAAACAGCATCCTTAGACAGCATCCAATGGCGACACTAACCCAACCATTAACCCTAACTATCCCATACTACACGTAACCTGACCCCTGCCGAACCTCACGAAGTCTAATCTGACCCTAACCGACACTGGCGATTCACGACACTGCAATTATGCCCCAGGTACTACTAATATGCTGTGATTTCAGCATCTACGTCAAAATCAAGCATCATTTGTCTGACATTACATCGCATATATGATCCATTGATGTCAGGATCATTTCAGTGGCGCTATAGAAGTTCCTCTATGCTAGATTCGATTCAGATTATTTTACAAGAAAACTGATTCGCACAGGTAAAATCTATCAAACGTGTCCTCGTTATTTTACTTCAGAAAAGAGTTGATGCCTCTGAACGCAACGAACATCTGTCCAACATCAGAAACTCTTGTTTCTAGCCACACTAGGTTTCTCATGTAGCCATGCAGACACTGCCGTAAAATTCACGGACGCACTCTGGGGGGGGGGGGGGCACTCACCGCTGGGTGTGGCACGTGCCCGATCCTGCCACGAGGGTGATTATTCCCCCACCCCATCGGCCAGAGGGCACGTGAATGCGGGTCTGCCCGACTGTGGTGGATCTGCCAGGCATTGAATATTACAGAGGCATTGGCTATTCTTTGCAGTGACACTTTTTCATAATTATGTCGACAGAGGGAGAAAAACGATGACGTCGACCTCGACAAATGGCGGTGTGCGACGAGATTTTGCGGGATTTTGGGAGATGCGAGATTAGATTAGATTAGGTCATATCAGATCAGATCAGATTATATTAGATTAGATTAGTTTAGATTAGATTATATCACCTTCTGCATCGTGAACACGTGGTCATGTTCCTGGTGTTAATTGCTGGAGATCATGGTCGACCGTGTTCTTAGCGCATTGTGTGATAGTGTCGCCACCTACTGATTGAAACGACTTCAGTTAATCCCGACCTTCACAAATTAACTTCGTCGTAGCTGTGCAGACACTGCCACGTGGGCTGTAGAAAGAAGATTAGAACAGCAAGCTACCGGCAGGAAATGTAGTCTAGGAAGTGCGACAAAAAAGTTTAAGTTCGGGAACGATTTCAATATCTGCTCTCATAATGATGTTATCAACAGTATGCTAAATTATTAATTATGCTAAAGTAAATCATTCTTTTACTAAGTTTGATATCATTCATTCATCAATTTATTAATTGTGATATTATTTTTATTATTATTAATTATGCAATTGGTTATTTTGCTATTGTTTATGATTCTATTCGTTGTTGATTACGCCATAATCATTTACGAAGCTATTGACTGTAATAATCATGGTTAATCTACGATGCGCTACGGAATTCTGTTTGATTTTGGTTTGGGGTTTCAATTCGATTTGAATGAATTTAAGATGAAATTTTAGGCTATCGGAAGATAACTTAGATAAGCCCATGTTGGGGCAGACTAATTTCAATTGGATTAGATTAGATTAGATTAGATTTGATTTAGTATATTCGTTTAATTTCAAAGTAAGACAATCAGGGCGACAGAACGCACCAAGTTACAGGTCAGAGATGTAAAATAAAACACAGAAGTAGGCCTAATAATAAAGCTAATAGTAATAATAATTAAATAAAGTTGCGGCAGCCATGGGCTTGCATCCGTCCGTTACGTTGTTGATGTTAAATTACTGTCATTGAATCAGGATAAGCCAAAAACGGCCCGTCAGTTATTAGCAGCTACTATAAAAAATTATGGGCGCTACTGACGCTCGCTTCACGATGGTGATGTGTTCGAAGAATCGCCAGTTCATTGGTAGGTCTAGCCGATGCTACAAAGTCTATCCATTCGAAGTATAAAGTGCCCGATAAAACTGTAGTCGTGATTTGATTTGATTAGATTAGTCAATTCTGATCAAACGACTTCAACAGATAATAACACAAATAATTGGTCAACTATCGCACACACCGTGACAAACGCACTCACCCGATATAAACGCATCACCTCCTGCACACCCACAACCATACATCACGCACGCACACACAGAGAACAACCAGCGCCACCTATGGAATGATGGATTAAGTCCTTTTGATTTCGGGTTTTACCGAATCGCTTAACAACAGTCATGATCATGAACATCGTCATCATCATCATCATCATCATCATCATCATCATCATCATCATCATCATCATCATCATCGTCATCGTCATCGTCATCGTCATCGTCATCGTCATCGTCATCGTCATCGTCATCGTCATCGTCATCGTCGTCGTCGTCGTCGTCGTCGTCGTCGTCGTCGTCGTCGTCGTCGTCGTCGTCGTCGTCGTCGTCGTCGTCGTCGTCGTCGTCGTCGTCGTCGTCGTCGTCGTCGTCGTCGTCGTCGTCGTCGTCATCATCATCATCATCATCATCATCGTCATCATCATCATCGTCATCATCATCATCATCGTCGTCGTCTTTGTCGTCATCATCCTCTTTATCGTCATCATCGCCGTCATCATCATCATGACCATCATTGTAAGACCATTTTGCGCCAATTAAGGTGTATGCATGTATGTTTATCCAAGTGTATACTGCATTTTAATTCTCTGTCTCGGTGGCATTTTAGTTTTTTGCCTCAAGCGATTGAGAAGCTAACTACATCAATGTCGCAACTCCTGGTGCCCCTGGCGAATGACTTGAAATCCTCTTGCCTTCACATCCGACTATGCTGCCAGACTTACGGATCCGTGTGTTGCCGCCATCTAACGATTATCATCGCTAACATAATCATTTGAAAAGCAATGCAGACTTCGTGAATGACACATGAGTGACACGAAGGCATGGAACTTTGAAAACGTATTGGGCTTTCGAATGACGCTTATTAGCGAAGAAAGGCAGCCATTTTATAGAAAAAAATTATATAGATAGATATAAGGACTGGCGGACGGACGGACGAACTTACACGGACGATTGATTGATTGATTGATTGATTGAGATAGACGAAGAGAAATACAGGCAAGTCATACAAATAGAGAGACAGACAGATAAGAACAGAAGAACAGTGGCAAACAGAGAAAGCGAGAAAAGGAAGGAGGGAGCGATCGAGAGTGAAGAAAGATCAGTAAGTATATAGTAGGTTGCTTTTAGAGGCAGATTCAATGTTTTCTGTTGATATGGGAATTGTCATCTTTAAGACGTGGTCAGTAATGTATAGGTTACCAATATTTATAGAACTATTATAATTATTATACAGGTTACCATCTTCCACTTGCTGCAGTTCTGGTACAGATGTGCTCCTGCTAGGCGGGACTCTGGTTCCACTCGGGCCTCCGTTTGCATCCCATTAGCAATCTCTTCAAAATTAACAGTATGCTGCTTTGGGGGAGCAATATAAAACCTGTGCTATGTTACTTTTTATTTTTATTTTTTTTGCTCCGAGGTAAAAACATTATGTTACATTATGTTATTTACATTTGTACTTTTGCACATGTATGCACAAGTAAATAAATAATTATATGTATATATATATATATCTGCACTTTTGTACATGTATGTACAGGGTGGCCCAGCATAAATGTCCCGACTTTGCACGCGCATAACTTCGCCAATTTTTAACATTTATTTATACTTAATGCATCAAATTAAAGGTATTTCACTCTAGTATTAACTCTAAAAAAGTCGAACTGTTACTAGTCTACGTTTTTTAATTATATGTCCGGAACAGCGCTAGCTACCATATTTTGGTGTCATTTGTAACGCAACCTGGAGCCGTTGACAGACGATGATCGCGTTTCGATTTTAATTTTACGAACTGATAAGGGATTTAATTCGTTTGAAATGATTAACGAATATTCTAACAGAGGATGAAATAAACAATAGGCCTACCTTGTATTATCTGCTACGGAAAATTGATAAAACAGGGCTTTCTACTCGCAAACCATGGGAATCGGAGCGCACGGCGCTCACATCCGCTAACATTGCTCGTGTGTCCGCGTACATTTGCAGTCAAGACAATGACCAGGGCAGGTCCTGCATGCAAATTCAGCGCAAAACAGGCACTATTAGAGGCACTGAATAAGGTATTGGAAAAGATTATAGACCTAAAGTTAAAGTAATTTGTCGACGAGAAGTCCAGCGAACTCTCCAACTCTTACGCAAAGAAACGGCTGGCAGCGTGCAAGCGTCTGAAGCAGCGCATGGCAGTGCACGGCTGTTGGCAAAATTGAAAAAACGTGGTTTTACGATTAGAAGATAGCCTATTCATGGTAGGGACCCTACAAACACCCAAAATGATCGTGTCTACGCGCGTTTTAGCAAAAAACGATAGAATTTCCCGGGGAAACGGCGCCATATTGCGTCAGTAATGACAAAAAATGGTAGCTAGCGCTGTTCCAAGTATATAATTAAAACCTAAACTAGTACCAGTTCGACTTTTTTAGAGTTAGGCTAATACTAGAGTGAAATACCTTTAATTTGATGCATTAAGTATAAATAAATGTTAAAAATTGGCGAAGTTATACGTATACAAAGTCGGGACATTTATGCTGGGCCACCCTGTATAATAAAAATGAAGAAATATATTTAATTATTTGTAACTAAATAATTAAATTGTCTTTTCGCAAGTATATATAGATCTATATATATATAATTATATATACATACCTGCAACGTATATCCATTATTATAATACTTGTATACATTAAGCTTTACCTACATGCATTATGACGCACATATCTATATAGCCTAGCAGCAATGTTTGTGTATGTTTGAGTGTGTAAGTGCATGTGTTTGTATGTGTGCGTATTTATACCATATTTTAAGAACACTTGATCGAGTCCGCTCTGGATACTTAATACACAATCTGTACATATATGCAACACAATGCATAAATGCATTCGCAAGTGTAGGCTACACGCACGCTGTTGCATATATAAACTAACAGGCGTGCGGTGCGTGCGTACTTAGAGAGAGACGTAGGGAGCGTGGCGGCCATGTCACGACTCGCAGGCAGCTTGGCTCCACCAGAAGCCCACAGCAATTAATAATCGTTAAGGGCTCGCCATCGGGATCTGTTTCTGCCACGACGAAAGCCTGGGAAGGGGAAAAATCGGAAAGAGGGGAAGTCGGGGAGAGAGGGGAGCGTGGGGCTATATCTTGAGTGGTGGCATTCGCCCTCGTTGGGTCAAGCGCCGTCGTAGGCCGTAACCGTCGCCATCTGGCGAATATCAGCAGAGTCGTCGTCGTCGTGTGCACTTGACTTCGCTGCGTAGGAGTCCGGTAGATGGCGGTACCGTCGCAACTGATACTAATACGACGTCTCGGCTGACATTGTCTGGGTTTCTTTGTCTGCCTCTTGTCTTTCCGTCTGTATCTTTGTGTTCGTCTGTCCGTTTGTGTGTCTTCCTGCCTCGCCATCCCGCCTCCTATCCGTCTGTGTTTTTCTGTATGTCTATTTGTCTGTCTGCCTGTCTGTTTGTCTGTCTGTCTGTGTATCTGCCTTTTCACGTGTTTATCAAATTAATTATTGTCTTTTTGCCTGTATAGCCGCTTGTTTTCCTCGTTTAGTGTCTGTGTCTTTACTTATTCTTATTTCTCGCTATTCTTTGTTTTTTTTCTATTTTACTATCTGTCTGTCTGTCTGTCTGTATGTCTGTATCCTTGCTCGTCTTGTTTCCTGGTCGTTCGATGTTTTTCTTTGTCTTTCTAAGCTTGGGGAAGGTTTAGTTCTTCACTTCTTCTTTATCGTCACTTTCTCGTCTCCTTTAATTCTTCTTTCGCTTGAGAGGTCTTTATATAGTGCCTTCAAACTTCCAGATATAATTTTGAAATGATGTAATGTAATAATATATAATGACGTCTTTCTAATAGGTCCATTTATCTGAAATACAGAACCCGTAGGCCTAACTGTTTTTTATGAGGTGACATTTACTGTATATTATATGGTGACTTATTTTATTTGGTAACTTCTTTCTAATATAGGGACCTCCAGAGTGATTTGTATCTCCTATTGCGACGTTCATCTAACATAGTAGGCCTAACTTTTGTCCAATATATCATCATCTCTCTAATAAAAATTATTTCGACTTTGTGTAATATAATAGTGATCTCTAATATAATAATTTTGAGCTAATGACAATGACCTGTCAAATTATAGTGACACATTACAATTACTTTTATCTAATATAACGACTTTTATTAATTTGCTCCTGGCGCCGAAACCCAGGCCATTTACCGGTTTCGCCGCAACTTAAAACAGCTTTTAGACTGAGGTCGGCTATATAAATTATATTTGGTATGTGTAATAAATATAACGTCCCAGGTAGAAGTTAATAGGTATAGGTATATGGATAGCTGAATCGGCTGTATAAATTATATTTAGTATGTGCAATACATGTACATGTAGATGTAACGTCCCAGGTGGAAGTTGGTTATAGGCATAGGACTATAGGTACATGGATAGCTGAGTCGTTTACAATGATCCGTTGTTATATGTCCAAACAAACGACTCAATCGCCGCCATTGTAGCGTCAGAAAGCAACAGACTTCTTCTCTACACATAAATAAACGACGCGTAGAGCCTGTCACTTTACTTAGCCGCGATCATTTCGCAATTTGTCCGCTTCCGCCGCTAATGCAGCAATTAATCAGCCGTCTTCGTTTCGTTTCTCTATTGACTAATAAAGCCCGATGTCCAGACGAAAGAAAGAGCATCGCGTATATAGTTGTTGCCCGAAGCGCTGAGAGCAAGCAGAGAGCGCGGCGAGCGGCGGCGGCGACGCTCAGAGTAAGCTCCGAGCGTTATCTTAACGACCGGCTCGGAGCGCCCCGCATCAAGCCACCTGGTAGATAAGAAACTCCCTCTGGAAAGCGTTATAGGTAAGCGCCGATTGAGACGGAAGGATCGGAACATGGCTAATCGAAAAGCGTTGTCGCGGCTCGGGTAGGGCGGAGGAGGGAGGCCGTGGAAGCGACCGGGGGTAGCGGCGGCGGCGGGATCGGTAGACTTCTGAGGGGAACGGCGCCGTAGCCTCTTGTTTGATGACGATGGTCGGGCTGTATATTATATATTATAGGTAAAAAATACGGCGACGTCATTTCGGGGTTGAGCGCTAGGCGGCCGGTGGTAGACACCGGGACCGCCGTCTAGTTTCCTGTTGCCGGGGGTGGGTGGAGGGGAGGGGGTTGGTGGGAGCGACGGGGTACAAGGGGTCGAGTGGTCGTGGGTCTAAGTCATACGTGACCTCACTTAATAGCGCGCCCGTCGCACTGCAGCCGGTGCGCGCACGAGTGCCCGAGCAATATCCGGACGCATGGAATTCATCCACGCTGGAAGATCTATGGTCCTCCAGTTTTCCATGACGTTTAAATACATTCCGCGTCAAGTACCCACTTCCGGGTGGACCCCCCCTCCACCCTTCCTTCCGTCTGCGATCCGTTTTCCACGCGCTGCTCATATTACGTGTTCGCACAACATCGTCTCTGATTCCATCAGAGACGATGTTGTGCTTCCCCGAGTTCTGAGCGAGTGAATGGGTGAATGAGTGGGTGAGAATGAGTGAATGGACGAATGAATTGTCGAATGAGTGAATTTGTGAGTGAGCGAATGGGTAAGTAAGTGAATGGATGAGTGGTGAGAATGAGTGAATGGACGAATGAATTGTTGAATGAGTGAATTTGTGAGTGAGCGAATGGGTAAGTAAGTGAATGGATGAGTGGGTGAGAATGAGTGAATGGACGAATGAATTGTCGAATGAGTGAATTTGTGAGTGAGCGAATGGGTAAGTAAGTGAATGGATGAGTGGGTGAGAATGAGTGAATGGACGAATGAATTGTTGAATGAGTGAATTTGTGAGTGAGCGAATGGGTAAGTAAGTGAATGGATGAGTGGTGAGAATGAGTGAATGGACGAATGAATTGTCGAATGAGTGAATTTGTGAGTGAGCGAATGGGTAAGTAAGTGAATGGATGAGTGGGTGAGAATGAGTGAATGGACGAATGAATTGTCGAATGAGTGAATTTGTGAGTGAGCGAATGGGTAAGTAAGTGAATGGATGAGTGGGTGAGAATGAGTGAATGGACGAATGAATTGTCGAATGAGTGAACGAATGAGTGAATTTATGAGTGAGCGAGTGGGTAAATGAGTCAATCGGTGAATTAGTAAATTTGTGAGCAAACGGATGAGTGAATGAATGGGTAAATGACTGAATGGGTGAATGAGTGAATCAATGAGTTGGTGAATTGGTAAGTGTTGGAATGGGTAAGTGAATGAGTGAGTGAGTGAATGCGCGAGTGAGTGAATTGGTGACTGATAACTCGGTGAGTGTGTAATTGGGTGAGTGAATAGGTGAGAAGTCTGTAAAAGAATGAATGGGTGAATGAGTGGTTTAGAGAATGAGTGAATGGGTTAGTGAATTGGAGAGTGAATGGAGAATAAGTTGGTGAGAGAGTAAGTGAATGGGTGAGTGAAAGGGAGAATGTACGAATGAATGAATGAATGAATGAATGAATGAATGAATGAATGAATGAATGAATGAATGAATGAATGAATGAATGAACGAACGAACGAACGAGTGAATGAATGAATGAATGAATGAATGAGCGAACGAACGAGTGAATGAATGAATGAATGAATGAATGAATGAATGAATGCATGAATGAATGAATGAATGAATGAATGAATGAATGAATATCTGAATCGTTGAAAGAGTGATGTGTAAAATATAGGTGAATGAATTGGTGTGTGCGTTAATTAAATTCCCGTATAACCTTCTCGGGTCTAATCACTGAACGCATAACTCCGCCACTGGTTGCACTCTGCCAGCGCCGGTCCCAAGCCTGGATAAAGAAGGAGGGCACCGCTAATGGTCCTTGTTACCACACAGCGACGTTAAACTGCAAATACCACCACCACTGAACGCATCTTCTTTACGAATCTGTTGGCCACACTAACATTGTCGGTGAAACCAGACACCGTTGTTGCACGCAGTCGATTCACCGGAGTCGCATAATAAAGAAAGGAAACAAGAAAAGTGAAATCTGTCGATTGTTGATCGCGTTCGAGAGTCGCGTCGAAGAGGTTTGCTCTTGGCCGCGAAGGGTCTGCGGCGGTGCTTGCCACCGGCGGGGCAAAGTGGCCCATAAACCGAAAATTGACGTATTATGGATGGCTGTGGTAATGTAGTGCTGGGGGAGAGATGGAGAATAGCGACGAGGAAATGGAAAAGAAGGTGGAGAGTTAAGTAATGAGGAGGAGTAGAAGGAAGAAGAGGAGGAGGAGTAGGAGGGAAAGGGAGGAGTGGGTTAAGAGAAGAGAAGAGAATAGAGAAGTGAAGGGAACAGGAGGAGGAGGAGTAGAAGGAGGAGTAGGAGAAGGAGTAGGAAGAGTATATAGGAGGAAGAGGAGGAGGAGGAGGAGAGAATTCAGGGTTTGGTTTGGAAGAAAGTGAAGGAGACGGCGATGAGGAAAACGAGAAATTGAGAGAATGCGAAAAGATGAGGAGACAAAAGAAATATGGATAAGGATTTTAATACATGTAGAATGCATGTTTGAGAATCTGAAGGAAGGCTTCGGACGTGAATTAGGTGGACCAGTAAGCCGCAGCTTCCCGCGTGAGTCAAGGCGCCAAAGATTCCGATGATGACACAAGTTGAGACGTTGTAAGGACGAAGCTGGAGGAGCAGAAAACAATGGTCTCGGGTTAATTGTTTAGCAGCAGCATGTATGTGCACTTGTTATAGCGCCCCTTCAAGCTCTCTCTACTCAGAGGCGCTCCCGAATGCAGAGCGGACACTACATCGGAGTTTCACGCCGAAGCGCTGAGCAATTGTGAGTGAAGGACGTGCTCAGGGTCACTACGAGGCGACTCAAGATGGATTCAAACCTGCAACCCTTCGGCCGCAAGGCCACAAGCATACCCACTATACACCACCGCGCCCGACATTAGTATCTCTATTTGCTAAAAGCATTCAATCACTCATCCATTCACTCACACCCATTCACACCCGTTCATTCATTCGCCCATTCATTCACTTACCCATTCCCTAATTCACCACCAATTCACCCATTCAGAGATTCACCAATTCACCCACTCACAAATTCAGCCGCTCATCAATTCCCCACTCACAAATTCAGTGGCACACATACACACACACACACACACACACACACACACACACACACACACACACACACAAACACACACACACACACTAGTTTTACAGACATTTATACCACGAAAAGAAAACAGTGGTATATTATTACGTGCCACGCCATTGGATAGAATAATAATTATATAGTTTCATCCACTACAGGTATTTCACCGTATTTGTAGGCATCCCTTAGCTGACGTTGGGTCACATCCATCTTTTACATGTACAACCTGTATAATAATAGATACATGTAGATGGCAGATGCTGGTACATGCAGACAACTTATTTACACCTCGCAGTCACAGGAATTGTACAATCAATGGAGGTGCATAATTAAGAGAAAGGTAACGAGAAAGAGACTGAGAGAGAGAGAGAGAGAGAGAGAGAGAGAGAGAGAGAGAGAGAGAGAGAGAGAGAGAAAGAGAGAGAGAGAGAGAGAGAGACAATCAGCCATTTATTTCATCCGTCATTCAGCCAATGAGTCATTTAGCCAATGAGTCATTTAGCCAATCAGTCATTTAGCATATCAGTCTTTTAGCATATCAGTCATATATAGTCACTCAGCCAATTATTGAATCAGTCATTTAGCTATTCAGTCATTTAGCCAATCAGTCATTTGTCAATCAGTCATCTATAGCCAGTTATTCATTTAGTCTATCAGTGATTTAGCAAAGCAGTGATTTATCAAAATCAGTCAGTTATTCAGAGCTAGCCACGGAGTTTGTTAACTGTTAGTAAAGTATAGGCAAATAATCAACCAGTCAGACACTCAGTAATTTGTTCATTTTGTAAGTCAGTTTAACAGCCAGTCAGTCATTTAGTTAGTCGTTCAGTCAGTTAGTCAGTCAGCCAACCACTTATATGTCGCTAGTCATTCATCCAGTAAGCCAGTTAACAGTCATTCAGACAGCCATTAAGTCAGACAGTCAGTCAGTCAGCCAACCAGACAGTTAGTCAGTCAGTCAGCCAACCAGTCAGTCAGCCAGCCAACCAGACAGCCAGTCAGTCAGCCAACCAGTCAGTCAGTCAGCCAACCAGACAGTCAATCAGTCAGTCAGCCAACCAGTCAGTCAGTCAGCCAACCAGACAGTCACTCAGTCAGCCAACCAATCAGTCAGTCAGTCAGCCAACCAGACAGTCAGTCAGTCAGTCAATCGGTCAGCCAACCAGTCAGTCAACCAGACAGTCAGTCAGTCAGTCAATCAATCAGTCAGCCAGTCAGTCATTCAGTCAGTCAGTAAGTCAGTCAACCAGACAGTCAGTCAGTCGGTCAGTCAGCCAGTCAGCCAACCAGACAGTCAGTCAGTCAGTCCAGAAGTGACTGGCGAACTCGATCGATATCTGCTGCCATCGATCAGTGCAAATCAATCACTCAATCTCCCTTCTCTTGTCGTCTCGATTACGGGTCACTGGCAACAAACGTTGTCCCAATCCGTCGTTCGACGTTCGCACTCCCGATTATAGAGCATCTCGTTTGTTTTCCTTGGCTCAGCAGCCGCGATAAACTCTAATGCGTTGTCGTTCCAACTCCGACTCTTATCACCGCCCGTCGAAAGTGCCGCAGCTCTCCTCCGACCGCGGCGAGCCCCGACGACCACTCGCCCGAAACTTGGCACTATAGTCGACGGTCCCTCTCCTTCTCTCCATGCATCTCGGCTTGAAGTTCTGCCAATTGGCATCCTCCTGGCATCATTCGTGGGTGGAACGAAGGGCGGGTTGCAGCGCCAGAGAGTGGCAGCAAAAGCATCACCACTGCACCGATATTTATGTAGTCTCGTTCGAAGCAGAGAAGGCGATTGGTTTGGACGACAGGTAGGAGCGACGTTGAAGAGCCGTACGGTAGAGAGAGAGCGGCTTTACGTCGACTATTGCCGATCTAAGTCAACACTCTTAATTGCGTCTCGATTAGATATGCCACAGTCATCGGCCGACTGTGAGATACTCACTCGTACTGCACGCAGTCCTTGGCCAAAGTGTATGGCAAGTCAGTAACACGTACGTTTCCGTTTGAACCAGTGGCTGCGGCAAGTACTATAATACTGCAGATAACACGACTCGGATAGTTTGTTGTTGAGAAGAAAGTTTGTTAATTAATTATTAATAGTCGGTGCGAGTGATTTCAAATTGACCATCGCGGTGCCTTTTATGATCCAGCTGAAGCCTTGTATTTGACCGGTGACCGACTCGGTGCTAGCTTACGATCGTCGGAGACTCTATTGAAGAATATTACGTGGTTGACAACTTTCTTGGTGAGTCTTAAACCGATTCATTTCAACTCATTCGGTGTCATTTTCATCTTCGTCTTTTCAATCATCTTGATTTTTATTGTCAATCATGATACATCTTCATTTCGGTTGTTTCATCTGTATATCCATCTTTAGTCATCTCTATTTTGTCTTAATTCATCTTGTTTCATCTTCAGTCGTCTTCGTTCATCTTCGTGTCATCTCCATTCATCTTGGCTCATCTGTATCTAGATCTTCACTTCGGTCTTAACTTCGGATATCTTGATTCATCTTCAGTTATCTTGGCTGTACCTAGATCTTCACTTATCTTAGCCTCGGATATCTTGATTCTTCTTTGCTTATGTTGGACCATCTTTATGCATTTTCATTTTTATCTTTGTGAGGTACGGTGGCCAATTGATTAGAGTGTCGGCCTGTAACGCGTAGGACACTGGTTCGATCCTCGTCTAAGGCGGTATAACTGTGTATATAGGAGCCCTGAGTAAGTCGGTCATTCGCAATAATTGTAGTCTTCGAGGCATGTGTGGACTTCTGAGCTTTGTAACAAGGGCAATGTCAAATTGTAGTTTTACTGCGTCACTGCAGGTCGTGATATAGGACCGTATTATGAAATGCAACATTTATACTCTACAGCATTCTTTGCCTTATATTATACCATGCATAAAAATTGCATTAATTGATTCGTCATTAATGAGATAAGACGAGGTATTTAATTATTATTAAATGACAGAATTAAGTAACGCACCACTTGGCAGCATTACTCATAATAAAATGATAATGATATTACTTCAACTTTAACGAAAGCACCGTGTATATTGGTTGGTAATTAATCAAACAATAATTGGGTAACTTTTTAATCAGAGAGTTTAAGGTTCCTATTCAGATAACCGTTATCTCTATCGTTATCTCCGACTTTGAAGCGATACTCAAAGGCTAAGTGTAGGGCACCTGCTTATTCAAGAGCGCGGCTTCAGATCAGAGCGGTTGTCCAAAGATATCCAAGTTAAAGAACAGTTGTCAGAAAACCATAGAGAGATAAGCAGCGCAGGAGCGACTGTTATAATGGTTTAGGGTTTGGGAGAAATTATTGTTGGCGTTGAAGTGCCTTCCTTGGCCAGTGGAGAAACATTTCTTGAAAAGTAAAGGTAATCGTTATTGTCATCGCTATTGTAATCAATTCCGCCACTGTTAGCCCTCTGACAGCGCCAGTCCCAAGATAAAGGAAGAGGGCGACACTAATCATCTTTGGGATCTATCACCAGCATGCTATATAGTTAACTTGTTTGACGATAATAGTTTAGTAATTATATTATATTTAACTTGTGATTTTAATTTGCGCGTTCTTATTACCTATTATTACTTCGATGTGTTATATATAATGATGTTCTATGTCCCATTGTGCGTTTTCAAGTAGAGTAATTAAGAAAATACTTGCTTGCTTATACTTACTTACTTACCTACCTACCTACCTACCTACCTACCTACCTACCTACCTACCTACCTACCTACCTACCTACCTACCTACTTACATACATACTTACTTACCTACCTACCTACTTACTTACTTACTTACTTACCTAGTTACTCACTTACTTTGCAATGGCAGTGTCGTTAAGCAGCAACAAGCCAAGCGTTACTGTAATCGTAATGGTAATAGTAATTATGACTAAACAATGTCTGCTCTCAGTCCCTCTTGCTCGTACACCTCCATAGTATAGTGAACCACCGTGTCAATTCCCTGAGGTATACACACCCTCGACCTACAGGGACGGCCCCTCGCTGACGCTCCACTACAATTTTAGACCTCCTTCTCTGGCATTACTCTCTCATCGTAAGACAGCTGTATTTGCCGTGCTGGGGTTGAGAGCGCCTCTAAGTAGTCCCTTGAAGAGACGCTATACAAATTCAGTTTGTGAATGAATGAATGAATGAATGAATGAATGAATGAATGAATGAATGAACTATGTGGTCGTTGATAGAATTGCGTTTATTCGTATAGCGCCTCATTGGCAACCAACTTCTGGGATGCTTTGCAAAACTGTTTAATGCCAGGGCAAGCTAGGCCTACCAATGCTTGAAGTTACTTAAAGATTGTAGTTTCAAGCGGTTTTGAGAGCTAAATAGATAGATAGATGGAGAAGTACATGGGCGTATTCTTAAGGGAGTTTCGCGTTCCTACCCCACCCCGAAATAAATAATTTCCAATTTTAAAAACTTGATATGTGTAATTTGCGACCATTACCGGAGCGCGTTGGTGTAGTGGTGGCGTCGGTGCCTTTGCCCCGGAGAGGTCCAGATTTGAATCCACCTCAAGCCGCCGTTTAGGGACCTTGAGCAAGTCCTTCACTCGCAATTGATCGAGCCCTTCGGCGTGAAACTCCAATGCAGTGTTCGCTGTAGTCGGGAGCGCCGCTGAGTTGTGAGCTTGAAGGTGCGCTATTGAAATGGAGAACCAAAAAACAATACAATATTTTAATTGGAAGAACAAACACGAAATGGAAAAAACTACTCCAATTCTTTCCTGGCTAGTACTCTCTCGGAGATGCTACATGCGGGAGATTAGGACTGTGGGCACCGAGATAAATAGGCCGTATACATGCATTCAAACATGCATACATGCATACATGCATACATACATACATACATACATACATACATACATACATACACACATACATACATACATACATACATACATGCATACATACATACATACATACATACATACATACATACATACATACATACACACATACATACATACATACATGCATGCATACATACATACATGCATGCATACATACATACATACATACATACATACATACGTACTTATACTCACTTACTTATTTACTTACATGCATGCTTTGTGTAACGCGGTGGTCGATTGCTTGATATTATGGTCAGCTTTGTATATAACATTGAGACTTAATTGAGAGTGAGATTTCGAGTCTCGTATAGTTGCTTAGCGCCATCGAATGATAGTCGGTCATTAGAAAACGATACACACAATATTTACATTTTGGGCTACATGCATTGATTTACTTAGAATTTTAGCTTCTATACCTTATATCTGCAGTTCACTCGCGATAATTGTCGCCTATGTATTTTTCTTATTTGATTCTTAACACTATTCTTGGCTTACAGGAAAGTCCGACAGACGTTTATGCCGACATCATTTTAATCGCATATAGCACGCCATCTATTCTGAAAATTTACGGTAACGTCATAATTATATACTCTAGAAAGACAAGTCTACACTCTACATAGATTATGCGATTTTAATGTACACAGAAATTCCGCGCCCATCACATGCTCCTACTCTGCGTGGCTAACATACTTTTCCTTACGCTACTCAGGGCCGGATTAAGAAATGTGGGAGCCCTGTTTGGGATATATTTTGCGGATATTCGGCCGAAAATTCTGATGACTTTTTTAGTGGTTTGTTCTAAAATTTCGTAGAATATACCGTTATTTCCCTCCAAAAAGTTGATGATTTTTTTAAATCGTTTGGTCGACAATTTCGTAGAATATGCCGATTGTTTCCCTCCCAAAAAGTTGATTGCCTACCTTTTTTTCTTTTTTTAGTCGTTTGGTCGAAAATTTCGTAGAATAGCCTATAGTCTCTACAGGCCTACCGATTGTTTGCCTCCAAAAAAGTTGATGACGTTTTTAGTCGTTTGGTTGAAATTTGCGAAATATCTTTAAAAAATCGAAATTTTTCCCCGCATGTGTGGGGACCTCCCCTAAAGTGTGGGGGCCCCTGTTCAGCCAAACATGTTGAACATGCCTTAATCCGGTCCTGACGCTACTTTCCCCACTTTTAACCGCACCTTATCTTTTCCGATTGCATCTCATCTATTCTTATCTTATCTGCTGAATTTACATACTCCTGTAGGCGATTAGTGCCTGACAACCCCGCCACAGTTGTAACTTTACAATACACGTTGTCCAACGATCTATTCACCCCCTCCCTCTGGGTTTGTATCCCATAATCGAAAGTTAACAACCAAACTCCAAGGTACTCCATCAGTTTCGCATGAAGCATCCGAGATTCGAAACCTTGACAGCCTCCACCGGTCGCATTAGCACTTTACAACCCAAACGTGTCGCTTGAAGCACAAGGTATCTTGCACATACCACCCCACTCCACGCCCTCCCACGCGCACCCAAGCGGCCAGGAGGGCGGCACAAACCCCAGCCGACTCGACCCTAACCATCGGGGCATGCAGTGGTGGGTTGCGGGCCCCGGAATTCCTCCAACTCCTCTCTCTCTCCCAAGCGATCTTAACCCTGCCCCCTTCTCTGCTGCATCCGACGTGCTTTCTGCTGCTGCTACGCGGGGATGCTAATTACGAATTTGTCAATTAAGACTCGTTCCGTTAATTAAGGCTTCGGACGCTAGAGGACCTGCCACGAAGGAGATTAGCCACGCTTGTCAACTGGACACCATAATGGACGGGACACTCCCTTGACTGCACTCTGCCAGTCTGTGTGTATGTGTGTGTCTATCCGTCTATCTCTGTTTGCCTTTCTCGTTGTTTGTCTGTCTGTCTTTTCACTGACTTTGTCTCTTCCTGTCTCTGTATGTTCGTCTTTCTCTGTCTATCTGTCTCTCTTTTTGTCTTTGCCTGTCTGTCTCTGTTTGTCTTTTCATTATCTATGTCTGTCTGTCTCTGTCTCTCTGTCTCTGTCTCTCTTTCTCTCTCTTTCTCTCTCTTTCTCTCTCTCTCTCTCTCTCTCTCTCTCTCTCTCTCTCTCTCTCTCTCTCTCTCTCTCTCTCTCTCTCTCTCTCTCTCTCTCTCTCTCTCTCTCTCTCTTGCTCTCGCTGTATAACTCTTTGCGTCAATAAAATCTGACGATGTGTATCTTTTGGTCAGTCTGTCTGTCTTTCGTCTGTCTGTATGCATGCCTGTATGTCTGTCTGTCCATCAGCCCGAGGCCATCCACCCAACCCACGATCCGTAAAAGATTGGTGATGGGGAAATAACCCAGCCGGTGCACAGCGTACCCCAAATCGAGAGTATAACTTCACATATGACATATCAATATAACCTACACACACACACACACACACACACACACACACACACACACACACACACACACACACACACACACACACACACACACACACACACACACACACGTTTATACAAGCGTTGAGTTTTCGGTTGCTTGCCATACCATGCAAATATCTCAAATATTTGGCTGTAACCCCACGTACAAATACGTACAAATACATGCAATGTAGCCTAGATCTTGCAAGTATATGGCATATCCAGAATGTATAATACAACTATTGGAACGAATCATCTTCTTATATATATAAATATATATATATATATATGCTAGTATTATATTATAGGCTATATATAAATATATATGTATTGTGATCATATGGGAGGGACCGGGGTGCGCAGTAAGAATGCCAAATGTGTCAATTAAAGTGTCAAATGTTGGAGAAATCAGGGATTAACGATGCGACCATCAGCCATTGGCAATTAGTGGTCACCCTCATAATTAGTTACCTGCTGTTAATTATGCCTAATGCCAGGAACAGCAGACAACGCCAACGTTGTCTATTGTCTAATGACCCCGCCCCCACTCCCCCAATAGGGTCTGGAATTCGATTCATTATTATTGCCTTTTATTGAACCTCATAAGATATTCAATTAAATTATTGATTTTAGTTTTAAATTGAATAGTCGTATCTTTAAGACATAGGCTACGGGTATCGTCAAAACACGGTTTTTTGGACTCGCTAAAAGTGAGCAAAATTTTGTTCAGCTTCCTTTAATTTCTTGGTAAAATTTGGATTTGTGCGTAGATGGCCATTCATGAATTGCCTTTAAGCTTGTAAAATCTGATTTAAAAATTCCTACTTTTGACCGAAATATTAGCAGAAAGTCGCAAAGGGGTACTTCTTTATGACCCACCCTGCATATGAGGGTGCACACAGTTAGCGTGCGGGACTCTGCGGGAGTGTCAATTGAGAGATCCAAGTTCAACTCCCAGTCAGGTCAGACATCTGATTTGAGATTTCCGGTACACCTGCGCCTCCTATCGCCAACTCAGCTACAATGAATACATTGACTGTACACTGATGATGCAGTGAGTGAGAGGATTGGCCGCCCGTCCTTCTCATACGCCGAAGCCAAGAAAACGAAGTTGCTAACACTTCAAACCAATGATTGCCTCACAGAATATATAGTTTGAGGGATCGCATTTTCTTCTTCTTGTGACATTATTAATTAATTATTCTTATAAATTTAGGATAATCATTATTTCGTTTTTAATTCGTAAATTTGTGTTGCGACGATTCTGCACGATAGTGGCTAATGCTGTCACCCCTCACTCAATTATTCTACCCAGTATAATGCATGAAATATATACGCCATACACAATTACGGCGTTATTTCACTATGAGACAAGTTCAAGTAACAATATAATATTATAGGCCTACTGTTGTATTGTATTGAATTGCATTGCATTGTATTGTATTGCTTTGTATTGTATTGCATTGTATTGTATTGTATTGCATTGTATTGTATTGTATTGTATTGTATTGCAATGTATTGTATTGTATTTACAATAATTTCTAGAATCTAGAGCATCGTCGGTGGTAGGCTACTTCTAGGATGCTTTACACTGGGTTTTCTCTGCCAATGCCAGTCCCAAACCTGGATAAAGGAGGATGGCGACACTAATCAGCTTTGATATGGCAGTGTCGTTAAACATGTAACAATGTACACTGTCAACACTCAGCATTCGGCATTCAGTGTTCTAGTTAGACGGAAAGTACAGTTTTAACTGTTTTAAAGACACAAAAGTTCTTTGTCTCCTCAACTCTCTTGCATGAGTGATGGAAGATTGTTCCAGACTGTCTACGATGATGTATTGCTATTCTGACAATGCTTGACAATGGAGATGAGAAGAATAGTTGTAGACGGGTGAAGACAATGCAGAATGGAATTGGTCACTATAATTTTGTAGGCCCACTTGAATATGTCTGTTTGTATTGTACTGTATCTGACCATTTGTAAAGCGCTTCTCGCAGCAAGAGCCTTTCAGAAGCGCTCCCAGTGCGTTCAGCCCAAAGAGAAAAAGACAGGTTTCTAGACAAGAGAAAGACGATGAAAGACTACCAGAGAGAATGGTTTGTAGGGGGGGGGCATTGCCATCTCACACTAGCCTGCTGCATGTATGCATGTGCCACTTGTGGGTCTCTTTCTCTTTTAACGATAACAGTTGTCGTCGCTAAGCCAATATTGCTCTGCAATTGCTTACATTACAATTGTTATTGTTATTGTTATTGTTGTTGCTGTTGATGTTACATCGCTGGTCAACAAATGTATCGAATGACCGCAACCAAGTTTTATTAGCGACTCGGTCGAGGGGTGGAAAGGTTCCGACGTGGAATGGCTCCCTTGGGATTCCGCGTCCAATTGGATGAGATGTTTGCTTAAGGATGCCATAGCTGCTGCTGATGTTGCGGAGGCTGGTGAGTGCCGCCGTCTTCGCCACGGACGATAATCACCAGCTTCAGCAGCCATTGGATGCTGATGAAATCGCCTGGAATTATCTCGTTTCCTGTGGCACCGCCTCCCATGCCACTTAGCCTCGCTGGTCGACCGATTCTGGATCGAGAAGCAGGTGCGCGGAGTCGAGGGCGGTCGTCGAAGCTCATTGGCGGTGGTCGGCTCTAGGAATGCGATTAATTCGTCTGTTAGCGTGTTAGGCGGATTGAAACTTCACTACAAGGTAGGGTAACGTAACGCCATGATCAGTAATAAAACAGCAACAACAAAATTACGAAGATGAACAAACAGCAGCAGTAGTATATAGTAGTAGTAGTTATAATAATAATAAAATGATAATAAAAATAATTTAATTTCTTTTCGGAGTTGTCGTTACAATAGGATCGTATCTATTTTGCAATAAACGAAATTGTTTATAATAATAATAATAATGATAATAATAATAATAATAATTATGATAATAATAATAATAGTTGTAATAATGATACTAATAATGATAATAATAATGATAATAATAATAATAATAAGAATAGTTTTCTTGAATAAATGTTCATAATAGGCCTAATAATAATAATAATAATAATAATAATAATAATAATAGCAACAGTAATAATAGTGACAAAAATGAAATAATAGTAATAATAATAATAATAATAATTATAGTAATAATAATAATAATAATTACGATTATGATGGTGATGATGATGACGATAATAATAATATTAATGAAGATAACAATGCTATCGATGATTATAATTATAATGATAATGATGACGATAGTAACGTTAAAAAATAGTCAGAACGGGACGGTTTATTTGGATTAGTGCCTACATTACAAAGCGCCCTAACACAGCCGAAGTGAAGAAATCATATTGTCTATGTAGGCACTGCTCTGATCTAGAATAATTATGAATTGCAAAGATTATAACGTAACAGCAGGCTAATGTCTGATAAGACGGGTGTATGTAATCAGGTTGTGTTCTTAGGTGGTGTGATACGGGCGCACTATAAATTATATTTCGTAGTGGGTTGAGCTGTATTTCTGTTCTTTTATTAGTATTGGCTGTGTCTCTGTCTGTGTCTCTTTGTGTCTCTCTGTCTATGTCTCTCTGTGTCTCTCTGTCTATATTTCTGCATGTCTATGTATCTGTGTTTCTGTCTATGTCTCGCTGTGTATCTGTCTATGTTTCGCTGTGTATCTGTCTCTCTCTGCATATAAGCCTATCTTTGTATCTTTCAGTATGTATGTCTGTCTATGTCTCTCTGCCTTTGTCTGTGTCACTGTCTCTCTCTATATATGTCTGTCTGTCTGTCTATGTATCTCTGTCTTTGTCTGTGTCACTGTCTCTCTCTCTATATGTCTGTCTCTGGCTCTCTGGCTTTGTCTGTGTCGCTGTCTCTGTGTCTCACTCTCACTCTCTCTCTCTCTCTCTCTCTCTCTCTCTCTCTCTCTCTCTCTCTCTCTCTCTCTCTCTCACTCTCTTTCTCTCTCTGTATCTCTCTGTATATAATTGTCTGCTATATCCCTTTAGCTCGTATCCCACAATACAGGACCGTGCCTTCTCAGTGACAGGACCATCAACGTGGAATAGCCCCCTTGACGGCCCGCTCCCTATCTTTAACTCCTTCTCTCTCATCTTTATTTGGGAGTGCCTCTGAATAGTTCATCGAAGAGGCGCTATCCAAATTCCTTTAATGAATGAAAGAAAAATAATAATAATTATTATTATTTATTAATGCTTAGCTTATAATTTTATGGGACTACTATAACAATTGGAACGCTTAAGTCCTTACTCTAAGTGTTACAAACTAATCTCTTTACCCAGTTGGCTACCATGTCCCCCAAATCAATGTCAGCCATCCATCAGTCCACGCATCCATCGATCCATCCATCCCATCCATCAATCCATCCCATCCATTCATCCATTCATCCGTTCACTCATTCATCCGTTCATTCATTCATCCATGCATGCATGGATACATGCTTACATTCATGCGTCAAACGGACCATCCAACGTGCACTCGTGCGTGCACACGAGCATACACGCATGCACACTTACACACACACACGCTCTTGTGTTATAGGAAGCATTGATCTATATTATTTTCTTTTTACATCGGCCTTGCATCTAATCAGCCGACCAATCAAGTCAGATCTCAGATCTCTATCGCTCGGTTATTAATAATAATAATCAGCATTACTTCGATTTGACAATCGTAGAAAAACCTTGATAAGCGGTGTCGAAAGTCGTCCTGCACTCTCCCCCACTTCCCCACACGCACTCCCCCACACACGCACTCTCCCCCACACACGCACTCTCCCCTGTCCAACACACACAGGAATAGACGACGCGCAGACTCGGTGACCCGTCGCTGACCCCGCGATGACTCCTATAGGTGACCCGGAGAGAGCGGACCCAAGCACCATCAACCATCGCGATGATGATTTGATGCACTCGACTCAAGAGCATCGAACGAATGACAATTTATTTGGCTTCATATGACAACACTGTATCCACTTCATATACGCTTCATGGCATCTCACATATATATTCATATTCAGATATACACATACATGTAGCCTAGACCTCTGTATGTATATATATATATATATATAATATATATATATATATTGCGAGATAGACATGTGGGATTATATATATACATATTATATATATGAGGATGTGGACGTATGTATATGTATATACTATGTGTATATATATATGACCATTGCAATATCGATAATATTAGAATGTATAAAAATGCATATAATATATCGAAGACGTTTTATTATACCGGTACTATTTGTCCTGTGTACAATGTACATCACATATATAGTCCTGCTTTCGCATGTATATTTACCTACATACTTACATTCATATTATGCAGGCTATACGCACATACAGCATACATGATTACATGTATGCACGTATACATACATACATACATACATACATACATACATACATACATACATACATACATACATACATACATACATACATACATACATACATACATACATACATACATAAATACATACATATATGTATACATGCAATATACGATGTGTGTATTTATCATTATTTAAATAAAACATATATATTTATATATGAATGATAGCTGTTCACACTCCATTTGATGTTCCATTTATAAACTGTTGAATGTAAAATTGTACGCATACACATGCATACACATATTATATATCTATTGTTTGTTTAAACGTTGATATGTCAGCATTCGTCCTCTTCACAGATAAGAGATGAACGACATGCAAAAACATCGTGCAGGCAGAAATGTCTAGCGTCAGGCAGAAATATCTGCATCTGCAAATTAATGTGGCTCGCAATAGGTATAGACACAATCATGGTCTGGTAAAAGTCGTCAGCTTTGTATACGATTGCCGTTTTAGAGGGTTAACTGACAGTGCCTAACGCATTGTGGCACCCTCCCTGTCAGACAATCATTAAGTCAAACGCCTTACTGCGAAATCTGTATTGCCACATTGATAATGTTCAACAAGATTGCGGTTTAAATAGTACGTTGCGATAACAACAGGCAGACAAACAGACAGACACACAGTCAGACATACATACAGAGACGAACAGACAAAAAGCAGATGAGCAGAGAGAAAAGCGGACGGACACGGCGATATAAAGACATGTTGACGGAGAGACGGATAAAAAGGCAGACAGACAGAGAGGCAAACAAAGTGACAGACAGGCAGAGTGGTAGGCAGAATGAAAGAAGGGCGATAGACAGAGTGGTACACACAGGGCAAACAGAGTGAGAGAGGCAGACAGACAGAAACAGATATACAGAAAACAGAGAAAGACAGAGAAAGACAGAGAGAGACAGAGAAAGACAGAGACAGAGACAGAGAGAGACAGAGAAAGACAGAGAGAGAGAGAGTCAGACAGACAGAGACAGAAAAACAGAGAGAGACCGAGAGAAAGACAGAGACAGACAGAGAGAGGGAGACAGAGAGAGCCAGATAGAGACAGAGAGAGGGACAGAGACAGAGAGAGAAGACAGACAGACAGACAGACAGACAGACAGACAGACAGACAGACAGACAGACAGAGAGAGCGAATCAAGAGAAGACAGACAGACAGACAGATAGACAGACAAGCAGACAGACAAGCAGACAAAATGTACCCGGTACCGGAAAATTCTAAATATAGTAGAACGGCGACTTCAGAGTGCATGGGTCTTTTTTAGAGTCAAGTTACTACACGTCGTCGAAGCGAAAGAGTCGTTCCTATCGGAGCCGTCGCAATCTTTTGAACTCTGCTTGCGCTATTTTCGGACCCAGCAATCTGGTCCTGGTTTCTGCAATAACCAACTTAGGCTACTACCTATTGCGTGTGTCACTACACAAGACCATAGTATCATGTTGCACGTACAGCAGTATAGTAGCCTATAATTAAAATTATTATAGAAGTATCGAGTATTTAGCGACATCTTGCGGAATCATAATCGACAAAATTAACGTCGATCTTGTTTTAAGCATAGCCTATATATATCCTACATAGGCTAATAGGTTTATATAAATTATAGCAGGCATTGAGGACTACGGATCTGAAAAAGCGATTGACGGAATTATGACTACAAAATTATATCGTCTCGAAAACTCGTTTTAGAAAATTCCAAAGAGTCTATTAATGTTTTCATCAAGGTTGCTCACGTCTACGCCTATCTCGTCTTAGGTAAGGTCACGTTAAAAGGAGTTATTGGCTGATTGCAAGAAATCTACGGATACATATAGCGCAACTAAGAGTCGACTTAGAGGTGTCTAAATAGAATTCATTCGCGCAATCTATCGTCGTGTGGCTACACGACAGACTACGCAAAAGTTGCGCTCAAGTTTAGCTCAATACATTAACTACAATACTGTCGCTTTTTGACATCGATATCAGTCTAGAACGATTTTTCAGAATATAAACAATCTGAAAAAGCGATTCGCACAGCACCAAAACTAAAGTTGTTAAGCGATATCTTTTGCCCACATAAACCGCCGACGTTCGCCCACTTTGCTCCAAGTTGTAGAACAGGTAGTAGGATGTATATTAAGCCAGAACATGATATAACATCTCTGTTAATATAGCTTTTTGGAGACCGACTTAAAGGTGTCTAAGAGTGACTATAAACTAAATCTAGCATCAACGACAAACTGCCTGCCTTAGCAGTATATATCGATCACGAGATACCGCTGTTTTGCAGCGCGTATGACGTAGACATTGACGTCACTGCCATGGCAGATACTTTGTAGACGAGTGATAAAGAGCTGAACGTCTACTATTTATTATAGTCAGCGAATGGTTCAGAATTGTTCAGCTATAGAGTGAAATAGGCATTATGTAAATTATTCTTCTTTGAGCAGTATTTATCAACCGATTAAAATCAATTGTAATGCAAACTGCTCACATTCTTTGTTGTTGTCGTCGTCGTCGTCGTCGTCATCATCATCATCATCATCATCATCATCATCATCATCATCATCATCATCATCATCATCATCATCATCATTATCTTCTTCTTTTATTTATTTATTTATTTCTCCATTTCTATAGCGCCCTTCAAGCTCTCTACTCAGAGGCGCTCCCGACTACAGCGCGGACACTGCATCGGAGTTTCACGCCGAAGCGCCCCCAAGCAATTGCGAGTGAAGAACTTGCTCAAGGTCCCTACGCGGCGACTTGAGGTGGATTCGAACCTCGAACCTTCCGGCTTCAAGGCAGCGACGCCACCACTGCACCACCGCGCCCCACAGCTTCTTCTTCTTTTTCTTCTTCTTTTTCTTCTTCTTCTTCTTCTTCTTTTTTTAATTCTTCTTCATCTAATTATATTATATACAGCCATATATTTGTTATTAAGTATTTCATTTTTATTGATCTTCATTGTCTTTTGTCAGTCATCCTTCTTGTGTTTATTCTGGTGCTTAAGCTTAGCTAAGTCTTCGTTTCTCTAATTGGCATAGGATGTGAGTCAGTGGGTAAGCAAGTAAGTAAGTATTGCACTTATTGACCAATTGCCAGTCGCAATTTTTGTATACAGACATTTATAAGGAACTAGCTGGGGTACCCGGCGTTGCACGGGAAATTTAGGATTCAACCCGCTCCCGGCCACGACCCCACCACCTACAACCACCCGACTGCACCCCACAACACTCCGACGTCCACTTGTACGCCACCCGTGAAATTAGAGTTTTCGGCAAAATTTCCTCTCCCCACCACCCTCCCCCCCCCACGCATTCCACACACCTCGGCCCTGCGGGCCGAGGTGTGTGGAGGCGAGGTGGCTTGGTATAAACATCTGTCTAGTTGTGGCGTTTCAGATATAAGTGTTAAAATATGCATTGCAACGTGCAGTCTTCCTTTTCTTTATAAATAATCATACCAAGCATATATAAAATATACCAACCATTTATAATAATATATTCGAGGCTATATACTCATTGGGCGAAGGCATGTATCTTTTCCCAGGGTTGGACGACAGCGTATGCTTTTCAGGCTAAGCGAAAAAATGACGTCAAAATATGACGTCATCGGCCGTTAATGAAAAAGATCGAAATACGGCGACGCGACAGGCTTGCCGCTATAGCGCGTACATTAACACAGCGAAGTTTAAAATGTCAATTTTTTCGAAATCTAAAGTGAATAAAAAGCTGAAAATAGCGTACTTGGATTTCTGTGGTGAACTTTTATCTAAATGCAATGTTTCATGTGAGTAGCTGCTAAACTGCGAGCGTGCATCGGTCCCAAATAAATAAATATACGTACAACCTTTCTTATAGATATAGATGACTATAGACTGTAGGCGGAGCACGTTATCTCGCGGTCCTCCTTAACTTCTCTATCCTGCCCATATATAATTATCATGTATTGAATTGCGTTGAATTCGGCCAACTAAGCTTACAATAGGAGTCTAGCGTTCTTCTAGTGTATACTGCACAGTGTACGGTGCGCAGTGAATACTAAATGGGTATTGATATGGTATTTCTTGCTCAAATCGTAAACTCGAAATTTCTAAAGCGCCACTCGAAAGCCAAACGCGGGGCACCAACTTAATCACGAGCGCTGCGTTGAATTGGAAGGGTTGTCCGTGAGAGTAGTTCGTGGTGGGACAAATGTACAGTTTAGAAGTATTTTAATTAATCTACTATATTATTTCTGAAGACAAAATTTACTATCAATCAATGGTCTTCTCATTTTAGGCAAGCAATACTAACGATGTCGGATTCGAGTCTGCCGCTCCATCTCCTCTCGAAGGTCTCCATCATTGGACGAGACAACAGCATCGACCTACCCCCCTACTATTCCCCGTCCGTCTCCCTCTCCAACTCCGTCCACCCTTCCCAGAACTCAGCCGGATCGAACGGACCCCGCTACTGCGTCCAGAACGCCTCCTCCGCCTCCTCCTCTGATCCCTCCATCTCTCCCTCCAGTCCGAGCTCCGCGGCCTTCAACGCCCTCTACGTACCGACGTCCTACCCGGCCATGCCCATGCTGGGCACCGGCAACAGCTCGCCCTACTCCCTACCCTACCAATCGCCCCCGACCAGTCAGCGCCAGATCCCAGGGGCGGTCAACCCAACCCCCGGGTATTGGGTGAGTCCACCACCGTCCGCGGAACCCACTCCCTATCCTGCCTACCCCCCGTCGGCGCAGATCCAGAATTACTCGGGGGCGTTCGCATCCTGGGCGGACTCGTCCGGGTCGATTGGGGACTACCATCGGTCGTCGTGCCTCCCGTCGTTCCCGACCTACGTCCCCAATGACCTTCGTTCGCCATGGTCCAGCTACAACCATCCCAGTTTCACCGGACAATACTCCAGGACAGGTTCGTTTCTCGATTCTCTATTATATCAAGGTCTTTAAATAAGTCTTAGTCTTATAAATTATCAGGTGGAAGAATCCTAATCCTGATACTAATCGTTTTATCTTCAGTTTTCTAAGGCGCCACTCGAAAGCCATGCGCGGGGCACCAGCCTATTCACGAGCGCTGTGTCTAATCAGAAGGGTTGTCCCGAATGAGTTCGTAGTCCGGTTAACAGAGGATCAGAGGTGGCAGCTATAGGGTAGCTGTTAAGGTGGGTGGCGTAGGCCTTAGCTACCAGACAGCGCCTAGCCTTCTCGGTTGTGGGGCCGTCAATCTGGAATGACCTGCCTCCTAACCTCCTTCTCCTCCATCTGACCAGTCAATCTTTATTTCTTAAATCCCTTAAAAAAATTTCTTTTGCCGTGGCTGGGCTGGGATCGCCTCTGAGTAGTTTCTTTAAGGGTCGCTATATAAATTTTAATAATGAATGAATAATGAATAGGTCGAGAATTGGAAGGTGGAAGTCAGGTAACGGGTGTATAAGTTCGTAAAGAGGTGAGACTTTAGTTTCGAATCCTGGAAAATGGAAGAAGAGACACGACAGTTTTTACTAATAATTAATCGACCAATTTCAGATTTATTTTACACTAATTCTTGCGCCGGAAATGTCAAAGCTGTCCATGGAGCTAAGATAATATAATTGAATAATTTCTGTCTTTGTCTTATCTTATCTTATCATAATATAAAATAATATGATAGCCTACAACACAAATATAATACAAATATAATAAAATGTAGCGCAATATAGGGACTAATATAATGCAATCTGGATCTAATCAAGTGAAATTTGATTTAATTTATTCTAAAAACAATTACCGTAAATCTTATCTCCGTCATCTTTTACGCCATTTCCTTATAATAATATCTGTTATTATCTGTTATTCGGTGTTTAGGCGAAAGCGCGGCCGATTACTTCGGTGAGGGAAAAGAATGCGTCAACTGCGGCGCAATGTGGACGCCACTTTGGAGGCGCGATGGAACGGGGCATTATCTGTGCAACGCCTGTGGACTTTATCACAAGATGAACGGACTCAACCGACCCCTGATCAGACCGACCAAACGATTGGTCAGCATATCTGGGGTCAGTATCAGGCACTTCCTCTTCTTCATCTATACACTAACGTGACGATCAACGAATCACATAATAGCAGCCTATATACATCATGTGCCAACACAGTAGAATATTAATGTATTATACTGAAGGCCTACACATACAATGCATTTCATTATGTATACAACAGAGTAGGCCTAAGATATAATACATGACAACTCACAAAAATAATGCAACGCAATAAGCAGATATACAATACAATACAATGCAGTATAACAGAGTGGGTCTGCAACACTGTAGGCTACAATACAATAATGTGGGCCTACAAAGCTACGCAATGCAATGCGTAGGCCTACAGTACAACGGAGTACAATGAAGTAAGCTTACAATACAATAGAGTGGGCCGACAATACAATACAATAAAGTAGGCCTCCATCACAGTACAATAATTATAACAAAGTTGGCCTACAGTAAAATATGCTGCAATAGAGTAGGATGATGATGATGATGATGATGATGATGATGATGATGATGATGATGATGATGATGATGATGATGATGATGATGATGACGACGACGATGACGACAAACACGACGACGACGATGATGACGATGATGACGATGGCAATGAGGATGATGACTACGACGACTACGATGACGATGATAACAATGATGACGATGATTATTATGGCGATTGATGGTGCATGAGGAGTTTGTATTTTGAGTGTAATTTCACGATTTAACTTGCAAAGTCGTTGTTAGCTTAGACTAAATTATTTTTATGTTGGTGATGATGATTATGATGATGACGACGTTGTTGTCTTTGCAGTCGGCAACTCGTCGCATGGGTCTCCTGTGTACAAACTGTCATACAACGACTACAACACTCTGGCGAAGGAGCAGCGAAGGTGAACCGGTTTGCAA
>OX457043.1:44973752-45103752 GCA_949752735.1 Lumbricus terrestris
TCGTCTAATGGATACGCACTTGTCTGTCTGTCTGTCTGTCCGTCTGTCTGACCTGCTGAATGTTATCTTATGTCTTAGCTATGTCTAACACTAACAGCAAGTCTGTATCCCTGACTGTATTCACAGTTCGGCTTATTGATCATATTATTCCAAAATGTATGCCCCGGTTTCTGCTTACATGTGTGATGCTTTGCACTGTATAACTCTGACCGTTCTTTTGTCTGTTCTTTTGTTTGTTCTTTTGTCTGTTCTTTTGCCTGCTCTTTTGTCTGTTCTGTTGTCTGTTCTTTAACCTGTTCTTTTGTCTGTTCTTTTGTCTGTTCTGTTGTCTGTTCTTTTGTCTGCTCTTTTGTCTGTTCTGTTGTCTGTTCTTTAACCTGTTCTTTAACCTGTTCTTTTGTCTGTTCTTTTGTTTGTTCTTTTGTCTGTTCTTTTGTCTGTTCTTTTGTCTGTTCTTTTGCCTGCTCTTTTGTCTGTTCTGTTGTCTGTTCTTTTGTCTGTTCTTTTGTCTGTTCTTTTGTCTGTTCTCTTGTCTGTTCATTTGTCTGTTCTTTTGTCGGTTCTTTTGTCTGTTCTCTTGTCTGTTCTTTTGACTGCATGTCTAGCAGTACTTCCGTCTCTTTGAATGGTCTTGCGCTACATAAATGACGCTGTCCTGTCTTTCTATCATATCAGATACGAAACCGTCGATCAAGTCCGAGAAGGACGTCCAGCAGGTCCAATCGTCCGTCATCAGCACAACTCCACTCGGACCTCCTCCCCATCCACATCCACACCATCCTCATCCTGGATCATCGAACAGCCACCACTCCACCCAACTCACTCGCCTCGACTCCCTCTCGGACGCGTCCAGCCCCTTCACCGGCGGAGCCCCACGAACCCCCTCCCTGCGTTCGACCACCTCTGCACTGGCTCCCAATCCGTCCTCCCTCAATCCGCTGTACACGTCGACGCGGTTAGCCGCCTACCATCCATCGTCCGGGTCCGCTGGGAAGAGCCTCTTCTCCGGCCACGACCTTACCTACGCCCTCGCCCCGGGGCTAGGGTCGTCGTCGGCGCCCCAGTTCCAGCCGACGCCCCAGGGTCTCTTCAACGAACTCGTCGCCTCCGATGCCCAACGCGAGGCATCGCTCAAGCACAGCCACGTCGTCGTCGGTGTGTGCTAGACTTCCGGTTCCGGTCGCGCATGCGCGCTGAAGCATCAGTGACGCGTTTCCGGCGCCTTGCGTTAAAGCACCGTGTGAAGAGATACGCGATGAATGATGTTATGTACTTCAGGATTAACTGCGCATGCGCGATACATAGCAGCACGAGCGATTGGTTTATGGGTAAAGCTGCGCATGCGCTGTGTTGTGCATTGACTTCCGATTTCAAGGAAAGAATTATTGAATTTATGCCTATACTAGGGACCAAAATACAGCAATACAATACCTCCCAATACAATGACGCAATGCAATACTTCACAATACAATGACATAATGTAATACTTCACAATACTATGACACAATGCATTACATCACAATACAATGGGACAATACAATACTTCACAATACAATGACATAATGTAATACTTCACAATACAATTACACAATACAATACTTCACAATACAATACTTCACAATACAATGACACAATGCAATACTTCACAGTACAATGACACAATGCATTACATCACAATGCAACACCTGAAAGTGCAATACATCACAATTAAACACTGCAAGACAAGAGAAAGTGCGATGCATTATATAGTGCAATACAGACCAAAGCGATACCTATAAATACATCCATGGGACCTATTTTACACTGTCTATTACTATGGACAACAGACTACAATGCAGGCATTATGCAGCACACTGAAATAGAGTACAATGGTATTAGAAGACAATGCAACACAATGCCAGGCATTTATTCGCATTCTGTACATGACAATGTTGCCATAATAAGTGCCTTGTGTTCGCGAGATTTCAATTGGACAGAGCAAACGTCTTTTGTTCTTATAATTATGTAGAACGAACCACTTTTTGCCTGACGTTGTGTGGATATTATTAGCAAACAAAGCTAAACTAAGGGCGCTATATAAATCGTCCGTTTTGATGTAACGCCTAAGAAAGTCGAGCGAGTCTAGTCTAAACTTCAGCTCGTTTTGTCGTTCAAAGTCTTAACTTGATGATTTTCAGTTTAAGCTGTTTTTGTAACGCCATACGTCATGACTCTGTGTGTGCAATTTCAGCGATATGTTTTGTCTTTTGAGGTTTTCAAAACTATGCCCAATTATGGGCATCATGAATATTAATGTTCTAATGTCCAATTATGGCCATCATGAATATTAATGTTCTAATGCCCAATTATTGGTTTCATCATGAATATTGATGTTCTAATGCCCAATTATGGACATCATGAATATTAATGTTCTAATGCCCAATTATGAGTATCATGAATATTGATGTTCCACATTTTGTGGTTTTCAAAACTAAGGGCTAAAATTATCTTAAAATAATGGAAATAGTCGCTTTGTCAGATTCAATTTTTATTTTCGTCTTTGCCTATTTTTATCAGGTCTATTATAATATGGCTGTTTCTTTCAGTGTTCTACATTAATATTCAAAACGTCTGTATAGAACAACTTTATCCAGAACTAGGCTAGGTCATGACGTATAGATGCTGATGATGACGTATCGTTCTGCGATGAGAATGACTCAGCATTTCTTTGGAAATGCAGTGCACACTAAATGATGACGTGTTAGTCTTATGCGTGGGACGTCATTAGTCATTTTGTTTTTAAAATAATAGAAATAGTCGTATTGTTAGAATTAATCTTTATTTTCGCCTTGACCTATTTTTTCAGGCCTATGTGGTTGTTTCTTTCATTGTTCATTGTGCCTTGTCTGCAGTTCTTTCAAGTCGCCAAAGTTCTGTATATGCATCGAGTGCCTATAAAGACAACGCGCTGGTCTACACATTGATCCTGAAAGAGGGTTTTGTTGTATTAATACCTGTGTATAATTCCTAAATCCTTAATATTGTTGTTTACATCGAACTTAGAGTGTGTGTGATAAGGATTAAAGATATCCATTATCATCCAGAGAGAATGTTGGGATAATGGTGACCGTGGAATATGGTAACCGAGGAATATGGTAACCGAGGAATATGGTAACCGAGGAATATGGTAACCGACTACGAGACTTGATCCATGCAAAAAAATTCTTGATATTTGTGTTTGCTATCCATGGTCACTCGTTACAGCACTTTGAAGGTTTCCATGCTTATTTTTCTTGCAATAATATAGATGCTATGCAAAACTTGGGAATGCTGAGTGTTTTAAACATAAAACAGGCAAATTAAGTAACCTGTATAAAATAACAAACAATAAAGGATTATCGACTTGTAGGCCTATCAAACAACTGCCTCCTTTCCGCCAACCATTTCTTTTTCATTCAAGGTCGTGGGAGTCTCTCTTAAAGTGGCGCTATACGAATTTTAAATTGCAAGTACAAGTACCTGCGTTTTATAGTTTTTCAATGTCATAATTAAATATGCAAAGTGTATTTATAAATTTGAATGTTATTTATGAGTGCACTATATACATTATTATAACGGGAGCATTATTACTAAGCATGCATAGGTGTACACGTGTAAATGTTACAGTTTTTGACTATGCACTTTAAATGTTACAGTTTTTGACTATGCACTGTACTTTAGGAAGAACATGTTTACTTCAGTTCGGAAAGTGTTCTTGTCACTGGGATATGTTTGCACTGCTAGAATCAGTATACACACGTATAAAAATCGTATATATATATAAACTAGGTACTGCTGTGAGGCATTTATATACAATACAATGCAACTTCATTTGTTATTTCCCTCTTTGCAATGTCGACCATACAACAAAGCATCGAAAGTGGTGAGCATTATTGCCTTGAACATGCACGGTCCCATACAGAATCTGCTTTAACTAATCGGCTACCCTGCAATGCTGCTTAGGGGTGTTATATGAAGTGCTTTGATGCATGTATACATACGTGTATGCATACATGTATATATATAGTATACATCACTCGATGCATGTTTACATGCATACATACATACTTACATACATACATACATACATACATACAGACATACATACATACATACAGACAGACAGACAAACATGTGTGCATGTATGTATGTATGCAAGTACCTGCCCTCCTTTGTGACCCTATCTCCCTTCCTTTCTTTTTCTCTTGGGTTTTGCTCTAGTTCTTCACGGAAGCCGTGGACAATTAACCACCTCTGACTTGATGGCTGATCAGTGGCGGCGCCAGGATTTCAGAGGGGGTGAAGCCCGCGGAAAAATTTTCCATTTTCGCCGCCAAAATTTCTGACGACCTTTTTTTTTTTTTTTTAGTCATCGACCAAAATCTCATGAAAATTTTCCATTTTCGCTGCCAAAATTTCTGACGACCTTTTTTTTTTTTTTTAGTCATCGACCAAAAATCGTGGATTTTCTATGTAAAATAATTAAAATGGCCATTTTTTTAGGGGGGGCTTAGCCTCCTGTAGGGGGGGCTTAGCCCCCCCCCTAGCGCCGCCACTGTGGCTGATAGATGTTAATATTGATGCTCTGGATTTCTAACTGATTCTTTTACTACAGTGTTATGTCTGTTCTAAAATAAGGACAATTAATTTACTTCTCGGTGTTTTTTTTTCATTCAAACCTACTTATAACAGCACCTACACATAATCGCACACTCGATACTAAAAAACCACCGCAAGGGCACCAGCTTATTCACGAACGTTGAGGCAATGGGCATACACACACACACACGCACACACACACACGCACACAGTCAGAAGGAGGTCCGACGGGGTTGAGAGGGCATGCCATCTTGTGTACTTTTGTGTACTTTTGATTATTGTTCCTTATCTGGGCGTCATATCTTCTGACCGAGAGATCTGTAGATGGCTCTCCTTCTCTTTCTCTCTTTCTCTCTCTTTCTCTCTTCTGGACCGTCGCCCTCTTAAGAATCGATTGGCTGAATCGTTCTTGGCAGATCAAGAGCCCTTCATATCCAGGTCCATAACTGATTAATTGCACCATATATGCAGAAGCCATCGTCCATTCCCGTCGCGTAATAGGCCTACGGTCGGAGGTAGGCAGAGGTGGCCTATATAATGATCGATAATCGCGGATATATTGGACAGAATACTTGCTGCAATGTGACGCAATGTAATTACAGGGTGCGCCCCAAAAAACCCTAGGTTTTTGCCAATATCTTGACCAAAAGTAAGAATTTCCAAATGAAATTTTACAGTCTTAAAGACAATTCATATTTACACAAAATGACCAGATTTCATCAAAATATTCCAGGCAGAACAAAAGTTATATCACTTTTAGTGAGGCCACCCACCGTTTTTTGACGATTAAAAAACGCGACGCAATAAAAAGTAACAAAAACCAATATAATTATTCTGGCCAATATCTTGGCCAAAAATAAGAATATCGAAATGGAATTTTACAGACTTAAAGACAATTCATATCAGCACATGGATGTCAGATTCCATAAAAATATTTCAAACGGAACAAAAGTAATACCACTTTTAGTGAGGCCACCCCCGTTTCTTGACGATTCAAAGACGTAACGCAGCAAAAAGTAGCTAAAACACGATTTTATTCATGAACACAAGTTGTGAAGCACTACCAAGTTCATTTGACAACAGTTATTTGAAATTGGACATGGTAAAATCGTGTTTTGTTTCTTTTTGTTGTGTTTCGTTTTTGAATCGTCAAAAAACGGTGGGTGACCTCACTAAAGGTGGTACAACTTTTGTTCTGTTTGAAAATTTTGATGATATTTTACCTTCATATGTTGATATGAATTGTCTTTGAGCCTGTAAAATTTCATTTTGAAATTCGTACTTTTGGTCAAGATATTGGCAAAAAACCTGATTTTTGTTGGGTTTCGTTTTTGAATCGCCAAAAAACGGTGGGTGTTCTCACCAAATGTGGTATAACTTTTGTTCTGTATGATATATTTTCATTAAATCTGGCCATAATGTGTAAATATGAACTGTCTATAAGCCTGTAAAATTTCATTTTGAAATTCTTACTTTTGGTCAAGATATTGTCAAAAAATCTAGCGGGGGTTCTATTTGGGCGCACCCTGTATACATAGTACATACATGTATGTATGTATGGATAGGCGCAACCACCCTATGGGACCCACGGGACGCGTCCCCCCAACTTTTGAGTGGTCCCCTAGCTTTATTATTATGGTCCCCCCAACTTTTAGGACGTGATTCATTATGGTCCCCCAACTTTTAGGACGTGATTGCGCCTATGTATGTATGTATGTATGTATGTATGTATGCATGCATGTATGTATGTATGTATGTATGTATGTATGTATGTATGTATGTATGTATGCATGCATGCATGCATGTATGTATGTATGTATGCATGCATGCATGTATGTATGTATGTATGTATGTATGTATGTATGTATGTATGTATGTATGTATGTATGTATGTATGTATGTATGTATGTATATATGATGCATGTATGTATGTATGTATGTATGTATGTATGTATGTATGTATGTATGTATGTATGTATGCACGTATGTATGTATGTATGTATGTATGTATGTATGTATGTATGTATGTATGTATGTATGTATGTATGTATGTATGTATGCATATATGCATACAATTCTAATTGGTCTTCCCAAGGTTAGACTCTCACCTTTGCAGTCGGTCCTTAATGCGGCCGCCAGATTAATTGCACGCCTTCCACGCTACTCTCATATCTCTACTTTTATGTTTGAGCAGCTCCATTGGCTTCCTCTAACTGCGCGCATTCAGTTCAAAATTCTCATTTTGGTCTCTAAAGCACAACGGGGTCTTGCTCCAAAATATCTAACCAATGGAATTCGCAGGCCAGTTTCAGCCTCCTCGCATCGTCCACTCCGCTCTTTAAACAGATTTGAACTTCTAGTACCTGCTACTAGAACGGCTATGGCTCAGTCCCGTTCCTTTACATCAATTGGCCCCTCTCTTTGGAATACGCTCTCTCCTTCTACTCGATCTCAACTTCTGACAGGTAATCCCTCCTCCTCATTTTCTTTTCTTAAAACCTATTTTTTTCTCTCGTGGCCTTGCGCACTGGGAGCGCCTCTGAACGGTTCACCCTAGTAGAGGCGCTCTATAAATGTTTTTATACAATACAATACAATACAATACAAAATGTATGTAGGCTATGTATGTATGTGTGTATGAGCACTTGTTTATAGTACCCCTTCAAGATTTCTACTCAGAGACGCTTAACGGCTTAAGACAACAGAGTGGACACTGAATTGGAGTTTCACGCCTAACCACAGGCAGGGGCGCCACCAGAACATTTTCATGGAGGGTGCTCAGAATTATTATTGTAAGCGCCGATGGCACAAAGCCAATGCCGACTAGAGGGTCTGGGGGAGCGTCGTAAGCTCCCCCAACGGGGTCTGTGGCAGAGCCCCAGAAACCAACGCATTTTTTTACTTTTGACATAAGCTAGGTCACGTTTCAGGCTCTTGTTTGCCAGCTAAACACTGAATCTGGTGCTTTAAGAACCACGAATTTGACTAAAATTACAATACAGAAGAATGTAGGAACTTACTTGATTGTGTAATCTGAAAGACTGAAAAAGCGAAAGACGCCTCTGCCCCCAATTCCCACAAAAAACTCATCGGATTTGGAAAAATTGGGTGGGTCACCTTTTTAGCCCTGGGGGGTGCTAAAGCACCCCGTGGTCGCGTCACTGACCACAGGAGCAATTGCATGCGAGTGAAGGGCTTGCTCAAAGTCGCTACGCCGCCACGCGACGGTTTGAGGTGAAATCGAACCCGAAACCCTCCGGTTCCAAGGAGTCGAACATACCCACGGTCTTCGCATTTAGAGGGTCGTGACGTATACCCCTCTTATACACCACCACCGCGCCCCACGATGTGTGATAGCAGAGGTCATTAGCAACGCCCTTCTCCTTTATCCAGACTTTGGACTGGCATTGCCAAGGAGCAAGCATGCAGTGGTAGAGTTAATATGAGAAATGGTGATGACATTTGCCCATCACATTTATCATCATTAGTGTTGTTATTATCACATTTTCTTTCTTTCTTACACACCTTGAAATCGTATTTTTCCGACGATATAAATTAAATGTCATTGACGATCATTTATTGTTTCTGCCCAACGAATTGCTAACAGCATTTTACTTATTTCATCGGAAGCACACGATCGATTTCAAGGTGTTCAAGAAAGGAACAGAAAAGAATGACAGATAGCAGGACAGATAGATAGAAGGAAACGAAGACAGAAAGAAAACAAGATAGCTATAGAAAGAAAGAAAGAAAGAAAGAAAGAAAGAAAGAAAGAATGAATGAATGAATGAATGAATGAATGAATGAATGAATGAATGAATGAATGATAATAACAGAGTTCGGAGATTACGATTACAGTAATGGTTGCGAATTCTGCTACGACAAAATTTAATTCATCTAGGCCTACACTTGCGCGTCTACCGATCTCCACTCACGAATGAATAGGCCTACTCAGACCAGTGGCGTAGGCAAGGGGGGTTTCGGGGGTTAAACCCTCCCCCCATTGGCTCCGAAGAAAGGTTTTTTAAAGGTTATTTTTCCATTTAAGCAAGAAAAAATAGCAAAAAACAGGGTTTCCGGCCATAACCCCCCCCCCCCATGAAAGGTTCCTGGCTACGCCACTGACTCAGACTGAACACTCGTGGATAAAGGGTTTTTATCTTCGTCAACTATAATTCTTTGAGTATTAAAACTAGACTTTTCGATTTCAGTCTGAAACCCTACTCATAGTTTTGGCCCGCCATCGACATGATCGGCTGATGCCTTGTCGATTAAATATTGGCGCTATTGAAGTCATCAAATTGCTGCGACTTTATTTTCTTCAATTAATTATTTATCGATTAATGTACCGATTAATCGTGGAATTTTAATCGAATAATCTTTTGCTTGTTCGATTAATTTTAGAGTTGATTTTTTAAAATTCATGAAGGCAAGTGATTTTCTGGCGAACAATGATAATGTAAAACTTTTCCGCGGATAATAAGGCAATATTTTTTTTATTTTTTGGCAAATGTTGATGGATAAACCAAAGATGGCGACAAAAATGTTTTTATTACAATAAACAACTGTTCCATTGACTTGTTTTGTACACAAGAACGTTACTAGCCTGTACTGTTTTCTGAGCTTTGAACACTTTAGACCTACGTCGCGTAAAGGGTGCAAAACTCAGAAAACAGAATAGTCTAGTAACTAGTGAACCATAGTAATCGAATAATAGTTCGAATTTAATCGATTAATCGCAATTAAATTTAGAAGAATTATCGATTGGAATTATTTTAATGAGTTCCAGTCCTATAAATTATTGCGTTGCGTAATCTAGCTGTTGTATTGTGTTGTATTGTACTGTATTGTATTGTATTGTATTATATTGCATTGTATTGTATTGCATTGTATTGTATTGTATTGTATTGTATTTCATTGTATTGTATTGTATTGCATTGTATCTGACCATTTATAAAGCGCTTTTCGCAGCAAGAGCCCTTCAGAAGCTGTTATCGTTGTTATTGTTGTCGTTGCTGTTGTTGTCGTTGTCGTTGCCGCTTTTAGTGTTGCTATTTCTGGTGTTGTTGCTGTTGCTGTTATAATGGGCGTTCTTATGCATATGATAGTATATTGATGATATAAATTATTGTGGGACGCTAATCTGGATTACCCCCTCCTACAGTAACTGTACACCTGCTGTCGAGAGCCATAGGGAGCTGGGAGAGAACGCCCGAAGGAGGGAGGAGGATGGAGGGAATGGAATGATGGAGGAGGGAAGGAAGGAAGACATGGGAGATGGAGAAGCAGTCTGGTGGAGGAATGTGGGCGAGGGAGGTAATCAGGATGAAATTATCCATGTCGCAATTTAATGCTAATGACGCTTGTGGCATCCGCTTCCAGGCCTGTCAGTGATTATTACTGTGTATATAGACATCAATATATATATATAAAAAAATACCTGGTTTATATTTATACCAACTTCCCCTTCTCCCGCACTCTACCCTGGCCTCTGGGTCCCGTGTGTGTTGGGAGGGGTTTCTGGAAGCGCTGGACCGCGTGCGCCCCACGGGGGTTCCGCTCTTGCACGCCCCAAGGACGTTGTCCTCTAGTCACCTCTAGTAACCCCCTTCCTCCATTCCGCAGGGCTTACTGCTGCTGCCATGACTACAATTGCCATCAGCAGCAAGTGTATCTACATGGATCGTTAAATTATCAAGAAATGTAGAAAACTTATTTAAACACATTATGATTAAATACAAACATGATGGCTAACTGATGATCATATGGGATAAATATATACATAATAACTATAAAGATTCATTCATGCACACACAAATATGTATCACCACCACCACCACCACCACCACCACCACCACCACCACCACCACCACCACCACCACCACCAGCAGCTCCTGACCTCAGTAATTTGGCGACGATGGGTACCAATAAATGATCGCCATTGTTAGTTAATATCAAGACCGTTTGCTACTCTTAATGCTAATTCAGGCGATGCATAGCCTATATTATGTTCTCGTTTATAATTATTATACTAGCTATATAAAGTGTCCTGGGATGAGTAAATTTTCCCGAAAGCCTAAATTTCTCGGGTCGCTTACCGGTGGAGGTCGAAGTGTGGTGGGGTGTGGTGTGGTGGGGTGGGCTGGGGTTGTGGCCGGAGCGGGTCGAATTCTAACTTTCCCGGGCAACACATAAGGCTAAAATGTAATTAACTAAAAGCATATAAAATTATTTAAATTGAATCAAAATAGAATGTCTGATGTTTTTATAGACGTCAAAACAAAATAATTTGTAATAGAAAATAATGATATGTGTCAATTTATCATATATTTTTGTTAATTTTTTTAGAGATGAGGGCCATTTTTTAAGTTGGGAATCACTGCTCCAAAGCGATACCATTTTCAGGATGCAACACCTAAAACGTATTCTGCATAGAATCAAATTGTCTGACGTATAAATAATTGTCTGACATATAAAATTACGACGTATCATTAGCTACACTGTATATTATAAAACTGTAAGCTCAGCAGTCGTGCTCTACGCGTTCCCTCGTGGCTGGGTGTCTGCATCAGACCCGTAATCGCTAGGGACAGCTGGGACGAGTTGTCGCAGAGCACCTGTTCTTCTTGAGAGGGGCGTGCTGCTGCCGTGCACGTCGGCGAGGGGAACAGTGGGTGTCCGATTTCATGGGACAGGAGAACGGATAAGCGGATATACATGGAACCGAGTCAACCGACTGCCACTGGTCGAGGAGTGGTTGATGCATGCAAGATGAAGGTGAGGAGGAGGAGGAAGAGGAAGAGGAAGAGGAGGAGGAGGAGGAGGAGGGAGAAGAGGAAGAGGAGGAGGAGGAGGTGGAGGCGGAAGAGGAAGAGGACGAGGATGAGGAAGGAAGGAGGAGGAATCTGTGTGGGGAGAAGGGGGAGCAAGAAGAATAAGAGAAGGATGAGAAGGGCGAGGAGGATGGCAGAGAAAAGAAGGAACAATCAGAAGAAGAAGAAGGACCTAGAGGAGAAAAGAAAGAAGAATAAAGGAGAAGAAGCTGAAAACAAGGATCATGAGGAATGCCGGGAAAGAAAATATAAAAAGATGCGAACGAATGGGAAGTGAAGAAGATAATGAAGAGACAGGGAAAAGAAGAGGAAGAGGAAGAATCTGTGTGGATTGTGGAAAGGGAGAAACTATAAGAATGGGAATAGAAGATGAAGGACGTGAAGAGAGAGTGGGAAATTATTCGGGGAAACAGTTAGAGGAGGAAGAGGAGGAAGACGAAGAAGACGAAGGGGAGGAGGGAATCGCAATAATGGGAGCTATTATATATATATATATATATATATATATATAGTAGTTGAGCGGAGAGGGAAGAAGTCTGCAGGATTTACGATCGAGTGGCGAAGAGTCCCCTGGAGATATGAAACCCTCCTCCTACTTCTCCTCCCTATATCCCTCCAATATTCCCAATGTATCATTCTCCTCTACTTCGTCTTTCTTTTTTTCTCCTCCTCCTTCTACTCCTTTTATCCTCATATTTCTCGGCCTCAGCTTTCTCAACTTCCTCTCCTCGGCGTCATATCCTCTCATCCTCATCATCATCCTTTTCCTTTCAACCCGTCATTCCTCCACTCATTCCTTCTCTTCTTCTTCCTCTTCCCCTTCCTCCTCCTCCTCTTGTTCCTCTTCCTCTTCTTTTTCTAAGTCTTCTATTCTTCCTCTTCCTCTTTTTCTCCTCCTCTGCATCTTCCTCTTTGTTCTCCTCCTCCATTCTTTCTCCTATTCTCTTCTTCATATTTCCACTCCTTCCGTTTGTCCTCATTCACTTCCTCCATCTCTATTTTTTATTCCTCCTGACCTCCTCGGAGGCTCCTCCTCTCATTTCTCCTCCTTCTTCTCTTTCTCACCTTCCTATATATCCTCCTCCTTTTATTTTATTCCTCTACTCTTCCTTTTCCTCCTCTTCCTCCTCCTCCTCCTCCTCCACTTCCTCCTGCTGCTCCTCCTCCACTTCCTCCTCCTGCTCCTATTCCCCTTCCTCTTCCTCCTTCTCCTCCACTTTCTCATCCTGCTCATATTCCTCTTCCTGCTCCTATTCCTCATCCTCTTCTACTTCCTCCTCCAATTCCTCCTCCTCCTCCTCCTCCTCCTCCTCTTCCAACATGGTACTGATAATGTTATTTTTTCCTCGTCCGTCGGAGGTCGCGCTGATAAGATTGCCGAGGTCGTTGCAACGACAATAGAGATGGCGTCATCGGCGATCGAAAGAGAATAAGAGAAATGAGATGCTTGTCAAATTCCTGTTGATGTAGGCGGACAAACGACTTACTCAGCCATCAACTTGATTTATACCACTAACAGCGATACGCAAACAGACACACTCGCGCACAAACCAACACACACACACAATGTAAATATATATATGTATGTGTGCGTGTATATATACATATATATACATAATATAGGCATACATATTATATATACACACGAGCAATGTGCATGTGGGAACGTCTATAGAATGTACATGCATAATCTTTCATAGTGTTGGCTATAGTATGTAATCAATTATCCCAACTGCTTATAAAATAACTTGTATATAATATGCAAGAAGTACATGAAGGGCTGCAATAATGTGTATTGGATTATATATATTTATATGCACGCAATTGTTCTGTTTCCTTGCTATATAGAAGGTTAATAACAAGATGGATGTGCTTAATATATTGAGACATGAGACATGCAGGGAACCGCATATGCCATAAATCATCGTGATAATAAAAGCACTGCGTTATCTTGAATTTCGTTCTAATGCAACTATAGATACCTAATGGAATTTTATTCACGTGTGTTACGGTGTGTAGGCCTATATATACTGTATTAGCACTAGCTGATTTACCCGGCGTTGCCCGAGAAATTTCGGTTCTTCGTTCCCAGCCCAGGTCCCAACCGCCCATGCGGGGCGGGTTCGCCACCCCAGATTTTCCGTTCCAACCCATATCCCACAGGACGGGTTCGCCACCCATCCGGGGTGACCGGCATTTCCAACCCATCTCCCACCCGCCCTTGCCGGACTTGTTCGTCACCCCTTCGGGGCGGCCATACATACAAACAGAAGGACAAACATTGAGTCTTATAATATACATGTAGATGCATGTACGTTAGGTTGATGAATGGATGAATATGTGAAAAAGTTGGTTGTTCGGTGGGCGGGTGGGTGGATGATTCGATGGATGAATGGACGGATGGATAGATGTGTGAGATAGACGGATGAAATGACTTGTGGGTGGATGGATGGGTGGAGGGATGGAAGGTTGGATGGATGAATTATGCGTGGATGGATGGGTAAATTGATGGATGCATGGATGGACGGACAAACCAACGAACTAAAGGGTTAGTTCCCCGTTGTCCTTAGAGGCGAGCTAAGACGTCCAGTCGCTCCACTTAGCTACATTGGGTAAACAGACGAAACACTCGACTCGCTACAACAGCGACCGATTGGGGCAAAGGGTAACGTATGGGGGAGGGGAAGGGCTGATCAGACTCCCCATAGACCATTATAAACAAACATAGGGGCCAACATTATGTGTGTTTAGATTTCAGACTAATTGACCAGGTGCCTCGCACCCTCGTCTCCCCCATAGCATCCCCCCACACCCCACCCATATAGCCTCAAGAACACTCAGCCTCCCCTCACATCCGCTCGCATCAGTCTATGTGTTTGTACTTGTGTCTGTATTCCACCACTCTGTCTGTCTGTCTGTCTGTCTGTCTGTCTGTCTGTCTGTCTGTCTGTCTGTCTGTCTGTCTGTCTGTCTGTCTGTCTGTCTGTCTGTCTGTCTGTCTGTCTGTCTGTCTGTCTGTCTGTCTGTCTGTCTGTCTGTCTGTCTGTCTGTCTGTCTGTCTGTCTGTCTGTCTGTATGCATTAGGACACTTCACATGTCATAGTGCAGTTACTCGTTGTAAATATATACTCCAGGAGGACGGTCCAACACGTGATTGCCTTAAGTTAAAGTGCAACAGCGTGGTCCCTGCATATGGAGATATGCAGGGACCACGCTGTTGCACTTTAACACATAAACATACATACATGCATACATACATACATACATACATACATACATACATACATACATACATAAATACATACGTACGTGCGTGCGTGCGTGCGTGCGTGCGTGCGTGCGTGCGTGCATGCATGCATGCATGCATGCATGCATACATACATACATACATACATACATACATACATACATACATACATACACACATACACGCATGCAGAGTACGTTTACATGTATGGCTAAGTTTGCAGTCTCTCCGTCTTCCAACTATTCAATGCGTCTGTTTCTTTCCATACCTTTCCTCCTCCTCCCTTTCTCATTCCCTTACTTCTTCCCTGAGGCCACTGTAACTCCTCCAACTTGTAGCGCTCGTTCCTGGTTGGGAGGAACCATCGTTTCTTCCCATTCCCCCTCCCAGTGGATCTCACTCCATCGTCGGGATTTACCTTTCCAGTATTGGGATCGCCCACAGGTGATGCCACGGCTCCAATATATCAATGCCCTAATCGGTGGCAGAGATGAAGGCCCAACCACCCTTTCCACCACCACTCCCCCCTCCCCCAGCCCCCCACCCCCCAGACGAAAGGTATAGAGAGGCCGCGAGTCCGCGACTATCCCTTCGGCGGAATTTTCAAGATAAAGAGCGGGCGCCATTGACATCAAAGGCAAAGCTCCGTATCGGTCCTCTTTGCAGCGCGGTTCCTTTGAGAGGTTGCGCTTGTGTAGAGTATAGCGCCGCTATATGAGACTCGCAGACACATAGATGCCGATCGCTTCCAGGCGGATGAGAGGCGGAAGAGGAGAGAAGACGGGATTTATCCAATCGTCGCAGTCGTTCATCCATCGAAGGATAATGTCTGTTGAGATTAGACACTTGTGTTGATGGAACGATCTGATATTGGCTATAGCTGGTGCTTGCTGGCAAGCAACAACAAACAGCAAACGCCGCTGCGGTGGCATTTAGTCGTATAACTGGTACACGTGTAAGGAAGGTAGTTATTAGCATCCTCATGATCCGGTCTAATGAGGTCGAGCAGTCTAGCCTAATCTAATCTAATCTAATCTAATCTGCTATTGTACTATTAGTCTAGGCCAGTCTAGTCTGGTCTGACACAGGTTAGTCTCATATAATCTAGTCCAATATTGTCTAATATTGTAGAGTAGCGCCGCTACTCGTTCAGTGCATTCTATTAAATTACTATCTAGTCGAGTCTAATTCAATCTGCAGGGTCTATAGTTTCAGCTATAGTATACAGTCCAATCGAGTCTATACTCTCATTCTGTCTGGTTTATTGTAATGTGTTAGTCGTATAATCTAATTTAGTCCAGTCCAGTTCATTGTAGTCGAGCATAATATAGTTTACTCCAATCTTGTCAGTCTGTCACTCTAATCTATTGTGGGTCTAATCTAATCAGGTCTAATCTTGTCCTCAATACAGTCTGATTTATTCTAATCCCGTTTTAGTCTAAACTTATCTAGTCTAGTCTGATTTGGACTAATCTGACATACTTTTGTCTAATCCAGTCCCTGAGTCCAGTCTAGTCAAATCTAATGCATTCTAATCTAATCTGACCTAATCCAATCTAGTATTTTTTAGTCCAGTTCGGTCTTAGTTACTAAGCCAAAATATTCATACCACGAGGCACCCTCCCTACCGCTCCCCCCCCCTCCCCCCAATTGATGTTCATGAGCGAAACGAAGTCCATATTTTAATTGTAATAGCTTAGGATAAGTGTGTGTAGCCTATAGTCTATTATACTGTAATCTCAACCGTAAGGGAAAGCACTGGCGCAACCAAGGGATGGGTTTCGGGAGTTAAAACTCCCATTGGCTTGTGAAAAAGTTTTTTAAAGGTTATTTATCCAATTAAACAAGAAAAATAAAACAATTGCTCCTGGTAACAATTGTTTTTCTTACTTTTTACTCTTTGTTACTTTATTCCCTCTTTATTTACTTTGATACTGTTGGGTTGGTGACACTTGGTGTCAGGAAGAGCATCCGGACAGGCCATACTCCCCTCATCATAAATTCCTCGCTATAGTATACGCCACTGAGGGAAAGCGTAGTCGTAATTTTGGTGCAACAGTTGTTCTAGCGCCTCTTGGTAAACCACAATTATAAACACTTTGCGTGAGACCGCACAAGTAGCTGGTATTCTCCATTTATACAACCAACTCCATAGTGAACTGTTGCGATGGAAAAGAACAAAAGCAAACCTTATCGACGAGAGAGACGATAAACTTAGCAGCTAATTCATCTCACCTGATAGCAGAGTCTATAGATGAACGCTCAGCCTCTGAATCCGGATGGACATACTACATGCATGTATGCTGCAGGATAGACGACAACTGACCACCTCCTTGGTAGTGCATGCCAAGGGTCAATATCCAATGCAATAATTTATATTGAATCATTGGCCTATAGACCTAAATTGACAACTTCTCTTTCGTTGTGACTTCTTTTTGGGTTACAAATTGCGTTCTGTTCTGTCATTTGCACAAAATTGACGCTTTCAATAGGCTATAGGCCTACAAGTTTCCTTCTGCTAAAAATCGGGACAATTATTTTTGCTCTTCTGCTCAAGTCGTCGGGACACCGGGACGCACCACACAAAACCGGAACATGCCCCGGAAAACCGGGACGGAGGCCTATGGTCACCCCAAGTCCTATAATATCAACATTAAAACTAATATTTTCGTCCCTGAGCATTAAATCAACTGCCCCTGGAGAAAATAATATTATCACTGCTATTATTAACGATAATAATGATAATAATAGCAATGGTGAGGTGATATATTTAAAAAGTCTTCTTTATTATTATTTTAAAATGCCTCGGATTATATAAAAATCTACTTTATTTAACATCTACTAGCATGGAGTACGCGACCTTCGTCCCCAGGATTTTGTGTTGTGTTATCATTATTGTTATTGTAATTGTTATGTTGTGTCATCATTATTGTTATTGTAATTGTTATTGTTGCTGTTGTTATTATTGATTCTCTTTCAAGAGTACTAAATTTACGCAGGCTAATAAATCAACAAGGCGGAATGAAACTCCCGAGACGAGTAGATATAGAATCATCCATGCAGGCAAGCAAACGTCCAGACAAGCAGACAGAGGCGGAGAGAGAGGCATACGACGAGCCGACCGACGGCGACCGGATAGGGCCGAACCTGTGAAATTGACAACTCCTCTAATGCGTTGATAATACGTATTTGATTGATGAACGAGCTCAGGAATTCAGACATCCTCGTCCGATCCAACACGATCCGTCCATTTCGACTATCTTATCAGCAGCTGCAGCAGCCCCAGCTGCAGCAGCAGCAGCGGTTCCAGCCTCCAGACCTCCTCTCCTTATCTTAACGGCGGCACAACTTCTGACATTAATGGACACGCCATCCATACACGCATACATACGTACATGTATACATGCATGTATAGTTCTATATGTATATATATATATATGCATCTGTAATATGTATCATGTATGGTAAATATATATATAATATATATGTATATAATTTATGAGGTCCAGCCATGGGTGGTAGAACACATGAAGTTGTCTATTAAAGATGCACCTGTGACTGACCGCCTCCCGAGCCATTGCAACAGGGTTCGATATAATTAAGATATCGGAAGAGTTTGGTCAACTTGCTGCAGAGTTCGCCATTTTCGATTCCCATATTCGGCGTCTTTCTCGTAAAATACGCAAAGGAATGACATCGTCAGTTCGATGATTCCTCGTTGAGTAACTTAATTGAACTCAACTGCATGACTGGCTCGCTCGAGGACCCAAAGACTCACTTGCTCATTCGCTCCTTCACTTGCTCACTCACTCACTCACTCAATCAATCAATTAAGCAATCAATCATTAACTCACCCACTTGCTCACCAGGTTTTAGGGTACGCTTGGCCATGAAATGTGTTTAACCAAACTCTGAACGATATGAAAGAAAGTGCTCATTAAAACTGGGTTTTAATTTTTTTAAATTATATGAAAGCTGCTCATGCATTATTGTATGCACTATGCAGCAGCATACATTAGAGCTGGGTTGCGCGTGTGTGCGCGTGTATATGCGCGCGTGTGTGTGTGTGTGTGTGCGTGTGTGTGTGTGCGTTTGTGTATGTGTAGGCCTATGCGTGTGTTTGTGCGTGCGTGTGTGTGTGTGTGGTGTATAACTGTATATGTAATAATGCGTGTAGCCTGCGAGTAGCAATGCATTAAAACGGGATGGAAGCAGCAGATGCGCTCGTTATTCCTTCTGCAGACAAGCAATCTCTATCAGCAGCTGTAGCATCTTACACCGTATCATCCAATCGAGAGAGGTGATGATGTGCGCATCTTATTGGTATCACGTGACAAACTGAACGGCAAACGATTGACGATAATCTTGTCCAATCCACAGCACCGTGCACTAATCTAATCACTTCTATGGCGTCCAGATATCGTATCGCTGTTGACGTTTACAAGCGTGGCTATGGTGACTCTGGTGAGCCTTTGGTCGAAATAGATTAGATAAGGTAATTTAAGAAGTCACTTAAAGGCTATTGTAGTCGACTCTGCTATAAGGGACGGAAGAGACTCAGATCGATGACCAGGCTACATTGATTGCATTATGTGAATTTGTGTCACACAGACTCACACTGTACTTATAGGCCTAATGTAGTTCGAATCAGCATGCAGGCTATATATATGTAAAATTATAAATTATATTATAGGCGTATAGGCATTATAGGGCTACACTTAGGTCTACGTTTGCGCAGCATTGAAGTGATATTTTAAATTATGATAGCATTTGGCGTAGCCTACATATATAATAGGCCTACATTGTCACATTTGAATTAGCCTACATTAGCCTAGGCCAACGCCTCTAAGTGATAAGATCTCTTATAGACGCAATCTTTAGTAATTTCGCACATATGCATCCTCATGTAGCGTATACCTCGGACCTCGGTGTCTGTGTAAGAATGTGGGCAATTCTAAACTGCAAATCGGGTAATAGGCTCATAGCTAGCCTACTCATAGGTAGCCTAAGCCTACAGCATTAAATCTAGGATTAATAAAACTCCCGCTGTGTTTGAAATTGAGTTGCCCTGTGCTGACTGCGGGAGGCTGGTGGATGACGTACGTAGCCTTATCGAAGAAGCTTTATGCTCCCAGAATGTTAATTGTTGTAGGCAGTGGCGTAACTAGGAACTCGGGGGCCCCTAGACAAAATATTAAGGTGGGGCCATCTCCCTACGGTACTTATTGAGAGTCTTGCAAACTTTGGGCCCCTCTGGGGCCTCTACACTCGGGGGCCCCTAGACTTTGTCTTACCCAGTCTACCCTATTGTTACGCCACTGGTTGTAGGCCTAGGCGACTGTACCAGGACAATGCTCATAAGAGTAGGGGACATTTCGGCAGTGGGGGAGCAAAGATTTAGGCCTACCTTTTGTCCCAAAAATATACTTTTATTTTTTATTTTTTGGCGTACCGCGAGTTTTCACATTTTGTTCTTTGGTCATATTTTCTGACGACTTTTTTTAGTCGTTCCGATTTCCCAGCCGAAATATCTGAGTTCCCAAGCCGCCGAAATAGGCCTAACTGATGACGTTTCTGTTAGTCATCTCGTACAAATCGTCTGAAAATATAGCTCTTTATCTCTGTGTGCCCAAAAAATCCTCCCGTGTCTATTTGCCCGAAATTTTTTTTAAAATCCGTCCATGCATGCTTTGTCCAAAAAGCACATTTGCCCGAAATTTGGGGGAGGGGGGATTTGCCCCTCTGGACCTCGGCCTCCTACGCCTATGGCAATGCTGTACAGTACTAGCACACCCTTGTGACTATTCCAAATTCAGATTCTGTACGGCCATCTAGGGAAGCAAGCAGCTATTCTTTCTACAGACAGCAGGGTTGTCAATGAGCTCGCGGCTAGATCTTGATTGGCGATTGGAAAAATTAGCGACAAGATGCTGTGACTGCGCCACTTTTTAATATGTTAAAGAATATAATTATTGTGACTTTATCTAGGCCCAAGACACAGTATACCCCAAGGCCAAGGAAAAGTTATAAATTATTTAATTTCGAATCCATGTTTCTCAACGTCTTCCATTTCAAAAAGTAAGTTCGATTTCAAATTTTCAAACCTTCGATTAATTAAATGATGCGCTCGCAAACGGTAATAATTAAATTTGATCCAATTATTATAGTCGTTGAGCCACTGTGAATGTGAATGCGCTAAATAATCAGTAGGCTAGTGACGATCGGTCATGAGTCGGAAGCGATCAGTGATGCCACAGCTGGGTTTTTTCCACTAGATCTGGGTTTTTTGGCCTCCGTCTGGGTTTCTGGGTTTTTTTGGGCAAGATCTGGGTTTATTTTGGTGAGTTGACATTTTGTACTTAGAACACATGATTATTCTGTGAAATTCAATGTAAAATGGTTGTGATGCATAATTTTTTCCACTAATTTTAATTTTAAACTCCACAATCAAGATCTCATGTTGTCAATTCACAAATAATTTATAGCCTGAAGAATAGTTCTGCACAGAAATAAACCATTTTGACATTTCAAATTTTTTTTTTTTTTTTATTTATTATTTTTTTTCCTCAACCAAAACAACAAACAAACATAATACAATTATGGCATTGAATAATGCATTAACATAATTTGGTGAAGAAGGGGAGACCCAGAAGGGATGTAAAATCCCGCTAATAGGGCCACCCATAATTCATGTAAAATATAAAAGAAAAAACATGACAGAACATTCAATTGTAGGAATAAAAAAATAAATAAATAAATAAATAAATTTAAAAAAATGATGAGGAAGAGAGAAAAAACAAATTAAGCAATCGACATTTCTGTATATAACGAGAAAAACAACTCTTAACTAATGACTTAACTAAAGACTTAACTAAGGGCTTGGCGAAACCACTGAGCAGAAACCTTAACCATTACATATCAGGAAGTGTTTTAAGTAGATAAAGGCGAAGTTTATGCTTAAATAATCTTGTGTTAGGTAGGGAATGAAGATGTGTAGGGAGAGAGTTCCAACATTGGGAGCCAGTATATTGTAGGCCTATAGAGAATCGACGAGTATTATTATGTGCGTAGGGAAGGACATAAACAGTTAATTTTCTAGTTGAATAAGAGTGGCGATCAGAGGTAAGGTTAAAGAAATCATTAAATACAAGTACTAGGTAATAGGCCATGGTTATAACGGTACATAAACTCTCCTATTTGCAAGTGCCTAATTTGATCGATCTTTAATAATCCAAATTCCTTGAAATACAGAGCGGTGTGGGCTCGGCGAGGAATATTAGCTATAAAACGGATTGCATATTTTTGAAGGGTGAAATAGGTCAGGCCACTCGTCTCTTTCCTTGTAAAACCGTATTACATCTATAACATGCATATACAGTTGTACCAAAAACCTTATAATATCTTTGGTTATACCAAAGACCTTATATAGTCTACGACTATCTTTGGTTATACTGCTATACACTGCAGGTCAGGTCAATCCTCTAGTGGTATCATCGCCAAGTTGTTGCAGAGTATTAGTAATATTATTCTAGGTGGTTAAAACGTTGGATTGTTGGTGTATTAAGAAACTTTGGCTGGAAACCTCGGACAACTTTAAAACTTTGTAAACTTAGGCCACGTATGTTATGTGCTTACGATTCTGGTAGACTCGACCCGCTGCGCATGCGCACATGAATATATCGATTAAGCTGGATCCCGAGTCTCTGACAACTTTGACAATTGATATTCTAAAGTTGTAATTACATTTTATTCGACTCTTTTGACGAACAATTTGTTAATCCTCACGCGAACAAGCGAAAAACCAACTTAATTTGAACAAAGGGGTCTAAAATAGCTTATATGAATAGTCTGGGTTTTTCTGGGTTTATTTGGGAAGAAAATCTGGGTTTATTTCAGAAACCTCAGTGGTAACACTGGAAGCGATAATTCTAACGCAACCGAGAGCTAACCGTCGTTGAGTAGTGTGTAAGTTTTGACACTATGGATTAAAACTTCTATTTTGCTGATAAAATGTATTGAACCTATGTTACAACTTTCACGTTCGTTTGGTTATACTATGTATTATCTTTGAAAATTGATTAAACATTGTCATGGGTTATCATAACAAAAATATTCACTGTGCTTGCAATCTGCCGAATCACCATGTTCATGCCGGTTAGGACTTAAACAGGACTGTACAAATATTATTTCGTCGGTATGTATATAGCAATTATAGCACCCAGATATATCGAGGACCATCAGATGCTTCACTTAATTTGCAGGCTTGATCCCACTGATAAATGTACTGGTCTTCAGTCAAGTGAATTTGTTTAATCGGCTTTAAACATTTCGTTAACATCTTCTTGTATTCAATAATTATGTGCCATACAATGGGTGGCAATATATAGAACTTTCTTATTCGTATATTGTAAAAATGTATTAATTTTTGTCAATAGAAATGTATGACTGTGTAGCAAATTATGTTGTAGGCAGAATCTCGTTCGTAAGTTTGAATTAACACAATGGATCAGCTTCTTAGACTGGGACAAGGTGGAATCCCTGGACTGGGTCAGGTATGGATACGAGTTTTGTGTTGAATATTCAAGCACTGCCATTGCTTTTTGTTTCATAAATTTCAATTAGGAGTCTATGTTTCCTGTTGAAAAGCATTTACAAGTACAATTTCAGTGACATCTGCCTACAATTATGTTGCCATTATTTCTTTTCGATTACATAGCATTACATATGCTTAGGTATTTAAATATGATTTATTTTACCACTCCTCTCATTGTCAGTATACTCTATTGTCTGTTCCAATAATTATGAATTACCATTATTGACCATCATCTTGCCACAATCCTCAATTGACCCACTGCTTAGCATGGCTTGTCTCTTTTTTGTCTTTTTTGTCCCTGTTTTGCCTATTGTTCCCGTAATGTTATTTTGACGAATTATGTGAGGAATTACTGTCAATTTTGTTCATATTTAACTAAGTATGTGTCATTTGGATCACTTAAAATGAAAATGTTTTTGTATAGGCTATTTCTTTGGCTGTCGATTACTTATTTAATTGTTTTTCTAATTCCGAGCTGTTCTGACTGTCATAATTTTAGCCCCCAGCTGGTGACTCTCCGGCCGTTGACACTGCTGAGCAGGTTTACATTTCGTCGTTGGCCCTTCTAAAGGTAAGGTTTTTGTTTGATAATTGTTTCTGCTATCTGTATGTATGTATGTTTGAGCATTGTATATAGCACCCTTTCAATTTCTACTCAGCGGTGCTCCCGACTACAGGGCGGACACTGAATCGGAGATGCATGAGCAATTACGAGTGAAGGACTTGCTCAGGGTCTCTACACTGCGACTTGATGTGGTTTTGAACCATTAGCCTTGTGGCTGCAAGGCGCCAATCATATCCCTACACTACAACACCCCACATTATTTATCTAGGATATATTGGCAGAACTGGTCAGTGGCCAGGCCTCTCCCTCACATTCTCATCTTCCCACGAACAGTGCGTGTGGTCATGCACTTATAAATGCGTCAGTTAGGCATACAGGCGGAGTGAAAATCTGATCCTCAATCTCTCAATTGATTATCCACTGTTATGCACATCGTAACTATCGTGAGTTGTGAGGCATCAATTCTAAACATTTAACTTATGGTTTCTGTGTTTCAGATGTTGAAACACGGTCGAGCGGGAGTGCCGATGGAGGTGATGGGTCTGATGTTGGGCGAGTTTGTTGACGATTACACGGTTCGCGTCATCGATGTCTTTGCGATGCCGCAGTCCGGAACCGTGAGTTTCGTTTATCTTCTCATCGGAACATTTTTCAAACCGTCGTAGGTTACTGCTAATTTATGCATGCACTTTTGCTAGTTAACTACGCAGTGGATATTATTACCGTACCTATCTCAGCTACCATTGAACGTCCTCTCTGATAGTTTGAGCATTGTGGCCTTGTACCATGGTGGCAGCCCAGGTTTCATGCCCATTCCTCTGTTTTCCCTTTGCTGTTGAATGACGTTCCTGCTTTAACTCGTATAATAATAATAATAATAATCGGTGATGACAAAAGAAGAGATGGGAGGATGCGATACGGGAGGACATGAAACATCTCAAACTGAAAAATGAAGACACCAAAGACAGAGGAAAGTGGAAGAGGAGGATCCGAGTGGCTGACCTTTCCGTAGAGAGGGATTAATTCAAGCTTGAAGGAAAAGAAGAAGAAGAATAATAATGATTTTCGTTTAATCAACAATCCGGTTGACAGACCGCAACCAGTTACAGTGTACAATTATGCAGTTTAAACAATTCAAAAGAACGGAGGTCACAGAATACATAGATCTTAACTATACTAACTGAACAGACAGCCTGCAATACATGCCCAGATCTTAACTGTGGAAATACTACTGTTTCTGCCCGTTGTCTTGAGACTTCTGTTGCTTATAAAGCCGTAAAAAGAATGGAATAGAATAGAATCAGCTGTTATAACATTATGTTATATGCATCTATAGTCTATAGGTTTAAATTCTTAGTCCCTTTCTTTGTTTTTCAACGACAGGGTGTCAGTGTTGAGGCAGTTGATCCCGTGTTCCAAGCCAAAATGCTCGACATGCTGAAACAAACGGGCAGGTCTGAAACAATTTCTTGCTTAAAATTTTCTCTAACAGATTTTGCGTTATCTGTAGATGCAATAATATCACATTCCAAATAAGGTTCATTATTTCCGGGATGCCAATGATGTTTAAAAAAATTGTGATAACTGGGAGTGTATAATTATGTTCATGAATTCAGATATACCAGTAATGTATTCTTTTCTGAAATACCAGCAACCTTTAAAAACCAATGGTTGTGATTCTCTTGTATGTTTGGTCAGCTGTTGTGATGACTGTTTGCAGGCCTGAGATGGTGGTTGGATGGTACCATTCGCATCCTGGATTCGGCTGCTGGCTGTCAGGCGTCGACATCAACACACAGCAGAGCTTTGAGGCATTGTCTGAGAGAGCTGTGGCCGTGGTCGTCGATCCAATTCAGAGCGTCAAGGGCAAGGTCAGTTTGGTTGCTTGTTTGTTTGTTTGTTGTGATGCTGATTCGTAGCCCATCAATAGCCATCATTAGTGCTGATCAATACTGTTATTCATATTCATAGAAGTTCTTTAACGGTTATAAAAGAGGAGGTGCAATTGCTTAAGCTAACCCTGAAAGCCAGTTGTGTTTTGAATGGCACTGCATTTTACTTTGCGTACCGGACTGCAGGCAAGAGGTCTTGGGTTTGAATCCCTGCCAGAGTAGAAATTTGTGTTAAGATTTCTGCTCCTCATGCACCTGCAAGCCAACTCAGCTACAGGGGCGGATCTGGGGGCAATCCGGCCATGGTCCCCATTTAGAAATTTCTTTGTTTTTGACCAACTATTCTGGTTCGGAAAGTTGACGTGCTCCCTCCATGAATAATTTCGTAGGCCCTCCCAAGTCCCCACGCCCACAAAATCCACACACGAGGTCAATCAACTTTTTGGTGGGCGAAATGTTGTCTCTTTCTTGGGAAATGAAGACAAATGACTAAAAAAGGTCATCAGATTTTTCGACGACCTAGACTTTTCGACGACCTAGACGAAAAAAAATTTCCTGCTCCAACAAGACCGAACATTTTGGCCCCTCATTCGAAAATTCCTCTATCCCCCTCTTGCTCAGCTATGATGAGTGCACCGACCATACTCTCAATGCAATGATGATGGGATGGGGAAGGAGACAACTGCCCAGCACCATCATATATACCAAGACTAAGAAAATGAAGGCGTTAGCACTTCATACCCATGGCTTCCTCAGATCTATCTTAACTGCTCTTCTCACTTGAACTTACCTTTTGCCAGGTTACATTACGTTACAAGTAAAAAATTTGATGATTTTTAGGTTGTGATCGATGCCTTCCGTCTTATCAATCCGAACACAATGGTTCTTGGGCAGGAGCCGAGGCAGGCGACCTCCAACCTGGGTCATCTCAATAAGCCATCCATCCAGGTGGGTTGTGAATGTGCTAGGTTGGAATTAGAAAATTTATTTTGCTCTGCCTTAAAAGAAAGGTAATTAATATCGTTTCAGCGTTCTAAATTATTCGTCCGATTTAGCATTAATATTATCTTTCATCGATCCAGCTTCTTCTACGTTTGGCATGAAACCTTTTGGTCAATCCAGCTTCCATTTAGGCAAAAATTCATTTTGGAGAAATAATTGTTTTTATCTATCCAACTTCTATTTAAATAATTTCTATAGTGCCTCTTGCAGCCGTGGCCATTCAGCAGCGCTCCCGGTGCCAGCACCCGAGAATGAAATAAGTCTTAAGAAGAGAGACGTAGTTAGTGATCACACGACTTTTACCATGACTCCATCTCGGTCCCTGGCACAATATAATTCATGCTTCAGGTTTACTAACGCCATGCATTGTTCTTAGAAGGCATTGGTCTTAGAAGATGTTCCATGTTAATTTATTTTGAACAATAAATAATAAAATTACTGATGTGTTGACAGAATTGTTAAGGATCATCTCTGGGTTGACTCGTCCATTTAGATTTGCTTAATGTCTGGCTACGGAAGTGAGCCAATCAGCTGATGGCTTGTGGGGTTCTGAAAATGGTACGGTAGACGTAATTAGAGATTTGGTTAAATTATGACAGGAGCTGTTTGAATGGTGTTTGAGATGGTTACGGCCAATGACGTTACGTTACAGTAAATACTTTTTCTGCAGTTGTCATAATATAATAGTTTTTTAATACTTTTGTTTTCTTTTGTCAGGCTCTGATTCATGGGCTGAATAGACATTACTATTCCATCGGCATCAACTATAGGAAGAACGAACTGGAACAAAAGGTTGTTGCACTTCATGCTCAAAATAATGTTAAATTAAAGTAAAGATCTAAGGCATTGATTGTATCGTAATTTTGAAATAGATGTCAAGACAAATTCTGAATGTTTTGTTGTGCCTTATTTTATTTAAGAAGCACATTGGCTGCACTGTGCAATATGTGAATTCCCAGATTGCATTCTGTTATCGATATAGTGTTTGCATAATATCATAATTGTAATCTTGTGTGAATTATTTAGTACTTTAATCTTTCCCCTGCAAGTCTGTGCATTGGGCAACTTCTTCTACAAATAAGTTTACTGCTTGTTTCAAGTGCTTTTGGGCCCATATGGGTTGCAAATACTTCGCGGAGTTTGTCTCTTTTATCCTGACTTGGAACTGGCTTAAAAGGCTTTAGGCAGTCTAAACCTGAGTACTGAATTTAGGAGTCGAAGAGTAGCAGAATATTCCTTTGTGTCACATTGACATGAAAAGATTATGCCTTGTTAAGTCCTTTCTAAAACTGATTTACTGTTAGTTGTTGGATGTTGTTCTAAGAACAATGTGGTGTTGGGAGTGCTTCCAAGTAGTCACCTTGAAGGGGCGCTGTATATTATCTTCGTAATGAATGATTGAGTGTTCATTGTTGCTGGGTCTTTCTCTCTCAGATGTTGCTGAACTTGCACAAGAAGAGTTGGATGGACGGTCTGACGTTGGAGGACTACTCGACCCACTGCACCCACAACGAGACTGTCGTTAAGGACATGCTTGAGCTGGCAAAGAACTACATCAAGGTGAGCTTCCACCTTCAACAACAGATTTCTTGGACTGCTTAACTGTGCTATTTGTATGCTTCTGTTCATTCAAGGGATTCATTGCAAAGATGTATATGTACCACACCTTCAAGGTTACTGCTCAGGAATTCTCCTGGTTAAATAGTACAGTTTTTGAAGATTTTTTGGACCTTGTTATGGGGCAGCAGGTGCAAGTATGGAAGTCATGATAAAAGAGGTGGACTTGGCGAAATATTTGCAACCCATATGGGCAAAAAAGCGCACTTCAAACAGAGCAGTAAGTAATTAATTTCTTAATTAAGAAATGTATTAGTTAGTTATTACAAGTAACAAAATTTATTTCGATAATTCTTTTATGTGAAGCTTTGCATGTAGAAAAAACCAGGGCTGTAATCAAGGGTATACGCGGGTATACGGCGTATACGTACCTCACAAAGGGCGTGTGTATACGCACGAAAAAGGCAAAGGATATTTAGGTGTATTTTTCACGAATTCCGGAGTGGATGACTAAAAAAAGTCATCAGATTTTTCGGGCGGGAAAAATGGAGGAATTTTTGGCCGAATGACTAAAAAAGGTCATCAGATTTTTCCGGACGGGGAAATGGGGAAATTTTTGGCCAGACAACAGCCGTCAGAAATTTTTGGCCCAAAAAAGTCAGTTTTTCTCCCGGTCAGCGTGTACTCACCTCAAAATTTACCAGTACAGCCCTGGAAGAAACTGTATTTTTTAAATGTTTTAATGCAATACTCGGTTCATAGTGACTGACGTCAGGCACTCATGATGATAAGGATTGCATGTTGTAAGATCTTTAGAGAGCTGCTTTTGATGAGTGTACATAAATGACGCTGAAATTATTGTGTACAATATGTTTTGCAGTCGCTTGAGGAAGAGGAGAAGATGACGCCCGAACAGCTGGCGATTAAGAATGTCGGCAAGCAGGTTGGTTTACATTTCGCCTATAATTATATTGTCACAGAAGGTTTCGTAAGTATGTAAATCGCGTGTTCTTGGCTGCTAGTTACACATGCTGGAACAGTCTTCCACCGTGTCTGCAAAATAATTCTGAAAGGTGATTTTAAAGTCTGTATAAGATTGAGAAACGTCATTAAAACACAGATACTGATGTATTGCTGGTCGGGGCTATACGTGGTGGTGTAGTGGTGGTCTTGAAGCCGGAAGGTTCGAGTCCGCCTCAAGTCGCCGCGTAGGGACCTTGGGCAAGTTCTTTACTCAGCGCTTTGGTGTGAAATTTCGATGCAGTGTCTGCTCTGTAGTCGGGAGCGCCTCTGAGTAGAGTGCTTGAAGGGACGCTATAACAAGTGCACAAACAAACAGCCAGTCCACAAAAATCTGTGCATCATTTATTTAGCAGCTAACATTTGTCTGGTCGCGATGTTTATATTTTTAGTATTGCAACTGCTGGATGAGATGTTTAACTAAGTACTGGGTACAAGGCCGTAGCTAGGGGGGTGTTTCGGGTGTTTGAACACCCCCCGAAATGGAAAATGTGAAAAATAATATAATGCATATACGAGCATATGACGTAAAAACAATGAAATAAAACCATGAAAACACCCCCTGAAATGGAAAATGTAGTTTTTTGGGAAGGGAAATTGGTGAAACACCCCCCGAAATAAAATCCTGGCTACGGCCTTGACTGGGTATTAGACATGTGTTACATTGACTTTTGTCTTAGTTTGAGTTACAGCGATTGATTATTGGTTGATTTGTCTCTGTTTACGTTTCTAGGATCCGAAGCGACATTTGGAAGAACACGTCAACGTGCTTATGACATCCAACATTGTCCAGTGTTTAGGTGCAATGCTGCATACCGTACTCTTCAAGTGATCCGCTGGTTCCGTGCAGCTCTTACTTGGTTCCATCGTGCGGACTATTGTTAAATCCACTTTTCCGAATATCGGACGAAACTTAAGTGGCTCAGTGGCTTTTTTTGCCAGGTTGATTGGATTCGAGGGAAAAGTTTTGCGACTCAAATCCTCGGAACATGCGTTGAGAAAAAACTGACTCGTTTCGGGGGTTGTTGACTCGATAAATTGTAGGACTAAAAATATTAAATATATTAAATGACTGTTTGTTTTGTGCTTCACGTGAATATGTTCTCTTTCACATGTTCTTTTACTGTTCCATTCATTCATCATTCATTTATTACATGGCAATTTCATATAGTGCTCCATCAGGGTTACTACTCAGGATTGCTCCCGACTTTGGCCGAAGAGGACAGTTTTAAGATTGTGATAGAATGTGTTGGAGGGGAGCCTTGGCGGTAGGCTCGTGTATAGAGGTAGCCAATTTCAGACCACAGGACCAGCAACAGGGGCAATATCTGACCTTGATATTTGGTAGAGGAGATTTTAGGATTTAAACACTGCTGCAGTGATCTCTGTGTACTTACTAAGTTGATTTTCCTCCTGTGGAAATCTGCTGTATTCTCGCAATCGCTCATTCCAGCTGACTGCTGTTTTTGTTTGTTGCAAAACAAAACCTATGCTCTGACTTTGAAGTTTGCAAAGCACTTGCTGATTGGGTAAGATCGCTAGGAATTTTTTTTTTACAAGGCTAAAATTAATTTTAAATGATGCATTTTTTTACATGCAGTCAAATAAAGCTTAACATTTTTATTTTGATCTTCATTATCAGTCACGAACATTACAAAACTCATCTATAGCCTTTAAAATAATAAATCTCGGCTATTATTTAAAAAATTCCGTAGTCTGGCCTGAAGCACAGTCGTTTTGTTGGAATTTTTATGGATTTTTTAATTCTCTGTGAGGTGCGGTATTAGGCATTATTAGGCTAATTATACGCTGTACATACCCGCGTATAGGCTTACCCTCGTTTACGAAACTAAGTAGGCCTACACTGCCCTTTTTAGCCGAGTACACGCTGTTACAATTGTTACGACTTAATTACCAGTAGGCCTAAGTTATTGTCTTTTTGGTTGGCACGGCAGTGTAGGATATGGGCCTATCCGCGTATACCCTCGTGTAGGCCTTTAGGCTAGCCCTTCTCGGTAACGCCTTTGAGGCTGCCGCTAATGGTGTTTCCAAAACTCGCTAAAAATTAATACCCGACTTGGTAATTAACTAGAAAATAGGTGCGCACGATCGAGTTGCCATTAAACCACAGTAATTAGACCTAAGCCCTAAGGGGATAACCTGGGACTAATTATATATTAGTCCCAGGGATAGCTTATGTTGTATCTGGGACTAATATCGATATTAGTCCCAGGTTGTATATTTTTATTGTGTTTAGTCAACGTAGCCAAATTATAATAAAACTGAAAATCAAAGAGGCCTGCTCAGTGGCGGCGCCAGGATTTCAGTTTTGGGGGCTAAAGGGGGTAAAGGGGCCCGGTAGAGTAATGGTTAACACGCTGGCCAAGAGTGCGAGAGGTGGTGAGTTGGGCGGATTAGCTTTGTAGGCTGCTATTAGCGCCGTTGTAGGCCTAATTGGAATTGCAAAGCTGTTCAGTTAGTAGTTAAGTTTAATTAAGATTACTGCATAACTTGTAAATGTAAAGCGCAGTGCGTTTGCAGGCGTTCAATTAAAGAAAAGATTATTATTATTATTATTATTATTATTATTATTATTATTATTATTATTATTTAATATTATTATTAGATACAGTTACGATTTGGTTTTTACATATAAATTTTAGTTTGTTTAGGGTGGCCGGTCCATGGCCCCGGGTAATCCAGACAAGGTGCCCTGGAAGGCAACGGCGTTGTAGCGCTGGATAGTGATTGAAATGCTTTGGAAAAGAAAACCCGCTTCTCGTATATCTCCAGATAATTTCGACAGCCGGCGTCCAATCTCGGACACAAAGGCGAGGCCCTCGTTGTTGATTGGCCCCATATTGTTTCCACGGCTAAGGGGACGAAGACGTATGTTTTCTGAAGGTCTAAGTACTTTGAAATTTTCCTTGTAGCGGCTTTCTCTGCTGCTCTCCCGGCTTCGGTCGCGTTCTCGTGGACGTACGAGGCGGCCACCGTGTCCACCACGGTCGCGTCCCAAATCAACGCCCTTCCGTTGCTCCAAGGGATGAGAGTCTGGCCGTCCGGTCTTTTTCCGTCCAACCTCGTGAGGCCCGACGGCTCCTTGATTGCCGGAGTACCAGCTCTATTTAAACCTCGGTAGACAAGGTCGTTGATGGTGCCATGTCTTGCCTGACGACCGAAACCAAGGAAGCATGAAAGACCATGCGAGCCTCTTGCTGATACAGGAGCACCACAAACACACGTGTGCGGCTCACAAATGGCCGCGCCAAGTCGGAGACCTACCGCGACTCTCACAGCCTCGTCGTTAAAGAGTTAAAGAGGCCACGTCCCGTCTATTAGCTCATATTATGAGCTTATTATTATTATTATTATTTAAATCGCCCAAATATTTCATTTTTACATGGAGAAAAAATGGATGACCTTTTTAGGGAGGTAGGCCTCCTAGCGCCGCCACTGGGCCTGCTTCGCGGCTCTCGATCATCGTCCGCGGTATTATACCTTTAAAAATTATACAGGTTGCATAAATGAACAAAGAACTGCTTTTGGCAGAGTTTATGTCGTCTGAGAGCGTTGTTAACCTCATTTAGATAGGCCTACTGACATCATACTGTCCAATAATGGCGCTAAAGGAAAAGCGTATTTTTCTTCTGAGGTCAGATGATGTTTAGGCACGTGCTGCATTTCGAAAGCGGTCATATGATTTTGTTTTAATAATAAAATATAAGAGAACTGATCGCTTCTAAGTTGGTCGGCTGTTTGCCTAATTCTGTTTAGCTAGTAACTAGTGTTTTAAAATTGTTTGTCTGCCCTTTAGGCAGTTATCAACTATGAAGCTTGTCTTTGCTCTCGTTCTAGCTATTGTGCTAGAAGTGGATGGCTTCGGTTAGTGAAAATCTGTATTGAGTCACTGTTCATATTATGAGCTTATTAAAAAAACGGACACAAGAGTTAACTTAAAATACGTCAATAGGCGCTCTTGTTTGATGTAAGTTTCGGGAGATTTAGTAGGCACCCGGGTCAACCCAGAATAACACATATTTCCTGGCATACATGGAATATAGTGTGCAGGTATTCTCGGCCCATTTTCTGCTTCGTTAGCATAATCCGTTTCCGTACGCTATACTGTTTAGGCTAGGCGAATGTTTGGCAGATTATACAAAGCCATTATCAATGTTTCTTTTTTCAGGCGTTCTGTCTGTCTCTGTCTGTCTGTCCTTCGCGATGAATGGTGTCATGTAGGCCTACTTGGCTGTGTCTCTGTCAGTGTGACTCTGTGTCTCTCCGTCTGTCTCTGTATATCTGTCGGTTATTACCACATATTATTACCCAATGCATTTCAATGTATACGGTTTTATCAATCAACGTGTGAACCTATATAAATGCCTAGCAGTGGCATGAAAATACAGATGTTTCTAACACTTTGTACCGCCCTGCAAGCGTACATGTCTATTAGCAATGATAATAACTAGTCTAGCAACTTGCCAAGTTCAGCAAGTTCACCGGTTGACCCTCTACTTGTCTGTCTGTCTCTGTGTCCATCCGTTTGTCTATCTCTGTGCATCTCTGTGTCTGTCTATTTTTTGCCACTGGTCATAATTATATTAGCCAACACATTGCAATCTTGAAACATTCATAAAATCTCTTTAAAGCTTCCACGTCATCATGTGATCCTATATGAATGCTTAAACTATGCAGCAACACAAATATTATGAGAATTTATATAGCGTCCCTCGAATGAACTACTTGGAGGCACTCCGACTCCAACGTGCCCGAATGAACTGTTTTACATTTCTTGAGGATGTATTCAGATGTTAAATTTTTAAATAGAACTGGGGACATGAGATAATTAAATTAATTTTTTTTTATTGATCCCATCAAAACAATAGACAGACAATGGTGCAATCACAATGAGTCAACTCATTGGTCAATTGTAGTTGACAATTGGGATGATATACAATCAATGTCAATCATTAATAGGCTACTTGACGGGCGTGACCCTGCTATATGGAAATTTGATTAATTGAATTCATGTAATGTGATGTACAGATCAGTTTGCCATGGACTTTGACTACTTTAGGTACATGCAGTATTTTCACTTGAATGCCACTTTTTATTGTTCTAAATAGGCGTCAACTTCTGGAAACTGCAGATGACAATGAAGCAGAATGCATTGTTAAGGCACAAGATGCGATACCATTCGTCCCGAATGCCGGACAGTATCGACGACACTCCCGAATCCCACGTCATCATTCAACCACTTGATCATTTTGATCCTCAGATCAAGGTGAGCTGATTCTAACACTCCTGCTCAGAAGTGTTGGTGAGTCTGTGAATGTGGCTGATATTTGTTGCCTGCAAACAAGTTTCACTAATAATGGTTTAGTTGCTCATGCAAAATGGTTAAGTTGAACCATGCGAACATGAGACTGGATTCAGGACCACAAGCAAATAAAGAAAGTGAGGTGTGAAATATTAAGGATCAAGGTAAATTAAACTAAATGTAGAAGTAGTCTAAAAATGTTTGAAGATCTGTTATATATTAGACTGTTTTCAGACCTAAGAATACATTTTGGTTGCAAGCAGGAGATTGTTCATCGCCCTTGCTTCCTCCATTTAATTAAGAGCATTGTACATGTTAGGTTGTTAAATAGCATCTTGAAATAAGTATATAGCCAATAGCCTAAATTGGTATGAAATCCAGTCAAATGTGCAGCCGTGTTGAAAAATGTCAACAATGAAATCATTGAAGATGAACAGAGATATATGATCAAATGCACAAAGCACATATAGATCTTGAACTTGAAACTACCATGGAGCATATGGATATTCATATATATATATATAATTATATATATATATATAGTTTTAACTTATATATATATATATATATATATGTTCACAGTTTAACATCTCAATGAGTGATGTTGTTAAATAATGGTTCTTTGTGAATTTTAGGACACATATGCTCAGAGGTACTGGGTCAACTCCAAGTACTGGAAACCTCCGCATGGACCTGTCTTTCTCTACGTAGGAGGAGAAGGCGGTCTCAGCGAGTATGCTGCTGATTCTGGTAAGCATACTTTAATTGAATATATTGAAAAATAGCTTTTCAATGTAGGCATGCTCTAAGTTGTCAAGTCAAAAATAACTAAGGAATTATAATAAACAATGATGATTTCTATGATGCCGTAACACAGTTGCAAGGGTGCCTTACATACACTGACAGCAGGACAGGTGTTGCGAAATAAACATCTTCAGTCCTGAATTGAAGGAGTCAACTGAGTCAGCCGCTCGCAGGGAGGGAGGAAGACTGTTCCAGCATCTGGGGTCAGCCACTGAGAAAGCGTGGTCTCCAAAAGCGGTTCTCCGTCATTCGCAGAGATCACTAACCTTTTAATTAATATGTAAGTTGACAAGTTATTTTCTTTCTGTGCTTATTGACAGTCTCATTATCGGAATTGTTTTGCAGGTGCGTACATAAAGTTTGCCGAGACGTACGGAGCCTTAATCTTTGCCGTTGAACATCGCTTCTACGGACAGAGTTTAAACGACGATGGTCTGAAGCTCCAGAGTCTGAAATATCTCTCAAGCCAGCAAGCGTATGTAGATCCCAGTTCTGAAGTTTATGGTGTTACTTAACAACCTGCTCTGTTCATACAATATTCAAAACATGGACCACTTTCCTTTCTTGCAGCATATTCTCAATGTATTGACTATGTGTTTTAGTTTCAGCTGATTTATTCGCAGTGTGTTTTATTTACAGTGTATTATTTACAGTGTATTATTTTGCAATGTGTTTTACATACAGTGCATGCTTGCTCTTTATGTTTTCATTATCAGGTCAGTTTACAGCAGATGTTACGTGATTACAGTGACGCTTGGTCTACAGATTTATAAATGACCATTTATAAAGCGCTTCTCTCAGCAAAAAGCCTTTCAGAAGCGCTCTCAGTGCAATCATCCCATACCAATAACCCTATTATAGTGAAGATGTGTGATAGTTTGATCGTTCCCTAAACTGCGACTTGATTCTGTAGCATTGTTGTTCTGTGGCAGAATTTTTGATCTTGTGAAGCATGTAATAAGCAGGCCCCAGTTACCAGTATTAATAATCTCACTTTTCTTTATGAATGCATCTAATATACTGAAGCACATAGATAGAGACTGTTGTGAAAGGACGACTGTTCGGTTTTGACTAAATACAAAGTCTTAAGCTGATGTTGTTTGATGATTTTCAGTCTTGCAGATCTCGCCAACTTCCATCTACAAATGACGAAAACCTATAATCTGACAGAGATGAACAAATGGATCTCGTTTGGTGGTTCTTATCCCGGTGCTCTTTCAGCGTGGGTCCGAGTCAAGGTATGGAGCGGTTTCGTTTCCGTTTTGTGTGGCCGCTTTGTGGGCCGCGGCCCGCGGTATGTAGTGGTGGGTTCGGTGCCTTGGAGCCGGAGGCTTCCAGGTTCGAATCCACCTCAAGACTCCGCATAGGGACCTTGAGCAAGTCCATCACTTGCAATTGTTCGTGCGCTTCGGCGTGAAACTTCGATGCTGTGCCCATGCTGTAGTCGGGAGCGCCTCTGAGTAGTGAACTTGAAGGGGGCGCTATAGCAAATTCAAGAAATATATGTAAATAAATAAAGGATTAATTGTTAATACTGAATGCATGATTTGTGTTATAGATGTGGAATGTTGAACTTGATACTGTAGCACAATTTACTGTTGAGTCGACAACCAATGTGATTACAGAAAATGATCAATGTATATGACTATGCATGGAAAACAATGGTAACCTCTGAATGGAAAAAAATCCCGCTAGGTAATGGCCCTACTTTCAAAATTAACCCTGTAGGATGCTGGGAGATCCATGATTAGTGCTGGAAGATGATAAAATAAATTTCATATGGGATATATTCCGATAATGTGGATTGTAACGGCGTGTGTTGCTCTGTTTAGTATCCGCATCTCGTGCACGCAGCCATTGCTTCCTCTGCGCCCGTGCGTGCGATCGTTGACTTCAAAGGCTACAACGATGTTGTTGCTAAAAGCCTGGCAACGGATTTGGTTGGCGGTTCACAGAAGGTCTGTTCATTTATGCCTTGTACTAATATTGCCTAATTTTGCTAATAAATTTAGGCTAATCTGGTGTCAGATCTAAGCTGTTGAGTTTAGCATATATATGTGACACAGGGGTTCAAAACCCATCACATATAGATTTTTGGCAATTTTATTGAGTCACAATTTACAGTTCTGCTTTAAAATACTTTTACAAAATGAAAACATCTTTTCTTTAAATTAAAGTTATACTCATTTGATTTTTTCATTAGCATTGAGTTATAAAATGGTATTAAAAAGTTTCAGAATATTCGTGTCATCAAACTCCTCTGAAACCGCAATTTAATTTTATTATTTATTATCATTAATTTTTTTATTATTTATTATTATTAATTTTATTTTATTTTTCTGCAATTTTGCTTGGCAACAAAATGATATATTCTGAATCAAATAAAGTAGACAGTATGAAAATTGTTTACTAATAGTTTACAAGCTATATAAGACAAATTCAGAGACAACTGCTGAATTGAAGAATATTCTACATTCTTGACCCCTCTCACCTGTTTCAGCTTCTGGCACAATATCTAGGAAACGAAAAGCGACGGGTTTTGAGCCCCGGTGTCACATATTTGAGTTTTCTGCCTGTCTGACCTGATGTAGTCTGAATACTGTATCTTGTCATGACTTTAGGAGCTTATTTACAACGCCAAGTACTCCATTTTTCGTGCCACTTTTCAGTTATGCCACACCTTTCCTCATGCTCCCGTATAATCGTCTTTGTTATTTGTGACCTCGGCCGAGAGAAAGGATCAGATGTTGGGGATGAACTTATTCACAACTTCCATTCACTGATTCCATAAGAAATAATGATAAAAATGTTAGGATGTTTGGTCCAGTTTTTATGCCCTTTGCACATGAAAAACAAAAAATCATTTGGCAGGAAATGCAAATAAGAATTGAATCTGTCTCTACCTTATGTAAAATTAAAAATCATATGTTCCCACCTTATTACATTCGTTGTCGTAACATAGTTTGTAAAGCAGTGAGTCAAAAGGGCTGTTGCATTAAATAAATTCAAAAATCATGGCTTTGGGTAAAACTCCATTTTCCGGCAGATCGAAAGTGACAATTGGTTCCTTTTCTCGGTCAAGGTCGCATTTATTGAACTCTTTTCATTTGCCGACTGTCTTTTGTGTGGCAGTGCCACTGACCCTCTGACATGGTAAAATTCGCATTTTCACACCGTTGATGATAGCCATCTGTCTTTAATGTGACAGTGCACTGACATGGTAAAGCTCGCATTTCACACCGTTGATGATTGCATCTGTCTTTTATGTAACAGTGCGCTGACATGGTAAAACTCGCATTTCACACCATTGATGATTGCATCTGTCTTTTATGTGCCAGTGTGCTGACATTGTAAAACTTGCATTTCGCACCGTTGATGATAGTCATCTGTCTTTTATGTGCCAGTGTGTTGACATGGTAAAACTTGCATTTTCACACCGTTGATGATAGCCATCTGTCTTTTGTGTGACAGTGCACTGACATGGTAAAACTCGCGTTCCATGCGGTTGATGATCTTTTGTCCTCGGGAAACCTGACCAAACTCTCGCGTGATTTTCTTTCGTGTCAACCAATTTCTACGAAAGAGGACATCTTCCAGTTTGTGTCTAATCTTGCTGACGCGTTTATGGGTACCGTGCAGTATAACAATGAGGACCCAATGGGGATGAACATCAAGCAAGTCTGCAAGACAATGACGCAAGGACAGGATGCTTATCTGAATCTTGTCGCTCTCAACAAAGTGAGTCATTTTTCTTCTTTAGTTCTCTGCCGTCAGGCAGGTTGATATGTCCAATGACACCATGCATATCGGTTCTGTGCATCCTTCTTTAGCTCTCTGTAACCGTCCTTTGTTATCATCCAGTCCAGTAGCATTGTTCTTGGTCTTCCTCAAGATTGTCTTTTCCCCCTCCATTCTTCCTTCTATGATGTCTCTTACTATGGTGTCACTCCTTATGATGTGGCCAATCCTGTTTCTCTGCCGCCTCCGTATTGTTCCCAGCATTGACCTTTTCTTTCCCGCCATCTGCAGTATTTCTTCGTTCGTCTTGTGCTCCCTCCCGCTGACACGCTCCATTCTTCGCCAAATCCACATTTTGAAAGCCTCCAATCTGCTTATGTCATCCTTTCTCATTGTCCATGATTCTGACCCATACAGGACTACACTCCACACCAGCGTCTTAACCATTCTCTTCTTTCGGTTCATGTTTAGTTTCCCCTGAGGAGTTTCCCTCTTTTGTTGAATGCTCTCAACAAAGTGAGTTATACCTTGGCAACATTCCATGAATTTTGTATATGGATAAATGAGACTTGCCCAGATTAGTCTACGGTGATCTGTTGATTAAATTCAATTGATTAAATTCAATTATGTGAAGAATAGATATTTTAATTATTTTTTGATTGCATCTTCCTTTAGGAATTCCTCAAGCGAACTATGCAGGAGTGCTCTGACAACTCATGGACGAATTTTATCCGGCAGATGTCGAACGATACGCTCGACAGGACGAGGGAGGTCAACATGAGGCAGTGGATCTACCAGACGTGCACCCAGTTTGGCTACTGTAAGTTGGTCGGATGCTATTTGCACCAGATTTCTTAGGGATATTATTTGTTCTCTTTTTTCTATGTCTTCCCGTCAGCCTCTTCGTTCTGTGTTCAGGTAATAATAATCTTCGTTAATGACTCAATCTGACAAACCGCAGAATGATTACAGGTACAGGTTATACGAAATACGGCCCACTATAGCACGACACACAGGTCGGCTTTACAGCAGTTGGTTCGATAGCTTAGCACTAATGGCCTAAGTGCTGGATTACTCCTGGTTTGGCCAAGCCAGAAGTGGGAAGGGTTATCTTATTTTCAGCAGAACCCGAGTCAAACAACAGAAAGTTGTTTGTCTCACGGTCTAAAAAAGCTCGATCCTTTGTCATCATGGAGCCCTCCTCATTATACTCCCCGCCCAAGTCTACATGGGACTCCTTTCTAGATCGCTCTCTACATATCTCTCTTCTTTAGACCTTTTTACTATTATTATTATTATTATTATTGACTATTTATATAGCGCACTTTCAAAATATCGACTCAGAAGCGCTCCCAGTTCAACAACGACTAAATAAGGCATTTTTTAAGTGAGAAAGAAACATAGTGTTTTGATCTCTAGGCACAAGGCGGATTGCAGCATGGAGTCCAGGGTTATTGCATGGGGAGCAGTGCTACGGCATGGCCACGGCTTTGAGAGACACTATAGAAATTACTGATTACATTACTTTTTTTATTGCTCCCAAAACAATTGTACACAAGGCACAATTTTCAACAGCGAAAACAACAGGAAGTGTGATAGAAGAAAATTATCAATGTTAAAGGCAGTGCATTACATTATTATAAAAGTTCGCTGTTCTTTGCATTTCATTGAGCTGTTTCTTGAAAACTGCTTGAAAAGCAGACTGTGAGACTACTGCACTGTACCAGATGTCCACTCTGTGAGTTTGTCAAGTGCTCCTTGAAGAAACTCAACTTCTTTCATGAGTTGTAGATTTCTTGTCTTGTCTTTAACCATCCTCGATTCGAGGGTTGGTCGCTTCATGGACATGCCTTCGCCACTTTTTCCTGTCCTCCGTCTCCTTCAGTATCCTCTCGAATGGTAGTTCCATCCACGCGATGATGTTAGCGATCCATCCCATCCTCGGTCTTCCCCTTGCCCTTGCTCCCGAAATTGTACCCTGTATTGCTGATTGGGAAAATAAGGTGGTAGCTTCCCTCGTCTTTCCACCTCGCAGTGGCTGTTCTTTATGTATAATATACACTTCGAACAGCCTTTTCATGCGTAAACCGTTGATGGCTACTAAGGACCGTCTTCCGCCTTACCATGATACAAGACCTGCTGCTGCCCAGGTCTTGTAGATTTCACAAAGTGTTAATTAACGCTATTTATGTGTGCAGAGTTTGGCTAATGTGAGTTTCTCAACGACTTTTTGGAAACTGTATTTGATAAACCTTCTCAGAGCTCCCATCACAATACAATCTGAGACAGAATATAATAACAAGAAACATTTAACTTTTGGTTTGCTTCAGATCAAGCTTGCGATGATGACGATTGCCTTTTCTCTCGTTATATGACGCTGTCTCCAAACTTTGACATCTGCAAAGTCGTGTTCGACTTCGACACGAAGGAAGTCTACGACAGGGTTGATTTCACCAACTCCTATTATGGGTCGGATCATCCGGATGGGTCGAGAATTCTTTTTGTGAATGGTAATTATTTTTAATCTATGTCAATCCATTATTGAGGATTTTTTAACCTTTCAAGTCTGTCTATCTATATCTCTGTCTATTCTTCTTTCTTTCCCTTCAGGGTAGAATTATTCCCTCTGGCAAGGGGTCAGCCACTCGAATCCTTCTCCTCCACTTGTCTCTGTTTCCAGTGTCTGTCTCTGTTTCCACTGTCTATATATATATATATATATATATATATATATATATATATATATATATATTTATTTATATCTATATATCTATTTGAGGAGTTTATATAGCACCCCTTTAAGACAACTATTCAGAGGCACTCTCGACCCTGGCACGGCGAAAAAGAAAAATATTGAGTAGTTTATGAAACAGTAGAAAAGTCCCATGGAATGGAATGCAGGCCAAATGGGAGGCTATTCGCTATTCTAAACATAGGGACCCACAATTGAGCCGCCCATTGTTTATCTATTTCTTTGTTTATTTGAAAATGAGACAAAATCCGGGTGCCATCCAGCTACACGTAAGAGCACATTAAATAGACACAACACCAATGTGAACAGAACTGTGTGTCATTGTTTGAAAGACCTTTGCTGACAAAATATATGTATGTTGTTTAGGTCTAAGTTGTTTGTTTTTGTTTGCTTGTATGTGCACTTGTTATAGCGCCCCTTCAAGCTCCCTTCTCAGAGGCGCTCCTGACTACAGAGTGGACACTGCATCAGAGTTTCATGCCGAAGCGCTGAACAATTGCGAGTGAAGGACTTGCCCAAGGTCTCTACGCGGCGACTTGAGGCGGATTCGAACCTGCAACCCTTCGGCTGCAAGGCAACGAACATATCCACTACACCGGCACGCCCCATGTTGTTATTCAAGGTTTCTTTGCTGCGTGTTGAAATTGTGTATCAGGACGTGATTGACCTTTTGCATTACAGCACGAAGCAGCCCTGGATAAGCTAAAGCTGCTAGGTGTCCGGACAATTCGTCCCCGGACAATTCGTCTCGGACAATTCGTCCCGGACAATTCGTCCAGGACAATTCGTCCCCGGACAATTCGTCCCGGACAATTCGGACCGGACAATTCGGACCGGCTATAGCCTACTTTAGCCTCAGTCTATGCGTGACTTGTCCATTCTGGAGTAGGCCAACCTATTGCTTTCCAAATATACCTTTAATGTCATAGCCAAGTGAGGTAACGTGTTATATTATGTTTAGGCCTACATTTGCTTTGAGAACAATGAAATAATTTTCAATTTCGAATTGAATTTTAATGCGCAGCAGTATCTCCGGTCGACATCTGTATACGGTAATGGTGTCCGGGACGAATTGTCCGGGGATGAATTGTCCGGGACGAATTGTCCGGGGACGAATTGTCCGGGACGAATTGTCCGGTCCGAATTGTCCGGGGACGAATTGTCCGGGACGAATTGTCCGGGACGAATTGTCCGGGACGAATTGTCCGGGGACGAATTGTCCGGGAACCAGCTGCTAAGTGATATGGTGATAATTGGAAAACTGTTTTCGGCTACATTAGTAAGGATATCTTTTTTGTTGCTGAGATTTTCTTTTGATTGTTGTTTTGATTGCAGGCTTGATTGATCCATGGCATGCTCTTAGTGTACTTGGCAGTCTTTCATCAACCGAACTTGCCGTCGTCATTCCAGGTACAGCACACTGTGCCGACATGCATTCCGACTCGCCTCGTGATCCTCCCGCACTGACAGAAGCCAGACGAGTAATTGTCTTTTATTTGTTTGTTTGTATGTGCACTTGTCATAGCGCCCCTTCAAGCTCTCTAACTCGGAGGCGCTCCCAACTGCAGAGCGGACACTGCGTCGGAGTTTCCAGCCGAAGCGCTGAGCAATTGCGAGTGAAGGACTTGCCCAAGGTCCCTACGTGGCGACTTGAGGTGGGTTCGAACCTCGAACCTTCCGGCTTCAAGGCAACGATGCCACCACTACACCACGGCGCCCCGGATGTAATTTGCATTTAGAAATGAACACTAGAAACTTTGTATGTCCATACTTCATCAATCATTGCACAGTTTTTGCTGTTGTACTTGTACTTTGTTTTCTAGAGATATCCTTGAGGACGTAATGTGTCTATAAATTTATATAGCGTCTCTCATGGTGTAAATGATTCAGAGTGAAAATTCGAGAAAATACAGTGCCTTGATGAGCAAAAAATCTCTATGTGAAAACCCCAGAGAAAAGAAAGTAGTTTTTGAGACACTGCAGTGATGTGCTTTGGGTACCAGACAATAATGAAGAATGTGCCAATGGAAAGACGTGAGTATAGCATGATATGGTATGAGAAGATGAATGTAGTACCGGTAGTAAGAATTCCAAGTTCAAATGTTGCCTATAATCTTCACTGCAGAAGAACCTTGAGTAAGTACCTCAGGTATTTAAAGCGATCTTACGCAAACACGTGGTTTATATAAATATTTCTTATTTCGTGCAAGTGATAGCAAGAAGTTTCATCTGAACTGTGGTTTGTTTATGTTTTTTTGAAGTTTATATGTCGTATTCAGAAGTAGAAGTTATGTCCCGAAGGATAGCTCTAGGAAATCGCCTTGATTATTGCAACTGTTGTTTCCTGTTGGGATCAAATGTTGAAACTTGAATGAATGAACTTTAATGAGGGCAGAGCAGTTTGACTAGAGCCATAGCTAATACGTACATGAAAATTTGAACATAATTATATCTCTCGTGACTGATTCTGTGTAGTACTGTTCTGCTTGTTAAGAGCTTGCTCGTATTAAAGTGGGACTTTTATGCGCTCAGCATTTTACCTCTGCTTCTGTCAGTGGCGTAGACAAGGGGGTTTCAGGGATTAAAAAAAACCATTGGCCTAGTGAAAAACATTTTAAAGGTTATTTATCCACTTAAAAGAAAAAAACAGAACAATTGCTTGTAGTACTAACCATTGTTTTTCTTACTTTATTCCCCTTGTTACTTTATTCCGTTTTTATATACTGTAATGCTGTTGGGTTGGTGTCAGAAAGGGCATCCGGTCAGGCCATAAAACCCCAACCCCATCATAAATTCCTGGCTACGCCACTGGCTTCTGTGCAACGCAGCATCTTTTGTACATTTGAAGCACTGTCGTTTTTAACTGGTGACCACTGAGATGATGGTGGCGCTTAACTGGATTCCTGCGTTTGTTTTCTAGAAAATCAGTAACCAGATAGGAGTTTGGCTGCAGCAATTCGACCATGACACCGTCCTACATCATCGTTCCATTTCCCGTGGGAAGAATGGTGGTTCTTTCCAGAAGATGCGACGATGAGATGTTTTGTATTTTTTTAAATGAGAGTGTGATGTATTGAATCGTTAGTATTGACTTTTGTCAGATATTCCTTGTTAATCCAAATCTTTAAGATTTCTCTGCTGAATTGTGTTGCCTGATTTGTTCATTCTTTTTTGCCTATTTGATTGCAGATTTCAAGAGATTTGTAACTCTTATTTTATTCACTTAGTTAGCTTTAGAAGGTTTTTGATAGTGCTTTTCTGAATTATTATATTGTGACAGCACATCATTATCGAGAGAAGGTTGAGGTGGATGTAAAACAGGTGATGTCCTGGAATGCTGGAAGTTGAAGGAAAAGTGGAAGACCACGAAAGAACGGGCAGGACACCATCAAAGATGACTTTAGATGTCATGGGAGGAGGCTTTGAACTGGCGATGGACAGGGAGGAGTGGAGAAAGTGCGTTGTCCAATATGCAGAACCGCAATTGAAGGACTAAGTACCAAGTTACAGCGGATGACAACTTTATTATTTTGTTTACTTGCTTGCCTTTTTTCAGATAGTCCGCTTGCTAGTGTAGAGTTGTTACCTTTTGTTTTATTTGCTTATTTGGATGAGAAACCGTATGTTGCGCACACTAGCAAGCAGTCTGCCCAAAAATAAGGTAAATATTGTAATACAAGACCCTATGATCTGGGCATTTTTGCATAGTTTGCATGCATGCATATTTAGACCTATGTGCTGTTGCTTTATAGAATTGTGTGTGGGCCTATGATGCGTTTTAGGGAATGTTACTTAATGCAGAGTTTTGCAGACCATGACATCTCTTACATTTACAGCAATTAACATCAAGGTTTTCTTAGAATAAATATATTATAAACTTGCTAGTATGATTTCTTCTTTAACCTAAACCATGTGTTCAGTTGGCCACATAGTCTTTGGTGCGCTCCGGCGTGTAACTCCAATCTAGCGCTGGCGTATATACTTTTAATCGTTATACCTTAAAACTCGTCTAATTTTGTCAAGTTTTTCTGTCATATTTAACTGTTGATCTCGCTTCGAACTATCGTACATTTTTATGCTACTGGGATTTATCCTTTACGCCTTTCGTCTAGTTTTATCGGGAACAAAATGAAACAAAATGGCGTCGCCTATTAATTCGTACACGCGTGATGACATTCTATGTTTACGTTCTACAACCTGCCATTTGCTCCGTTCTACACGAAAAACGATCTTCTTCTACAAGTTATGGCATCCAGCATTCGCTCGCTGTGTCAGGACCTTCGGACCCGACCTGGAGCTGTGTCGTCCTTCTACTCCTGCTCCGCGTCCTGATCCGCCTACTCCTCCTCCTCCTACTCCGTCGCCGCCGCCATCTCCTCTTTCATCTAACATTCGTATTGCAACATGGAATATTCGTTCTCTTCGTCATAAATACTTGGCCGTAGCAGATACTTTACAGGAAAGTGCTATCGATCTTCTCGTCGTTACAGAATCTTGGCACAAATCGCAGTCTGACGTCGCTGTACGCCGATCCACTCCTCCGGGTTACTCCGTCGTAGACTGTCCACGTCCTGACGTTGACGATGAGAGCAGCCGGTGTGGTGGAATAGTCATTATCCACCGTGATGCTCTTCGAACGCGAAGGATACCTCTTCTCCTCCGACAACTTTTGAGGCGCTTGCTTTATCGGTTTCTTCGTCACGTGGTCCACTGACGATCCTAGGAATCTACCGTCCTGGATCTGTTCTTCCTTCGACGAAATTCTTCAGTGAATTTGCGTTACTACTTGAACAGTTCGCCCTCTACAATACGCAGTTCGTCATTGCTGGCGATCTGAATATCCACCTAGAAGACTCCAGTCTGCCTTCGGTATCTGACTTTCAGGCTATCATGGATCAGTTTGGACTGGCCCAACACGTTGCTGAGCCGACGCACCAGGATGGCGGTTGGCTTGACAACATCCTCACCCGTGACGATTGTGTGCTGATCGATCTCAACGTCCATCCACCTACCATCTCCGATCATGGCCTCGTCGTCGCATCCATCCCGTTCCTCTTCGAGGCACCGTCCTACTTCGTTAGACAGGTACGTGATTGGCGGAGACTTGACCGGGCAGCTTTCAAGTCTGCTCTTCTCAATATTCCAGCCATCGCTGACCCATCGACCTTGGAGGACCTGCCGGTTGCTGACATCTTCGCGGTTTACGAATCCACCATGACAGACCTCCTGACCCAGTTTCTTCCCACTCGCCACACCAAAGTCCGACGCCGCCCACTCTCCCCATGGTTTGACGGGGAGTGCCGGTCCCTACGGCGTGAGGTTCGTCGTTTAGAGAGACGGTATAGGAGGACACGATCTCCTGTGGATCATACCGCCTGGATCAAATCCGTCCGCGACATGCACAGGCGCTACCGAGGGAAGGAACGGGACCACTGGGAGGCCAGAATCGCTGCAAATGCTGACCAACCGAAGCGGTTATGGGCCACCTTCAACGCCCTTCTTGGCCGTGGACAAGCTGATCGTTCTCATCACGTTCCATCTTTTACCGCTGATGACTACCTAACCTCATTCACCACCAAGGTGCACAACATCCGGGAGGACACCGCTGGCTCCCTGCCACCAGCTTACCCTCCTACATCATTCAACCTATCTACTCTGACTCCAGTCAACTCTGCTGATCTACGTCGAATCATTCTCGCCTCGCCTCCTAAATCCTGTGAACTTGACAGCCTCCCAACATCGCTGCTGCAGGAGTTCGTGGATGTCCTTCTTCCGCTCCTCACCGTCCTCTGCAATCGCTCCATCCTTGAAGGCATCTTGCCGCCGTCTCAAAAACGATCCATCCTGGTTCCTGTTCTCAAGTGTGAAGGACTCGATTCAGACAACCCAGTCAACTTCCGTCCAATTGCTAATGTTTCATTTATCTCGAAGCTTATCGAGAAAATAGTCGCTCTCCAGCTGACATCATACCTTGAGACTCACAACCTGCTTCCGAAAATCCAGTCTGGCTTCCGAAAAGGTCATTCAACTGAGACATTACTTCTCCGACTCCTTTCTGATGTCTATGGAGCCATCGATCGTTCTCAGCTGACTCTCTTAGCCCTTTTTGACGTTAGTGCAGCGTTTGACACTGTGGACCATGACATTTTACTTGAACGACTGCATATATCTTTTGGTCTCTCTGGTACTCTGCTCCTCTGGCTGAGATCCTTTCTTAGTGATCGTTCCTTTTCTGTGGTCCATGGCCCCTCTAGGTCCCTCTGGGTCCCCGCTCCTTACGGTCTTCCACAGGGCTCTGTCTTGGGCCCCCTTCTCTTCATAATCTATACCTCAGATCTTGCCCCTCTTCTTGCCTCCCATGCTATGCAAGCCCATCTGTATGCTGATGATGTGCAAGCCTACCAGCACTGTCGTGCCTCTGACTCTGTTGCAACTGTCCGGTCTATGTACTTTGCCATGGAAGCCTTGGGGACTTGGATGTCGTCCAATCGACTTCGCCTCAACTCTTTAAAAACTCAATTCATTTGGCTTGGCACTCGCCAGCAGTTGAAAAAGCTAGATATGACAACCATCGCTGATGCCTTTCCTGATTTTGTCTTCTCAACCAGAGTCCGTGACCTTGGTGTTACTCTGGACCAAGAGCTCACCTTTGCTCCACATATTCACTCACTCAGCCGTGCCTGTTATTATCAACTCCGCCAACTACGCACTGTTGCTCGCTCACTTACTCCTACTGCTGCTGCAACCCTTGTCCATTCTTTTGTTACCACCAGACTTGACTACTGCTGCTCTCTCTATGCTGGCCTACCAATTTCCCGTCTGAGTTGCATTGATCGCGTCCTGCGCTCTGCAGCCCGCCTTATTGGCCGCATACCTAAATTCAGCCACATCTCCAGCTATATGCGTGACGTTCTCCACTGGCTTCCACTCAAGCAGCGAATTGAGTATAGGATATCTACTCTAGTCTGGCGCTGCATGCTAGGCCTTGCTCCTGCCTATCTTTGTGAGCTTTGTAGCCCTACTCTTAGTTCTCACCCCTTCCGCTCCCTTCGTTCGACTGAACAAAGTCTACTCTCAGTACCTTTTGCTCGAACTTCCACTATGCAGAACCGTGCTTTCTCGGTGGTGGGACCCTCAACCTGGAATGGTCTTCCTCTGACCCTCCGCTCTCTTTGTAAAAATCCTTCTCAGACTTTCCTCTCTCATCTTAAAACAGTTTTATTTGGCCGCGCTGAGGTTGGGAGCGCCTCTGAGTAGCCCCCTTGAAGAGGCGCTATATAAATGCATATAATGAATGAATAAGGAGAGACCTATTGAATTTCGAGTCTCGGGGAGCAAGTTCAACGGGAGTGTGGACCATAATAATTGTTATTCAATCAACCTATAGTTAATTACAAAATATCTTTTCTATATGATGAACTCTTTATCGATTATCAGGAGCTTTCTGTTTCTATGTATTTTGATTGATATGCCCAGTGGCGGATCCAGACATTTCGAAGAGGGAGGGCAAAATTTTCGGTCTTTGGCAAGGATAAATTTCATATTTAGTCCCCGGAAAATCTGATGACCTAGTTTTTTAGTCGTTTGTCCTATTCTCACGGAAAATATACCATTTTCTCCGCTAAAAAAGTTGACGACCTTTTTTAGTCGTTTCCGATTCTCACGGAAAATAAACAAAATTTTGGACAAAGAGTGCATTTCCCAGAAATCCCATACCATTTTCCCCATCAAAAAGTTGATGACCTTTCTTTTTTAGTCATCATAGACTACTTTTGTAAAGGTCTGCCAAACTGATGGGGCCACGTCCACTTTGGCTGCTGTGAGATAAAGGATTTTCTAAATGGGGGGCCACGGCCGGGTTGCCCCCCCTGGATCCGTCCCTGGATATGCCTAATGAAAATGTGCTTTCACAAAATTCAGCATGTATATTATATTGTACATATTGAGATATATTATAAATAAATAAATATAAATATACATAGAAAACAATTCTCCAGTCGTTCGATATATCTATATAAATAAAGAGAAGATTCTGTGTGTCTGTCTGTTTGTTCGGGATGCATTTCCACAGTTTTTGGGCTTTTCACTCCAAAGCTTCATTAATATGTAGGTCTTCGCATGAGACACAAAGTCGAGGGGTTGGCGATTCTCTACCACCATGGGGCCAGGGTGGGGGGAAACCCCAAATATTTTTCCAGTAAAACGCAGCTATTGATAGGAATTTTTTTACCTAGATAGAGGGCCATCAGAACCACCCGGACCAGTGGTTGGCGAATCTCTACCACCATGGGAGCCAGGGTTGGGGCGAAAACACTAATTTTCGCTATAAATTTTCATTCGCTTGCCATAGTTTCGCAGTTACACAGATTTTTACACGGGCCACCTCGCCTCCACCCAGCACACACCTCGGTCCGCCGAGGCCGGGGGGTGGGGTGGGGCGATGGGAGATAACATTTTCCAGAAAACCCTAATTTCACGGGTGTCGTTCTGGTACTGGCGGAGGTCGTAGTGTGGTGAAGTGGGGGATGGTGAGTTGAGGATGAGGGGTGGGGTTGGGGGGGATTTTCACGAAAAACATGATTTCATGGGTGACGTACTGGTGCAGGTCGGTGTGGTGGGGTGGGTGGGGAGAGGGTGGCGGAGGGGTGAGTGGGGGGGCCCAGGTGGGGGTGAGGGGGAAATTTTCCTGAAAACCCTAATTTCACGGGTGGCGGTACTGGTGGAGGTCGGAGTGTGGTGGGGTGGGTGGGGGTGAGGGGAGGGTGGAAAATTTGTCCCAAACTTAATTTCACGGGGGCGTACCGGTGGAGGTTGGAGTGTGGTGCGGGGTTGTGGGTGGGATCTGGTGTAGTGGGGTTGTGGCCGGGAGCGGGTCGAACCCTAAATTTCCCGGGCAACGTCGGGTACCCCAGCTAGTATATTATATATGTATTAAAAAATAAATATGTATAAAAATTCCCAGTCGTTCGCTAAGGCACTACGTACAGTGTGTCAAATCCGAGCATTTAAACACAAAACCAATTTGTGGCAACGTAGTTTATTCACTTTATTACACATATTCGAAAAACAAACCATCTGATTAAAATAGGGCTATGCCCGTTAACTAACTTCAAGCAATTCTAACTCAAAACAACAATGTAAACTACAAACAAACATAGGCTAAGCGATGCAAAAACTGGCTGGTTTTAAAAGCACTTTCATTTAGCCTAGATACAGCCAGAAAGACTCAAAACAATAATTAAAAACGTCACATTAGCCTATAAATGTATCACACTAAATGTGATACTTGCCAAAATATTAAGGTAAGCAAATAAATTTTGCACATTACATTAAAGTCAGAAATTTGCAGACAGTAGCCTACTTGTAACTTGTAAAGGTGTGCACTTTTATGATTTTGTTGTGCCCTAAACAATTACAGCAGTGACACAATAATATTATTATGTCCAGTAAATGCACAGCTACTGTGGAATAAACGCAATCAAGCCTAAAAACCATGAAGTGAGCCTAGGCTACACTGATTATTTTATTTACAGCTAGAGCAAATTTAAGGTATTAAAGTACAATACGGTACAAATTAAAAAGTATAATTATGACGTGGCAAGAAAGGTCGAACACGACAGATAGGCCTAACACCTTTGTTGATATTTTCTTGGAGATATAAAGTTACATCTAGCCTACTTGCATGTATAAATTTTCGTCAATGAGAATGTCCAGGAATTTAGTAGAATAAGCCATAGTAATGCTTTGGTCATCTATGTTAACAGCCAACTTACGGTACCGGCCCACTATTCCGAGGGTCCACTATTCCGAATTATTGGCATGGTTTCAGCGTTGGTTTCAGCGTGTTGCATCGTTCATTCCAATCATTTTTTCATGCTATAAAATCCTATATAGCCTATACTTTCATCGGGAGTCATCAGGCCTTGCAAGATTTGCTACGCTATTACTAACGTTAATACCGCAGTTTTACAATCACGGGGAGCGGGTTGAATGCGACTCCGCCTGCTTCAGCAAAAATTATATCTGTAGTCGCAACTTCACTCGCAAGCACGTCTCAAGGATCCATCGTTCTTTTTGACGATGATTATAAGTGGACTCTGCTTGACGATGATTGAATAGTGTTTTCTTTCAACATCTCAAAACCTAAAATTTGATTTAAAAATTCTTATATCTGGCCAAGATATTTTTCAAAAAACCTTAGCGTGTATTTTTTTATGGCCCACCCTGTAGATAAAAATCCACAAAGGCAAAACACAATCTCCTCGACCCAAAAGGTCAGTTCCATTAATTTCAAGTAATTTTGACTTCATCTTTTGGTTTAATAGCTGGAACCACGCGATGCTAACATGGACGTCCGCAGGGGGGCGCAAGGGGGCGCATGTGCGCCCCCCTGGATTTTGCGCGTATTTGCAGAGAAATGTCGATTATTTGATTATTGTGATTATTACAACACGCTCCCCTTCGTGATTATCTGAAAACACTACATTCTATAGGTAACTATTTAAAATTAATACAAGAAGCGTAAGATTAAGGTACTATAGTGTACCGACCGTACAAATACGATACGCTCGACAAGTTTGACTATAGCTGCTTTGCTTAGGTGCAGCCCATTTTTGTGAAAATTCAGCATATAGAGTTCTCTCTTGGTAATACAGAAATTCATATTGTCTATCCCGATACGGGAAATGAATTCACTCGTGTCCGCTAATAGCGAAGCAATTGGCATCAAATGCCCTTTTACCTGATCAATGCTAGATAACAGATCCGCTGAAGAACCGCTGAAGAACCGCCTATAGTGAGGATTATAATTATATAGGCCTATGTATATAAATATATAGATATATAATTATATATATATATTTACACATGTATATATGCATTTGCATAAATATACATAAGCATAGCCTATCTGACATTGGCTGAAGTTGGCTAGAGCGATAGTCTCCAAATAATCAGTTTCTTACTTTAGATATGCCAGCTGGCACATGTTCTGTCACACCTTCTAAACATGCCCCGCTAGATGAATGAAGAATGCTAATCCATAATTTATCTAAGTTGTCACAAGGTTCGTTAAATTGTAACTTCGTCTAATACACGTTCGAGTCAGTCAGGTAATATTTCACAGGGACGGAGGAGACGAAATCTAGGAAATTTCGTATAACTGTGAGGGTCGACTGCATCGAGGGTAGAAGAAACTTGATAGCCCTATGAACGGAACAGATAGTCGTTTGTTTTTCGCTCGGACAGGCGTTCTGTTGTCGGCCACTTTAAAGACGAAAAGGGACGAACGTCTCTGTTGCATTCAAACCTGCTTTCTTTCGTGGTATGATACGTATGCTCTGTTGAAACTGAGCGCTGAAACGCTTAACGTGTGTCGTTTTACTGTCCACGAACGAAAACGATTCCGCCTTCGACTGGGTAGATAGGTTTAGGCCTACTCGTATTAGGCATAGGCCTACTTTGAGGGAAGGGCGTAGAGGAAGGAAATCTTTGCGCAAACTCTTTATTCAAGTTGGAAGCTCGTTTTAGTAGGTCCATGCAATATTTTAAAATAAGCTTAAATAACAACATATGGCGTAAGTTTCTTTTAGCTTAGAAAAATAAAAAATAAAATATTAGTCCGCTGTATCTTGTTTCACTGATTGTGGTTTGTCACTCGAATGTTTCTGATGTAATAATAATAAAATAAGATATAGGCCTACGTAAAAGCTCAGTATGTTATAGGTCTACAATAAAATTGATAAGCTGCCTGTTTAACTCCATATTGACTGCAGGCTATTTGACACACTGTTTAGTACCTGAGTCAACAATTTAAAAGTTTGCGCCCTCCTAAAAAAATTTCTACGAACGCCCATGGATGCTAATTTACTAATTAATTCTTCACGATCAAACTGTGCCCACTGTGATTTTTGATTCGCATTATGACTTCTGTCGTGTAAATCGTACGTGCACTTCTCTTGAATTATAGGTATATCGATTGCTGTTTCGGCTGGACATAAGTCAAGATAAATATTAAAGACCGCAGAGTGCTGAAAAGGCAGTTTAATCCACCGAAAAGCGTATAGGCCCAACTCACTTGCTAAGCTGCTTTCAGAGAAACTGTGGAGTCGTTCAACTCGCTGTTTGAATGATGACATGAAGTAACATGGATAAACGTCGTGTTGACAAAACTCACAGAAGCAAAACAAGAGCCTTTCGACCCAGATGGATAGTTCCTTTCGGAAACATTTATCTTCATCACCACTTTCACAGCCTTTCCGGATCTTACAAGCCTCAATGCAAAAGAGAAGGGACGTCTTCAATTGATAAGTAGTCTTTGGATAATTGTAAAGTATCAATTTGCCAACTATATATGCTGCCTTTATTAAAGACGAACTTTCTCTTATGATTCTACTCTCCACTGGTGCAAAGGAAATTCTGGAAAATGTATCGGAAAAAATAAAATCTGTGCCACGTGGCTGCGATGGATCAAAGCGTGGCCGATCAAAGACCAGTGTACAACCGTCTGCATTCCCAACGGGGCTTATGTCCACTGGCAATTGGTCTTTTAAACATGAATCCTCAACATGAATACAAGCAACTACGTCAATCGATACATTGACAAAAAGAAAGCCATCCTCTCCATCCTCAACGGGATGAATCATTCTTAGTCGTACAGTCTTACACAGACCAGCTGGCCTTTTGAAATTGTCTTCATCTATATCTATCAAGTTCCATTCGAAAAGATGTTCGTCTTCCCAAAAATTTGGATCCTGTAAGACTGTTTCTAAAACAATCTGGAATCTAGAATTGACTTCGTTAGTCAGCAAACTCTGATCTAAGTTGAAGAAACAGTCAAACTCCCCATCACTCTGCATACTTTCTGTGTGGTCACTCTTTCGTCTCAATTGAAAGTATCCATTCGGACCGAGTGGATGTGGAAATACATCACAAAGCTGACTAAATTTTGTCAGTTTGAAGTTAAAATCAACATCTGCTGAAATGACAGCTTTTGTTTCTTCATCTGCACTTCCCACTAAAATTGGTTGGCACTCAAATCGTCCGTCCTTTTCTTTTATACCATTGGCCAAACGATCAATGAAGCGTTGAATTGGTGGTTTAAGTTTGCTTACGCGTCTGTTGAGGCCAAAGAAATCGTTTTCTATCCAAATCTTCCAAATTGCTTCTTCTGACGATTCTTTAGGGCGACGTGATTGAGAATATATTCGAACCTTTTCAACCAGTTTTCGCTTCGATAAGTCTATCACATGATTATCGTTGAGCACATACGCGATGTTTATGGTCGTGTAAAGCGCGTTCTTTGCGATTTTCAATTTCTTTGCATTGTCTGTATTGATATTCATCAATTCTCGTACCTGCTGAAGGTCTCCAGGTGTATGTCCGTTATTGTCTCTTTTGCATTCATCAGCTCCGCATTCTACAAGAAAGTCGTACTGATGATATGATTCTGCATAATGTAGTGGAGTTTCTCCATGGAGATCAGATGCGTTAACGTTGGAACCTATATCCAGTAGCAGCCGCACTAGATTAATACTTTTCTGAGTCCTGTAGGTTGGTTTCATGACAGCGTAGTGCAGTGGAGTTCTTCCTCTATCGTCAGTTGCAGTCGCTGACCGTCTAAAATTCTCTGGTTTGCGGAGAATTCCATCAGCAATTGGATCGAATCTGTTATGGTCTTGTTGTTCTCCTTTGGCTCTTTTTATATACTCAAATGTGTGATTTGAAATCCTGGATATAATGAGTCGATGAAGCGGACCTCGCCCTCTCTCGTCAACCCTTGCAACTTCCAATGGCACTTCGTCCTCTGATTCTGCCAAGTTACGAATTGCACCACGATCCTCAAGTGCTTTGAAAGTCTCCGAAGTAATTCGTCTGGAAGACTTTACTGCCAGATCAATTGGCGTGTTTCCTCTAAAGTCTATGGCGTTCACATTTAATTCGTCAGTGGCCAGCAATAATTTAACCATTTGTTCTTTAAACAGAAAGGTTATCTTCTCCTCTTGACTATTTGCTATAAATGGATCCACGGATTGCTTTACCCACGAAGGCTGATTCCAAGGGAGTGTCTTAAGCAAATCATCAAGACAATCATGTGTTTGCTTAGGCACTGTCTCGCAGAAGAAATGAAAATCAAACCAGTTCCTATGTGGTTCATAGACAGCTGCATGCAAGGCAGTGAATCCATAATAGTCATGCAGATTAACGGAAACGTTATGGCTAAGCAAAAGCCGCATTACTGAGACATGATGTGTTTCAGCTGCTTTAATCAAAGCAGTTGCTCCATATCGGTCTTTTGCGTCCAGGTCGAGTTTCAATCCTGATTTCTCCTCCCAGTCAAATAGAATTTGAATGGCGTGAGAACAGCCACCCTGGGAAGCAACAATCAGAGGTGTTTCGCCATATGCATTTTTCATGTTGAAGTCGGCGCCTTTCTTCAACAGCGACTTTATCACGTCGTCTATTGTTTGAATCATCAAACGTCGCGGTCTAGACTTCTTTACCCAATAGTCATCGTAAAAACATTCTCTGCATTGCTTTATGACTTCGTGAAGTAGGGTATTCAATTTGTAATCTTTGCAGTTAGCATTAAATTTGCTCCAATCCGCAAGAACATGTGCTATTTCTTTTATATTTGTGCATTTCATCCTGTGTTGTATATCATAGCATACGACTTCCATGAAGTCTATGATATTCCTGCGTTTCATTTTTGAGATGACTCTAGCCGGCCTCGCTATGGTCTTTATCATGCGACGAAAACTCTTTCCCAGATGTGCCTCTGAATATACGCATCGCTCTTCACTGAGCAATATCTTAACCATTTTCGGTTGGATCGATTTAACTGCAAGTTCAAGCGCAGTGTGTCCATGCGAATCCAGCATTGTCTCCAAGGGTGTGCTTGTTTCTGTCCAAACTATTCCTGCAGAGACGCGTCGACCATCGAGTTTCACTAGTTCAATTGGTATATTTCTCATTTCATCGACGTTCTTGCCATTTTCTTGAAGCTTCCGTTCCTGTTTTGCTAATTTTCCAAACATTCTGCAGCTATGTTTCAAAATAACCTCAGCAAGTTTTGTGTCACGCTTTTTGACAGCAACGTGCAATGGTGTCTCGATCGCTACAAAATCACAAATTCCTCGGCGCAGTAATACATCCACGATGTCTACATGACCATTCTCAGCTGCAAGATAAAATGGTGTTTCCAGGGCTTGCTTCGTAACGTCAACAGTAGCATGGTTGTCCAATAAAATATCAACAATGGAACTGTGACCATATTTGCAGGCTAAATGAAGTGGAGTCATGTTGGCGTAGTTACACGCATTCACATTCGAACCCTTTGATATCAATTTCTCTACAATTGCTGCATGCTCACGCTCAGATGTAAGACAACGCTGGATTGGTGTCGCTTGACTTGTGGAAACTGACTTGACTCTCGGATTACCACTTAGTGTAGTTTTTCCGATTTCAAAATTGCCATCTTGTGCTGCGGAATGGTATGGAAAATGACTAGCGTCTGCTTTGTTGCCATTAGGTTGTTGCGAAACTTCCAGTTCATCTGAATGAAGTTTGTTCAAAGCAAGTTTCAAACGAGAACGCGCGTCCCTATCCGCGGATATATTGAGTACGAGCTTTATAACGTCATTGAGGTCATTTTTTGCTGCAAGATGGAGAGCGGTATCGCCAATTTTATCGACTGCATTAATTCCACCAACGTAATCTATCAATGCTTTGACAATATCCGCGCAACAGATTTCAGAAGTGATAAGAAGAGGGTCATAGCATAAATCACTACTATTGTTGGCTGCGTTGCTTTTCATTAATTCCTGTGGAAATCCTAAGTGGCTGTGTTCTGGCGCCAAAAGAAGCGAAGCCCAGTCAAATGCGTTTCTAGGACCAAGACCTGCATTTTTATGTATTAGTTTTTCTACAGTCGCATCTACATGTGAACGAATGTTATTGTCTCCGTCCAGCACATTCACGTCCACCAACGACATCAGCATTCTTCTAACAGCCTTTGTGTGACCACACTCTACTGCAACGTAAAGCTCATTAAAGCCTTGTTCTTCTTTCTCATAGGCCTTCTGAATGTCCGCCTCCTCTTCCCCCTGTTCCTCGTCTTCCTCTTTGTCTTTGTCTTCCTCGTCCTCGTCCTCCTCCTCGTCCTCTTCGTCCTCCTCGTCCTCCTCGTCCTCCTTGTCCTCGTCCTCTTCGTCTTCTTCGTCCTCCTCATCCTCTTGATCCTCTTGATCCTCTTGCTTCTTTTGTTCCTCCTCCTTCTCCACTTCGTCATCCTCCTCCTCCTCATACGTTTCACACAGATTTTCAATTTCGGAAGGTTTGTTTGAGTGTTCGCCAGTTTCTAAAACAGATCTATTTGAGTCAACACAAAATGTATGATCAGACTTAGCGTACTTCACATCATATTGGCGTTGCAGTTCGTCAGCAGGTCTTCTCTTGTTGACATCAGCTGCTTTTTGTGTGTTTTCAGTCAAGGTCTTTTTGGTTGACTTGTCGTCCATTACTGTACGGTTCAGTGTACCATTCAGAAAATATAAGCTTGGCCACTGTTGCTCGTGTGGACAGGCAGGCCTATCCTAGTTGTTTGTTATCTGTGAAACAGATAACACAGTTACTGTTTAACAAAATTAACAGACAAATGTAGTCTAGAACTCTAGATATGGCATTGTGCTATAACGAACTGAATAGCCAATCGGATGAAGAATCCTTAAAATGTTTGTATTCTAGTAGCCTACAGCAACTCTTCTCAAGTCTTCGCTGTATTGCATGTTGTTCGTTAGGCCTACGTCAACACACAGAAGGCCAATGCGAAGGCATTACGAATGGACGGACTAAATATACATGTACAGCGGGCGTTTGGTATCAATCGTTGTTTCATTACTTCAAGATGGATTCAGTTATAAAATGCAGCGTAAAGTAGATCCACCCCTTAAGTATTTTGGAGAGAGACACTAAGTCTTATATCCTGTCAAGTTACTTAGCTCTACAATTCAATATTATTCTTGTCCTATGGGATTATAATTAATTTAGGCCAGAAATAATGTCACACAGTGGCGGTTCTAGACTTTTTAGACTGGGGGGGCTAAAAATTGCATTAGCCCCTCCTGTCCCATAGATGTATATGTTCACGCAGTTGAGTCCGTTGGCCTCCGTTGGCCGTTTCAGCAATATATTCACATAAAAAGTGATATTAGGCTATCTGACTGACATTCCATAGACCTAAATAGAATGATTTCTAAAGCACAACATTTTTAGTGAATGAAAAAAATGAACGAATGAATAAATAAGTTTTTCATTGCACAAAGCTTGTGTCCATGAGTTCCAGTTACAATGATAAATCAAGAACAGGGCAATAGGTTCTGAGAAAGACTCGTACCTCAATTCTATCTTTGAGGATTACAATTAACACATCGAAGAAAAACGTATCATGTTTAACTTTTGTCAAAACCAATATTTATAGCTTTTCTAAAAAGACAGTACAAAAGGCTTAAGAAGGGCAGTTTTTGCATGCCCTGCCAAAGGGTATCTAAAGAATGTTGTATGTCATAGAACTTCTGAAGAATCCACAGAGCACAAATGTTGTATGTTCAACTGATCTGTTGCACTACACTTGATTCATTATTGTAACTGTAACACATGTTTTGAGCATATAACTCATGTCTAAATAGGTTCTAGTACACACTGTCCAGCTTGCACATACATGTATGCACTTATGCACATATATACACTGTTATACAGTATAACTGTATACACTATTAGAGTACACATGGGATCTTATCTGGCCTGGTCTTGTCTGACCATCTGTGCTGCACTGCTGCTGAATCTGGGGCCTGTGGCCGCCCCGCTGTCATCGTGAGCTAAGGATGAAGCTGGTGTCACTACAGCATACAGGGTAATTAAGTGCTGGCGTATGGCTTAATCTCAGTCGCTGAAGCGAAGCCGTTATTAGCTCCTCACTTTCGCTTGAACACCCCAAGGGTGTAGTGACTGTAGTCTGTAGTCGAAGGACAGCCATATTAGTATAGATAGACATGTGATTGTGTCTGAACACTCTCATTGAAGCTACAGTGCAGGCCGCAGGGGTATGTGAAAGGTGATAATTATTGCTGTGTTACAGTACCAAAGCTTCACAGAGCAGCATCTAAGAATTAGTGAATTAGAAGGCCCTTGGTACCAGCAGACATTGCAGGCAATATTATATAGCTGATTAAGCGTTAAACTGGGGGGGGCTAACATTTGTATAGGGGGGCTAGGAAAATCTAGGGGGGCTAACTTTTCAGCTGGGGGCTGTAGCCCCCCAGCCCCCCGGTAGAACCGCCACTGATGTCACAGACCAATTTACGGTCAGCTCTGGATTTACTTTACTTTACTTTTTTCTGGATTAAATGAAGATGTTAGTTTTAAAATGCATATTTATGTGTCGCGTGGGTAAACATTTATTATTACAGCCTTATGCATCTCTTGTTTATGTGATCAGTTTCTGGAAAGTTGAAGAACCATGGTTCAACCAATTAAAAATCGACCGAAAACCTTGGACAGAGTAGAAACAGAAACGAATAACATCAGTTTTGCATACATTGAATGCATGCAAAACATAGTATATTGTTTGGTAATAGATTTTGGATTGCAAGCCACCCTCACCTCACCCCAATCCTGAAATTACCCAATTTGTTAGAAGTCCCAGAGCGAATCCATTTCAAAGTTCTATCCCTAACCTCCAAGTCTTTACATTACTCTCAGCCAAGATATCTTAGTCAACTAGATATACACTATTCAGCCAAATCGCTCGGGCCTATCATCCGCCTGTCTCACTCTTTCACGACCTCCGCTCCCCCTAATCTCAAGTTTTCCAACCGAGCATTTAAAACATTGCACCACGCCTCTGGACTGATCGTCTTTTTGAATTCCGCTCTTTTCTTATTCCGCTTCCATCCTTGATGGTCATCATATGGTGTCCCGTTTTATTGTGTCGGTGGTGTCCAGTCACCACCACTTTTGATAGGGGTGGTGGTAATCGCCACCACTTTTTGGTTCGGCAAATAAATATTTTTTCACTTGAAAGCATTTGGTGTCTAGCATAATTCTATAGACTATTCTTGAATTGTATTAACATCGCAATGGAGCAAATCCTGATAGTGTGTTCGCTGTCCACAGTGACGTCCGTAAATCGTAAGGGATAAAGGAAAGGAATTTCCTTTCCACTTTAAACTTGGGGAGCATAGGCGTACAGGACATTTCGGCAGTGGGGGGCAGAAAAAATTTTTGGCCCGAAAAATCTGATGACCTTTTTTTAGTCATCCGCCCAAAAAATCTAAGAATTTTCCCAAATCTTAAAATTTTCCCGTCCGAAAAATCTGATGACCTTTTTTTTAGTCATCCACCCCAAATCTTATGATTTTTACCCCTGTGCCCGAAAAATTCTTCCCGTACCTGCTTTGCTGTGATTTTGGAACGGAGTGTGCTATCTCACATTCTTTTGCCCGTCCATGCCTCCTTTGCCCAAAAAACACATTTGCCCGAAATTTGGGGGGCATTTGCCCCCCCTGGACTCCCGCCTCGTACGCCTATGTTGGGGAGGCAACGTGAAGCAATCCCCTCCCATAAATCGTGATGGGTTCCGATGCAGTGGCGCACCCAACCATTCTGAATCATCATTACAATCACGATAGCATTGATGGAACCTCTGAATCTTATGCCGGTGTCACGAATTAGAGTTTATCCCGTTTTAATCGTATCCCCTCAGACGAAGGGTTGTTGAAAAAGGCACTTCCGCGTGTATTTTTTTTCAAATTAACTTTCATCTGCCTTGTTTTGAACAATGACACTAACAGGTATAGCCTATGTTTAATCCTACTAGATAGCCTAATTTTGCCTGCTTTGGTTTTAGAACACTTAGAACATCTGGAACACATAAAAACACTTAGAGGCACTAAATAAATTCGAGTTGCTTTGCTCTGAACATTGTTTAGGACACTTAAAACAATTAGAGTCAATTTAAATTTTTATCACAGCTAGCATAATTTTTAAATATACGCATTTTTCAATAAAGAGGATAGAATGGTTTATTCCTCCGGATGGTCTAGACCATAGATTGAGTATTCGTGACTTTAGGGTTTAATATTAGTAAATATTCGTGAATATTAAGATTTTTTAATATTCGTAGCCTAGATATTCGTTAACGGATTAAAGTGAACCATCGAAACCGCAATGTTAGGCTACTCGGTAAGGCAGTTTAAGTTTCTGCATGTCTGCATGACATTCACTCCCATCCAAGGTAAGGCTGAATTAAAATCTGCAATGCGCTCATTATGCTGAGATCTGGATAAGTTTTGCTTGTAGGGCTGCCAACTTTTGATTTTGCCATTCCGGGACAAAAGTAGTCACTCAATATATCACCACCATGCAATTTACATTGTCCTTTATAATTACATATAAAATGTAACAAGTATCATGTAGCCTATCCCGATATTTGACATACAACACACTAAAAATAGTCGTTAATAGGCCTAAATGCAGATAAATTTTCAAAAGACAATTAAGCACTTAATTAATTGGTCAAAATTTAAGAAAACAGTTAACTTCAAGAAGTGATCTTTTTAAATTCCAGTACCTAAACCTACCTGAGTAACCACTCGTGAGGCTATAGCACGAGCGAAGCTCATAGGTACCGGTATAACCGATTCTTATAGGCCTACAACTATTCGTCATGCATGCAGCTTGCAGATCTTTGTCAGTAGATAGATTAAGACTATTCTGGGACATTTGACCACAATCATGGTTAAACTTTTCCAAACCACCCATAACCATGGTTCAAAAATATAACCACCCATAACCATGGTTCAAAAATATATCCACCCATAACCATGGTTCAAAAATATATCCACCCTATAACCATGGTTCAAAAATGTATCGACCCATAACCATGGTTCAACTTTTTCCAACACACAAATTTATTTTTTTTCCTGGTATATATAAAATGACCAAAAAAATAAAATTTGAGAAGTCATGCACCAACCCAAGCCATGGTTAAAAAAATTCGCCACCCCAAACCAACCCAAACCACCCCAGCACGCGCCTATGACTCATCATGCGGGAATTTCCAGTAGTTTCGATGATGAGTCATAGGGTGGGTGGGCGGGAATTACTATAGTATCGATGACTCACTAGATCATAATATTTTTTTCTCTTGTGTATATAAAATAACTGAAGAAAAAAAATGGGATATACAACTCGACTTAAAGACAAGAAATCCCAATATAAAATGAACTACACATCGTATAATCTGAAAGAATTGCGACAAATTCCTAAACAAAGAGGACAAAAAGGATACTCAAGACTACCAAAAACGGAACTCATCGCGTTCATAAAGCATGGAGATAGACTAGGCGCTCGGACACCAGACATCAAGGCTCCAACGCGTACTCCCCGCATGGTACGAGAATTACCAGAAATTACGAAACAGAGAGGCACGGTACGAGAATTGCGAGAAATTGCAAAAAAGAGAGGTCAAAGAGGATACTCAAGATTAGGAAAAGAGGAACTTACGGCATTCTTGTCTACTACTTGGAAATTTGTGGGGAAAAATAAAGCTACTTTTTCGGATTGGTTGACTAGTGAGATTAGTCAGTTACCACCTCAAATAAAACCACCCATTCATAGGTTCAAACTTCGAGAGACAGCGACGGCTATCAAAGGGTTTACAAAAAGATACACGATCGAGGGCGACAACGGGGTTGATGTTGAATCTTTTCTCAAGGCTGTAAGATCGCAGGTAGTTAGGCTGTTAGCAAAAAATAGAGGGGTAAAAGTTCAACTTAATCTCATGTGTGTAATGGAGAAAGTAGACATAAAATCCGGTGAAATAACAACGGCTGAGCCTAATTTCAAATCAAAGACTGATATTATTTTAGAAGCAACCGATGTGAAGGAAATATATACCAACGCAGTGGATAAAATTAAGGAGAGCATGGCGAGTTATCAGATGCGGGGTAGTAATTGGCGATTCAAGGCCGTTTTGAAGTTGGATATCGATACAGTGGTATACAAGCCATTGAAAGGTAGTTCATATATTCAGCTTCCCGAGTATTTAGCTAATAAAAAGGCTATTATTAATATGAAAAACGAAGACGAAGAATGTTTCAAATGGTGTATTACTAGAGCGTTGGATCCAGTTGATGAGCACCCTGAAAGAATCACTAAAGACCTGATAGAACAATCTAAGAAACTCGATTGGAGCGGTATCGTGTTCCCAGTTGCTGCTGATGCTAATATTATAAATAAGTTTGAGCGCTGTAATAACATTAGCGTTAGCGTATTCGGCTTTGAAAAGAGCGTATACCCATTGTATATATCGAAGCATGAAAGCGATAACTGCGTAGATCTACTGCTTATTTCCGACGATGAAAAGAAACATTACTGTTGGATCAAGAACTTTAATAGATTGATGGCGGCACGAACAGAAAAATCTGTAAATTCGATGCACTATTGTAGAAGATGTTTAATCGGTTACAGAACGAAAGACTCGCTTGAAAAACACATCGAGTACTGTTCGCAACATGACGCTCAACGAATAGAACTCCCAAGCCCAGGAACTATGTTGAGTTTTAAAAATTATTACAGAAAAATGAGAGTACCTTTTATTATCTACGCGGATTTCGAATCCTTCATTAAACCGATCGATACATGCCAACCCGATCCCAGCACGTCTTACACCAATAAATACCAGAAACATACTCCTAGCTCGTTTTGTTACCACATAAAATGTTTCGACGATGACCTATATTCGCAAGCTCCTGTAACGTTCACAGCGAAGAGCGAAGACGATGATGTAGCGCAGATATTTATTGACAGTCTTATAGTGGATATAAAAGATATTTATAATCAATTTAAGTTCCCAAAGAAAATGATATTTGGAAAGGACGACAAGGAGCTATACTACTCGGCTACTGTTTGCCATATCTGCGGGGGTGAGTTCTCTGATGGTGATGATGATAATGACATACGAGTAAGAGACCACTGCCATCTTACTGGGAAATTCAGAGGCGCCGCTCATAAAATTTGTAATCTAAAGTATAGAGTCCCCAAGTTTTTTCCAGTAGTATTCCATAATCTAACCGGCTACGATAGCCATCTATTCGTGAAGAAATTACGGGGTGGTAATAATGAACAGATTAAATGCATCCCCTGCAACGAAGAAAAGTATATCTCATTTAGCAGAGATGTTGTAGTCGATAAGTTTAATAACAAAGAAGGGAAAGAGAAAAAGGTCAAACGAGAATTACGTTTCATCGATAGTTTTAGATTCATGCCAGCGAGCCTCGACGCCTTATCGAAGAATCTAAGCAAAGACCAGTGTAAAAATATAAGCAAGTACTACTCCGGCAATCAACTCGATCTCTTGCTAAGAAAAGGGGTGTATCCGTACGACCACGTTAGCTCCATCAATCAACTGAATGAAACAGAACTACCACCAAAGTCAGCATTCTATTCGAAACTAAACGACTCGGGCATCAGTGACGAAGACTACAAGCATGCAAAAACGGTATGGAAAGAATTCGGTTTCAAAACATTCAGAGAATATCATGACTTGTACAATCTTTCGGATGTTCTCTTACTAGCTGATGTCTTTGAGAATTTTAGAGACGTTTGTATGAAGAACTACAACCTAGATCCTGCCTGGTATTACACTTCTCCTGGACTAGCATGGGATGCCTCTTTAAAGTTGACTGGAGTAAAGTTAGAATTATTGAGCGATTACGATATGATACTAATGGTCAAGCATGGGATAAGAGGTGGTGTTAGCACAATTTCACATCGTTATGGGCAAGCAAATAACAAGTACTTGCAAACGTTTGATGATAGCAAACCTTCAACATTTATAACCTATTTGGACGCTAACAACTTGTATGGGTGGGCAATGTGTAAGAATCTTCCAACTCATGGGTTTCAGTGGATGACTGATGATGAGCTAAACGACTGGAGATCGATACCATGTATATTGGAGGTGGACTTGGAATATTCGAAAGATTTACACGATCTTCACAACGACTACCCTCTTGCCCCTGAGAATATCACGCCTGAATCTTCAACGGTTCCTAAACTCATCCCAAACCTGAATGATAAAGTAAAGTACATAACCCATTATGAAAATTTGAAGCAGTATGAAAGCCTAGGTTTGAAGATTACCAAAATTCATCGAGGAATTAAATTTGAAGAAAGCACCTGGTTGAAAAAATATATCGATCTAAATACCAATCTGAGGACCAAAGCAACCAACGATTTTGAGAAAGACTTTTTCAAACTTATGAATAATAGCGTGTTTGGCAAGACTTGTGAAAATATAGAGTCTCGAGTAGATATTAAACTGGTTTCAAGCGAGAAGCAGGCCATAAAACTAGCAGCGAGGACGAGTTACGACAGTCGGACTATTTTTAACGAAAACCTAATCGCTATTCACATGAAGAAGACTTCGTTGCTCTATAACAAGCCAATATATCTTGGTATGTGCATCCTAGACTTGAGTAAAACGCTCGTGTATTCTTTCCACTACAATTACATCAAGACCAAGTACGGTGATAGAGCTAAACTATTATTCACCGATACGGATTCGCTAGCCTATGAAATTAAGACCGATGATTTCTATACCGATATAGCCCCCGATGTTCGAAGCATGTTTGATACAAGCGATTATCCAAAGGACCACCCATCCGGAATTGAAACCGGAGTGAACAAGAAAGTGATTGGTTTGTTCAAAGACGAAGCTTCAGGTAAACAAATAGAAGAATTCGTGGGTTTGAGGTCGAAACTGTATTCGTATAAGATGGTTGGAGTGGACCATAAGAAATGCAAAGGTGTAAAGAAAAGTGTCGTCAAGAAATCAATTACCCACGATGATTATAAGGACTGCTTGTTTACTAAGAGAGAACAATCGAGAAAGATGAACGTCATCAGATCCCATCTTCATGAAATTTACACCGAAGAAGTGAACAAGGTGGCCCTCTCAGCTACGGACGATAAGCGGGTAATAATGGATGATGGCATAAGCACGTTAGCATATGGTCATTATTTATTGAAAACTATTTAAGAAAAAATATTCTAATATAAAATGGATATGCTAAAAGTGTGTACCAAATGTGAAATAGAAAAAAGCGTCAACGAATTTCATAAAGATAAATCAAAAAAGAACGGGCATTATTCTAGTTGTAAAACGTGCCAGAATGCCAGAGCGAAGGAAGTTAGTCAAAAATACTCGAACCTAGAGACTCGAGAAACAAAAGATAAAAAAATTTGCTGTCGATGTAAAAAAGAAAAGATCATCTCAGAGTTTGTAAAAAATAGATGTTCTAAAGATGGGTTTTATAGTGAATGTAGGGAATGTAAAAATAAATATAATAACGCGTATTGTAAAGCTCGAAAGCAATATGATCCTGAGTTTAAACTACTTGCAAACATGAGGGCCAGGCTTGGCGGCGCATTAAAAGGCAAGTCGAAGTCGCAAACTACTATGCAAATTATCGGCACCGACTTTAAAACATTTACAAAATGGATCGAATTCCAATTAGATGAAGGGATGACAATGCAAAATTACGGTTCGCTTTGGCATATCGACCATGTTCTACCCCTATCATCGTTCAACATACTAGTCGAAGAGGAACTTCACAAAGCTATGAATTGGATGAATATACGCCCCTTACTTCCACTCAAAAATATGCAAAAAGCGAACAAAATAGATCCCTGGCTATTTGTTTTACAGGAAGTGAAAGCGGATTATTTTATGAAACATTTAGATAAAACTACTTAGATCTAAAGAAAAAAAATATCCTAATATAAAATGACAGACTCAATTGTATGTGCCAATTGCAAAATGGAAAAAAGCTTAGCTGAATTTTACAAAAACGAACGTAATAAGAGCGGCTATTTTACTTCTTGTAAAAAGTGTGTCATTATCAAAACGAAGGAACTTACAAAAAAATACTCGGAGCTTGAAGTGAGGGAAACAAAAAACAAAAAAGTTTGCTGCTGCTGTAAGATTGAAAAAAGTTTGGATGAATTTCATAAAGATAAAAGACAAAAGAACGGAATTTATCCGAACTGCAAACTGTGTAAAAATGCTAAAGCAAAGGAGCTAGCGCATAAGTACGCAATGCTAGAGAACAGAGAAACAAAGGATAGAAAAGTGTGCAGCCGGTGCAAAATAGAGAAGAACATATCGGAATACGTTAAAAATCGATTTCAGAAAGATGGACATGCTAATGAATGCAAAGATTGTAGGCATAAATATTATCTCGCCTGCGTAGAAGCAAAACATTTAGATAATATTAAAAATTCTCATAATATAAAAATGGAAATCCCAGAATGTCTCAAATGTAAAATCGGTATCGGTCTTAAAACATTTACGAAATGGATCGAATTTCAGTTTGAAGAGGGTATGACCGTGGACAATTACGGTTCGGTTTGGTATCTCGATTTTGTTTTGCCAATATCATCATTTAATTTACTCGATGAAAAAGAACTTGAAAAAGCTGTGAATTGGATGAATATTTGTCCGGTGCTATTGAAAAAAAATATAGAAAAAGCGAACAAAATAGAGCAGAGGGAAAAAGCGTATGACTTTCTAAAATATTTAAATGAAATGTAAAAATGAGTTTTGAAACATACAAAAACATAAACGTTGAAGGCATCATACTACCAAATATCCCTCTTTCAAACATACAGTTGATTGACGCCGCGAAAAAACTAAACATCCTAAACTTCAGGGGTGTCTTCTTACGAGACGAGCTACCGAAGAAACCTAAACGGAACGAGTGTGGGATAATGAACTTGGATGATTCTAATGGGAACGGAACTCACTGGGTCGGTTTTTTAAAGAATGGTAAGGTTAAAATATATTTTGATAGCTACGGCCTACAACCACCCACAGAACTCGTCAAGTATTTACATAGTCCTGTGTACTACAATAGTGAACGAATTCAACCGGATAATGAAGTGTTTTGTGGTCATCTATGTTTGTATGTTTTGAAAAAGACTATGACTGATGGTTGTAAATTTCAAAATGTTATCAATAGTTTGTATTGATTTTGTATTAATATTATCGCGTAATAAAATGCCAGTCGATAAATTTGGACACACCGATGTTGGAACTACAACAAGAGTAATTGCCGGCGGCGTCACATTAACTCAGGCAAACAGTACTTTTCTAAGGGTTGATGGAGCAAACCCTGTTACTGGAGATCTAGATATGAATGGCCGCGTGATAAAAGGTCTACCTACAACGAATACTTCGAAAGCGGGAAAAGACGAGGCACTAAGTCGAGGACAGGCTATAGATTTGATAAAGAATCACGATAATGTACCGACGAGCAATAATAATTTGACTAATAAGAAATACGTCGATGCAACGGCTGAAAAATATGTCGACACGAAAGCAATCGGGCCCCTGATTAGCATGTACACTACATCTACGCAAGCCATACGCGCTGAAACACACACAAACGTTTCTTTCGCCAAGGAAAGACTCAATAGAGAGATCATGGCTATAATGGGGACTGAGATCTACCCCGGTAAAGCCGGTTGCTATATCGTTTCAACACACATAGAATTTCGCAACCTCGGTGCTGCTACTTCAGGTTTCGTTTACCTGTATAAAAATGAAGGGGTGCATATGCAAATTGCGGGCGGAGAGGGTGCGTCAGGTTCAACTATCAATGCAACAGGTAGTACCATAGTTTATTTAACCGAAAACGATAGCCTCAAGATAGGTGTTTATTCAACCGTCGCTGTTGGTGTAGTAGCTAAGGATTTTTCCATCGCATTCTTACGACAATAGCGACTGGGAAAAAATAATCTGTTTATAAAATGCCAGTAGATAAATTTGGGCACACCGATGTTGGAACTACGACAAGAATAATTGCTGGAGGTGTTACTCTTAGTCAAGTAAACAATACTTTTCTAAGGTTAGATGGAGCGAATGCGGCTACAGGAGATCTAAATATGGATGGTAAATGTATCAAAGGTCTTCCTATAACGAATAATCCGGATGCAGGAATGGATGAGGCTCTAAGTTACGGACAAGCCTATGATTTGATAACGAATCACGATGGCGTTCCTTCCAACGATAATCATTTGACAAATAAAAAATATGTCGACGAACAAATTGCTTTGATAGTATCTAGAGACGAATTCTTTGGCCCGGCGTTTAGTGCTTTCACCTCCGCTGCTCAGGCTATCCCCGCTAGCACCTCCACGACAGTAAATTTTAATACAAAAAGATTCGATCCGGATAATTGTTTCATCAATTCTAAACGATTCTTTCCTCAGAAAGCTGGATGTTATATGGTTTCGGTGTTTGTGGAATTTCACGCCGATACTGTTAGAACTTCTGGTAATGTTTCCTTGATCAAAACTGGGAGGGTGTACATGAAGATGCCTGGTGGTGGAGGTGATTTCGGTGGTGGGGGTACGGCTGGAGCGAATAATAATGTATCGGGTACTTGTCTAGTTCGATTAACTAATACCGACTACCTCGAGATAGCTGTTATAGCAAACGCTGCTGTAAACATTGAGGCACATGACTTTTCAGCTGCATACTTACGACCTTAAAATTCGAAACCATATTTAGTTTTGAATTTACACATTTCCACAGTACAAGATATTTCTTTAGTACACAACGCTCATTTTGCTACCATCCGATTGAAACATGAGTAACTTATCACAAATCACCACCGCGTACGCTTGCGTATTAGGCGGCGGATTAGTACCAAAAGTACCTTTGATCTGGATATTGACTGTCGAGCCCTTCAGACGCTCGCATTGATTGCTTACATCAAACACCATAATCGGGAACAGGTCTTTGAAGTCTACCGGTGTGATATTGCTTTGCGTTGTCTGTTCGTCCATTCCGTAGAATTTTTCGCTAAACGTGGCCGCTTCTCGGTACGCTCGTGAGAATTGCTGATTCGGGAATGATAGGTTGTAACCGGCGGCTGGGTATTGATCACCGTTTATCGTCACGAACAAGTCATTCAGATTGCAATGATCGAAAATCGATGGGTTTTTTTCTTGATCGCCGCTTCGATCGATTTGAAATCCAACTATGATATACCTAGGTTGTTCAGGAGATGTCTTGACACCAAGTTGCCAGCAATAGTTTCTCGATGGTTGGACGGACATAGTTTCGCATTGGCGAGCCCTGAATCCAACTGGCAACGATGCTTTCGATTCGATAATTTTGTTCAATTGGCTGTCCTCCATAAGAGATGGTTTAACCTGCGGCATAAACCACGAGATTTTATCAAGTCTAACTGCCCCAACAGCCACACCACCAGCACCACCAGCACCAGGACCAACAGCAGCGAGTCGAAAAATTGCGTCATCATCGGCTTGACGAACAAGAGTTAGCGTATGTTTCACACCATAAACAACCTTGTCGTAATCATCGCAAAATCCAAAAATATGTTTCAACGGAACGATGAAGCTAAACGTGCCTTTGTCCCCCGGTTTTTGAATTAGATATGACTGTCTAACTTTGAAACCTAGATTATCCGCGATAACAGCCGTCGTGTCACTGTCCTTGTACCACAGCTGATTTAACCCTTGTGCTAGTTGAAAATCATTTGGGTATTTGAGTAATCCGAGCATCGTCGTTGCTTGACCTGGGTGAAATAACGATTCAATTTCTTTGCCTGACATGAAATACGAAATTTGGCTGAATAGGTGCATGAGTCCATTATTCGTAAGGGCTACAGCATCGGCATTAGCGTAAAAGGTGGTGTCCGCCTTCAACAATCTGCCCTCGAATAATAGATAAGATTCCGCTGGATGGCAGTAAAGACTTTGAGTTTCGATGTTAATTTCTATTCGCCCCGCGGTGTTTAGATTCGCTCCCGTTATCGGGTTATACTCGTAACATTCGTAACGCTCGATACCCTCGTCATTCAAAGGTTGATCGGTAATTCTTAGAATATCAGACTTCATTTTATTGAAGAATAATATTTTTTTTATTACACGACCTTCATTCCCGCACCGTTTTGTCGACGCACTAAATCTTGGATCGTTATGGCATTTTTCAAACCATTTCCCATCATCAGATTATTGATATTCATGTTCTTCGGATTCGCCCCGACGCTACTAAGTCGAGCAAGAATATCTCGAGTTTCCTGCGTAACCGGAATAATATTTTTCTTTGGAGGAGCCAACAGTTTTGCCGCAGCTTTCTCTACTAATCTTTTACTGGCATCGATTGCCGTGGTTTTTCCAACATCTATCGCCTTTTTCCCAATTTCTATCGCCACGTCTTTGCTTGCACTAAGAGCTCTCGTTGCTAGCTGTTTGGCGGCGTTCGATGTGGCTAGTCTTTTGAAAAATCCTGAAATAGTATCAATTATACCGGATCCACCGATAACGTATCGCTTACTGTACCTCCTTCTATTAATGTTCAGCATTTTATAATATCGACATTATATTTTTATAAGTATCCTTGTTCATCACTCCTTGCCGTAGTAGCGCGTCGCATGTCGTTACGAGCTCGTTTCTTACCCCATTGTTACCCGCGTTGAAGTCGTTAACTAATAACTCTAGCCGTTTCGCTAATACATTTGGGTCTTCGGAGATGACGATTACATCAACGCCTTTACCTACTGTACCTGGGGCCTTCTTTTGAATCTTCCCCCATATCGGTTTGATAATTTGATTATATTTAGCGCCCACAGATGATCTAGGTCTGTTTGGATTTTTTTCCTGTCTCATAGCATTCGTCACATCTAGAATCTCTACGTAATCAGCCTTGTCATTATCATCGTATATCGTTTTGTCAGGCTCCTTCAACGTCAACAACTCCCAAAGTCCCGGTGTTCCTGTGTAAGTCTTATTTACGACCGTCACATCATCTCCTTGAATCGAAATCGGAGTGTTGCCGATATAGAATTGTCCATTTTTAGATTTTATTCCAAACGTCGTGTCGGTGATTTTTTTATTGGAGACGTATTGACGAAGGTACTTAGTTGCTAGATCTCCTAAATATAGGGTTCTGATATCCTCGGTCGGATCGGTGTTATACGCTTCTATCGCCGGATGCTGAGGAAATTGAAGACCCTGTAATGAAGGAAGTGCTTGTAGCGCATTTGAAGTAGCTACCGAATTTTGATTGATAGCGGATAGTAAGGCATTTTGCTCTTTAGCAATTGCGGATTGGGAATCAACGATAGGCGTGAACAATTTGGTTAAATCTTGCTGAAGCCCCGAATCTCCCAATCTCTCCGATAAATAGTTTTGTCGAATATTCTTCTTTGTTTTTAGATATTCTGCAACGAAAGCGTCTCTTTTCGCGGGGTCACTGATTTTTACAAACGGCATTTGTAATTAAAAATATAATGTTTTCAGACGTGTTTTTAGACGTGTGAAAAACATAAGTTGGACGTATTTTCTAACATGATTTCACGTATGTTAGTCTTTTTTGATAGATTCGTTATTTTTCTCAAACATAGATTGCAAGTACCTCCTGACTTATTACTTGATTGCGTAACGATTCCGCTATGGTTGTAATCTTATTGCCCCAAATTTCTTTAATATCGCTTAGAATCAGATAATATTCCTCAACCGAAATGATATCATCCAGGAGAGCTTTTGTAATATAGCCGCTGATCGTGTTGAGTTTCGCGACAGCTTGCGTTTTGATTTCTTCATACATCTCAGCTTTCATCATCTGATTTTTATAGCTGTCGATTAAACTTCCCATCTCCGAATCACCTATTAAACCCCATAAAATTTGTTGATTATGTTCATCGATTATTTTCAGATTTTCTACAACGAAATCGGCTCTTTTCGCGGGATCGGTTATTTTTTGAAACGACATTTTAAGTAAGTAAAAAAATATAATGTTTTCAGACGTGTTTTTCGACATGTTTCAAAACATAAGTTGGATGTATTTCCCAACGTAACAACATACGTCTACATGTTTTCACGTATGTTTGCGTATGTTAGACGTATTTCCCGACGTAACGACATACATCTACACGATTTATTACGTGTACGTGTTAGACGCCGCTCCATTAGGTTTGTTATTTTTTTCAAGCATGGTTTGAAAGTACTGCATGACTTCTCCTTTTCCGCGATCGATGAGTGATTGTTTCGCTTCCTCGTCTAGCGCAACTTTAATCTTAGTTTTAATTTCTTCTTTCATACTATTGAATTTATCAATCTCGCTTAAAATCAAAGAATATTCCTCGTCTGAAATGTTATCGTCCTCGAGGGCTTTTGAAATATGGTCGCTGATCGTGTTGAGCTTTGCGTCGGCTAGCGTTTTGATCTTTTCATGCTTCTCCGCCTTCAGAGCAAGCTTTTTACTGATTATGCTGCCGATGAAACCTAGTATCCCCCCACCTATTGCTGCCCCTTCCATAGCAATAACAATGGGTGTTGCGATTACAGTGGATAAAACTCCTATTCCTGAAATTCCTAGTCCCATCGACGCCAGCATGAGGGTGCTACCTACTGCACCGATTACGCTTACACTTCTGTGATACTTTTTACTCAACGCTGCTCTTTTGTCTCGTTCTTGCTCAATTTCCTTCTTAATTTTGCTAATCTTTTGAAGACGAAACGTTTGCATAGGTCCTCCACCGATAGGCTTATGTATTTCACCTTCTGGCGCGGTGGGTGTTAGATTTGGATAGAGCTTGTTGTCTGTTTTGTAGTCTTCATGATACTCCATTGTTTTTATTAACATAATATTATTTTTTTAATGATAACTCAAACCGACCGTTTACTGAATATAATTTACATAACATAACGACTCTCCTCCGTTTATAGTTACTAATGAATCGGAATTGTTTTGAATAGAAACAATGATATCGTCAACCACGTCTTCTGAAACCTCTCCGTCTTGGAGACTACATCTTCGTTCTTTGATACTCTGTCTAAGGGAAACGAGGCAAACTCCTCCAGTCATTTCTACACCGAGTCCAAGCAGTAGCGTATTAGTAGCCCTCGGTTGAATCGTTATAACATTTTGTGCGAAAATCTCCCATCTTAAGCCGCCTCGTTGTCTTTTTGGAGCGTGAGTTACATCGCTCTTTACATTCCAACTGACAGAAATGGGTTGGGTTCTAACCTCTACCGGCCTAGTTGGTTTAGTTATAAATTTGTGTAGTGGTCTCGACATTTTATAAACACTAAATTAAAATATCATACCGAGTATCGGAATATTTTTAAGCGGAGAATTAGGACCTAACAAAAGTCCTTCACCTATAGGCTCATAACCCGACCCCGTTTTCAAAAAGAACCCAGATCCTGTTATCGAGGCGCCTTTTGGCCAAGGGGACAAGTACAAACCAGACCCGACTGATTTTATCTTACACGTCATATTGCCTTTCTTCGCATATATTTTCTTCACGTACTTTACACCAGATCCGCTCATTTTATCAACAATCTTCGACGTGGCCGCGGAACCTAAGCCAGCCATAGCCCCCGTAGCTAAACTAGGTAGTAATGTAGACATAAGGAATTTACCCGCTGTTGCTAGAAACGGAAGTAAAGCGCCTATGAATCCTCCTTCGACTTTTCTATTGTTCTCCAATTGCGTTTTACTCATTTTGATGACTACGCCAGTTCCTTTTTGGTACGCCTTTGCCATTTTATTGATTTGTGCTTGCGTGAGAGCTAACACATGCTGCCCGTTCATATCATCGTGCGTTAGTTTGATATTCACACCAGTTCCCGCTTGGAGAGATTTTTGAATTTTGTCTTTTTGCGCTTCCGAAATATTAACTTTTACAGCTATGTAACGGCTCATTTTATATATAAATTACAAAAAAACGTTCAAACTTCTCTGATGTGAAAACTAATCGACAATTCATCTCCTCTAAGATTTATCTGTTTCCCATTTTGGTCTGTGAGCATCGTTGTCATCGTTGAAATTGTAGATAGCGTAATGGGGATATATATTCTTTCACTCGGCACTTCGATAATCTTGTAACCCGGCCCTACGTTTGGGAAAAAAGAATGTATCACGTTTACCAATGTTCCATTAAGGTATGAGGGTGCTATGATGTCATTAGTCACTCTTAGACAGCTTACACTCATAATATTTACCGGGTTCTCTGATTCGTTATATCCACTCGAATAGATCCACTTTTTAAAACCTAGAACCGTTCTGATTGAATTCTTTGGAGTCCGAAAGTCAACCATATAGTTTCCTTTAATATTTAACACAGTCCTCTGCGTATTGGTGTTTGGTTCTATTGTGATGTAGTAATCTCCATTTGCATTGTTATAATGTCCATTCTCCTTCATGATTCTCTGTATGTGTTCGTTTATATCCGTTATTTCATAGGACCCTTCTGGGATTTCTATGTCGAACCATGGTGTTTGACCATTCGGTGAATATTTAAAGTTGTTGTTTGTCGCGTCGATGTTAGGAAAAGAATAGTACGTTACGAGATCTCGAAGAGCCATTTCGTATTTTTTATTTTTTTCTAGTTCAAGAGATGGATTAAAAGTATATCTGATTCGTGTGCTCTTTTCGCTTAGTAAAATGTAAAATGATGTTTTTGGTTCCGTGTTACGGGCCGTCTTTTCCGTATTATCAGCTATCTGTTTGAGAAGCGATGATTCCATTTTTATTATGCAATAATTTTTACTACAACGGATCCTCGATTATATAAAATTGATCGAATCCGCATCGGTATTTGCCATTGTACTTTTCGCTACTGTGGTCGATAACAAGGAATCCGTGTGGTTGTTCCCATACCGTTTTGCATAGTTTTCTAAATTCATCTTTGTGCATATCCGTACTAACATGGTCGTTGTAAATATGGTTGAGGTTTTTCTGGTCCTGCTTGAACAGGCAAATAAAGTTTGCATTCTCTCTGATCGTTTGGCGCGGCAGTTTGAAATAATTCTGCGCTAGGTAAAAACAGTCCACATTACTATGCCTCCCCCGAATATAATAATCTTCGCACTTGTTTTGTTTTTCCAATTGTAAATCATCAAAAATCATCAGATTCTTCTTTTCACTACTCAGGTCACTCGGGTCCGGTACGTCTTCGGCTTTTTTAAAGAACTCGGTATTTATATCGGATTTGGCTTTAAGGCTTTTTGCCATTTCTTCCATAACGAGGGCTGGTGACGCGTTTAGTTCCATGATTTTGTTTTGAAGCTCCTCGAATAATCTAACAATCTCTTCTTTCGGTAATTTTTCTTCGAAAGCCTTTTTGATAATGCGATATTCCGGTTGAAACAGAGATTTACCGAATACCTGGAGGTTATTATAGTCTAGCCAGCCCGGCCTGAGTAATAGATTCAGAAGAAGTGTCGTTTTTCCGCAGCCTGACTTTCCAATTATCAACCCCCTTATACTTTTAGGTAACAAGGGATTTTTAAATCTTTTCGATAACGCAGATTCCCAACTCAAATCTTTGATTTCCATTTTATTTATGTATTAAAAAAGCGAAATGTATTGCGTAAAGTGTAAAAAAAAGACTGAAACGAGAGATGTGCAGAACGCCGTAGCTAATAATGGAAGATCGATGCTTCGAGGTGTTTGCGCTGTATGCGGGAAAACTAAAACTCAATTCGTAAAAGGAGCCATGAAAGGTGGAGATTTAGTTAGTTCATTGAATGCGGCTACTAGTACCATAAAGTTACCATGGGCTAAGTTTCCCGGTGAGATGCATTTACCCGGTCATCAGTTTACAGGTCCTGGTACAAGGCTAGATAAGAGACTAAATCCGAACGGAACTCCTAAAGATTGGAGCAGACCTATTAATCGTGTAGATAACGCGGCATATATCCACGATCTTGCTTACGATCAACACACCGATACTGCTTCTAGAAATATTGCGGATAGGGTAATGATTAATGACTTGAACAACATTCCTAATCCTAGCTTCCGAGAACGTGTTGAGAGAGCTATAGTTAAGCCTATATTATCTACTAAAGCGAACCTGGGGTTGGGTTTAAAAAAAACTCTGAACTGAAATGGACTGATCAATTAGCTGATGAGTTGCATAAACCAGTTGTTAGACATTTTAGGAAGAGAAAGGTTTACGCTGGGGGTATAGATGAGATATGGGCTGCTGATTTAGTGGACATGCAGGCCTTTGCTAAAGATAATAATGGTGTAAAATACCTGCTAACCGTTATAGATGTGTTTTCCAAGTACGGTTGGATTGTACCATTGAAAGACAAGAGTGGGAAATCTACGGCCGACGGCTTCGTGAAGATACTCGAGAGTGGGAGGAAGCCTGGTAAATTATGGGTTGACAAAGGAAAAGAATTTTATAATAAGGATGTGAAGAATTTGGTTGAGTTGTACTCTACTGAGAATGAGGAAAAATCTTGCGTTGTTGAGAGATGGAACCGAACGATGAAAGAAAAGATGTATAAATATTTTTCAGCTAACTCGACGAGAAGATATATCAACGTTTTGGATGAAATGGTAGGTAATTATAACAATACAAGGCACGGTTCGATTAAAATGACTCCCGCTAAGGCTAGTATGAAAGTGAATGAAAAAACTGTATTTATGAATTTATACGGTAAAGAGATTTCAGAACCTATTATACCAAAGTTTTCAATTGGTGATAAAGTCAGAATAACTAAGAAGAAGAATATTTTTGAGAAGGGATATACAGCTAGATGGACGGAGGAGGTATTTACCGTGTCTGGAGTTCAATACACGGTTCCGCCAACTTATAAGATTACTGATTCTAATGGAGAGGAAATACAGGGGAGTTTTTATGAACAGGAGCTGCAGAAGACAACTCAGAAAATATTTAGAATAGAAAAGATTATTAGAAAACGTGGGAAGAAATCGCTCGTTAAGTGGTTAGGTTATCCCGAGTCTTTTAATTCGTGGGTAGATAATGAAGACTTAGTGGTCATGTGATGGGGGTTATTTTCCCAGCCGACGTAATCACCCTATGACTCATCATCGAAACTACTGGAAATTCCCGCATGATGAGTCATAGGCGCGTGCTGGGGTGGTTTGGGTTGGTTTGGGGTGGCGAATTTTTTTAACCATGGCTTGGGTTGGTGCATGACTTCTCAAATTTTATTTTTTTGGTCATTTTATATATACCAGGAAAAAAAATAAATTTGTGTGTTGGAAAAAGTTGAACCATGGTTATGGGTCGATACATTTTTGAACCATGGTTATAGGGTGGATATATTTTTGAACCATGGTTATGGGTGGATATATTTTTGAATCATGGTTATGGGTGGTTATATTTTTGAACCATGGTTATGGGTGGTTTGGAAAAGTTTAACCATGATTGTGGTCAAATGTCCCAGAATAGTCTTAATCTATCTACTTTTGTCATTTTATTAGTTCTGCGACTGCATGGAGAGCATAACCTCTCTTAACCTTATACTTACGTTGAAGTTTAAGCAGTTCTACAGCATTGAGCGCCAAGTCGTAGAAATCAGCACGTGTATCGCAAAATGCGTTGGAAATGGAATGGCATAGCCTACGTAGGACACAATACTAGCCTAACCTACTGAGTGGCAGTGGTTTGTAAAGCTTTGAAGACTTCAACCTATATGGACTAGCGATGTACAACATCTGATTTTCAGTCATAAACGTAAGGTCTGGGAGAGCACAGAACGAGAAATCTTCCTACAATTTGTCGAGTTTAGTGTCAAAATAAGAACATTTTGTGTAGTGAACCTCTATAGCAAATTCCGGGACAATTTGGGATCATTCCGGGACACGGGACGCACAGGGTCGATTCCGGGACTGTCCCGGCGAATCCGGGACGGTTGGCAGCCCTATTTGCTTGTAATCTGGCACTAATATATTTCTTGCGTTGGCATTTATATTTACTCATCCTGCTATGCACTAATATAAAACTACCTTATCAATTTGCAGTTACTATTATAGGCAGTTAAAGTTTTTTTCTAATTAGCCTGACCTACTATAATTGTTGCTGCTTGCCAACTGCCATCGGTGGCTCTGCCTCTTTTCGGTTGGGAAGGATGGTCAGAAGTCAGACAAAGTGACTAACATTAAGTATTGAATGTAATATGAATGACGCATGGCCACATAGGTCAGACGCAGCAGAGACCTTGCAGTTTTTAACAATAAATTCATTAAAGTTATTGTCATATACTGATATAGGCCTATGTGTAGGCTAAATCAAATTTGTACGATTCATTTAGTAAAAGTTAAACGTTTTCATGAATGACAAAATAAGAATTAAAAATAAAGAATTTCTTGAAAGAACATAGACCTACTATTTTACGAAATTCATGCAATATTCGTTGGCAGTTTTAATATTCGTGAATATTCGTGAATATTCGAAAATCTTATTATTCGTAATATGCGAATACTCAATCTATGGTCTAGACATGTATATTCCAGCAGAGGATAGATTAATTCATCCCCCGGATAGCTTCAAGAGGGAATAGACACCGGCAAAAGTTGACTCAGACTTTAGGAAAGGGACAGCAAATTCAGCAAGCTAGACGATAATTGTCTCTTGGATGATATAATTGCGCAAATGAATGGATACTGCCATACTGGGATACTTGTACTCTTTGGACCTGATTTAGCTGAAGTCCACAACATAAATTATTTAAAGTTGGTCGCTGACAGTAAACTTTTCTGCGCAGTCGGAGCATGGACGGTTTTATAAGGAATGTTACGTGCAATAATATAATATCATTATCATCCTATCAAGACTGGTTGGTCGGATAAGAGAGCGAAAAACTAATAATATTAAGACAGTCTCTGTGTCACATAAAATATATTCATACATATTAGATAGATGGGGAAAGAACGCTTTTAGAGATGGAGAGACAGAGAGTCCTTATCAGTTATCTTAGAACCCGATGCTGCATTTGATTTTACAGGGGATATAAGTAGGTTTTTAATAAATAAAATACACAAATAAAGTGCTGTGTGTAGAGGAGCACCTTTGAGATCACTAAAAAATTATCTATCGTTTTCCAAGTTACCATAGCTGGATTGGCGTGGTTTAAAGTACAAATAGGCAAACAAATAAGAGGCCTATAATAAACAAAAAGCCTAGACCACTTGTGATCTTCGCTCTTGCTGGGCGCATTCATCTGGTTGCTCTGGTAGGTCTAAGTTACTGGAACCTAAAGGGCTCTCGCCTTGAAGCAGATTCTAATCATAAATTTCAGCTATTTGTCTTTTGAGGATTTATATACAAATTATTAACGGCCACAGCCACCACAGTGATATTTGAGTTCTAAAAATAATTCCCAATTTTAGTTCTAATTCAGTTCTAAGACTCCAATTTCAGTTCTAATTCTATTCGTATTCTGATTATAATTCCTGTTTCAGTTCTAATTCAAGTTCTTAAATAATTTCAGTTCTAATTCAAGTTCAGCAATATCTCTACTTTTAAAACAAATGTCCGAAGTCAATGGTATGGGTTATGAATCTTGAAATATGGGGAATATTTCACTGTGTTAAAATCATCTATACCTAAAAATACCCCAGTGCAAGCTAGGATCCAAGTGCTACGTACGATTCTGCCTGCACGCTGCAGTTCGCCATTGTAATGACTAATGTGTATGTAGTCTCTGATCCTTAATCGAGATGTAAATAAAACACTGCACTCCGTTCCAAAATCACAGTATTTCCAACAGCCAGCCACAAAATGGCCTCTATTACCCCATCCTCATTTGTCCTATCCCCAAACATCTAGGTATACGTTAGATTCTTAATGTATATTATATAGAAGTCTAGGTATTATGACTCTTACCCTATCAGCATAATAATTATTATTGCCGAGTCCAATGAGGTGTCAAAATGTCAAACTCATTTCAGCCGTGTGCATGCCACTGATGTGATAATAATGTGTATGAGCATATCAATAGGCTCAAGTTCAAACATTCACCCTCGCCCCTTCCGTACCCATATACAGGCAATGCTTCAAATGCACCTGTTATTAACTTCCTTGGCCCTGTGTTCAGCGGTGCTCAGCCATCCGTCACATTAATTACTCATTTGTCAGGTTGTTTGACTAAGGATCCTGTGTCTTTAAACTGTACGAGGGTCCCTTTGTTTGAGTGATTTGATCAGAAATCAAACGAAAGATCTTAATTAGTTGTGGCAATATGTCCGAGGGATATATTCGAAGGTTACTGATCTTAGGGGTTCTCATAAATGGATCGTGTGACTTTATACAGACTTGCACAGATAACGAATCGCAAAAATCATCATAGTTCAATAATTGTAGTTCTGAAAATAATTCCTATTTCTATTCATATTTTAGTTATATCTGGCGTATTTCAGTTCTAGTTCTATTCTCGTTCTCAAAATAATTCCTAATTTTCGTTCTTATTCACGTTAACGGAAATTAATAATTTTACTTCTAATTTCTATTTCCGTTAACGAAAATATCACTGAACGGCCATTTAAAGTATATTGTAGCTTGTAGATCCTATATCATATGGGTCTGTAATATGAACAACATAAATTGGTAATAGCATATCGAGTGACTGCGGGCGTCCCGGAGTGGAAAATAAAATTTGGCAGTCCTATTTCGAAAGCAAGTCGTTAGGGCTTATAGCCTTAGACTGTATACGTAAGTGGCAATATGTTCCGACACAATCTTTTCAATTGTTTTGAGAGGAAAGAGACGTTAGAGATCGGGTGAAAGTTAGAAGGTCCTTAAGGTGAAGTTCATCACGTTTCACAGCAGAGAATACGATGGATCTTTTAGGTGAGTCAGGAAGAACACCTTGGATGGACCTGTCGCAGAGCAAAGAAAGGGAAGTTTAGATCGTCCACGTAATCCTGAATCAGGCTGGCAGGAAGAGAGTCACATTGGCGGAGTTTGGTTTCAGTTCTTTTGGAAGGGGGGCTAAAAATAACTTGGGCTTACAAGCGACGCCGACAATATTTTTCATCGACCAAATTTCTGAACACTTTTTCGGCCCAAAAAGTTGATGACCTTTTTTAGTCCTTCGCTTGAAATCTCATGAAAATAAATCATTTTTCTTTCGGTTGTTGAAAATAAAAGATAATAGAAGAATATTCTTTAATTCACCTGTTGCTAACCGCATTTTATTTTACAGACATTTACAATAAAATGAAATAGAAATATAGTTAATATACATAACAGAGTAATGGATAAAGGAATCCAGTTAATCTCTATGTTTGCAGAAGAATTTATAATGTTGGAAGTACGTGAAGTAGATTTCAAAGTGTATTGTAAGGTAATTCAGGGTATGCAGTTAAGCGCGTTTCTGTTGCTACTTCAAAGTTTGCCGCTTGTACGCTCTCGTCCAGCGGGGATAGTGGTAACCATGGTAACCGACCTGGGCCTCTGACGTGCGACGATCGCCTGGCCTTTTAAGATCGCCTCCTGGGCACATCTGGCCGGCGGAGGGATTGAATAGCGACGTCTTACTTTCCTTTCAAGTGCAGCCGCCGCTCTACGCGCTCTCTCTAGTGACGTAATCACACCTCTGACTTGGGCTGCCGTGTGTCCGCTTGTATGTGTGCGTGTTAGCGTGTGTATGTGTAGGTGACGCAAGGCACTGGTCCTGCACTCGCATGAACCGGGATCCTGTGCTTCCTTTCCTTGTCGGTTTGTCTGTTGTATGCGTGCATGCCTGCGTGTTGCCCAAATACCAATTACTTTGATGTCTTTGATGTACTTATAAGGCATATGCGGTGTTGCTGTTTGATGCCATCGTATAAATAGAGACCCGTTGCCTCTGTGTAAATCAGTTAAGATTAGAAGGGCCGAGGGCGTGTGTCAAGCCTGTTAAGTAGTAGTTAAGGTTCAGTCAGCGTTAAGTCAGTGTTGAAATAGTTAACAGTTGCAAGTCTTAGTGTGCGTATTGAGCGCTAAGTTGTTGACGAATAAAAAGACGATTGAAACTACTTTCGGTGTCGGTTTTCTGCTTGAACTATTAATCGGTGTCGTGAAATCCTATGCCGGACGGGGAAGGTTCTAAAGCGCGGGCAGAAGGAGAGAAAAGGAAGGATCCAACTCGACATCCTGGTACCCGAAGAAGAGAGAGAGAAGGATCCGACCGGAAGCAAACTTGGTCCACAGAAGAGAGATTGAAGTGAAGATGTCTCCAGTTACTTCACAATTGGGCTTAGCAAGCGGGGCGAAGATTATTGACGACCCTGGGTTCTACACAAATTGGGTTCATCACATTTTGGTTCCAGCAAGCAGGGTAGAAATTGAAAATCGACAACCGATCGACTTTGGAGCAGAAACAGCAGGAAATTGAAATCGACATCCGGTCGCTGACGACGAATTCCGATGGGAGAGGAAGACGAAGAAGTTTAACGCACGCAGTTGACCGGTGACAACAAACCGATCGGTGGATTTTCACCCGTAGTAAAAAAGACGGACGACGGAGATGGAAAGAAATCTGCTGCAGGAGAGCATCGGGTCTGACGAAAGGAGACCGATATCGCCGGTTGGAGGACGACGAACGATGGAGACGGAGCCGGATCGTGACCGAAGCCGCCGGCTGGAGAGCAGCGACTTCTATGAGCCGAGGCCGATGATGTCGAGAGGACGAGAGAACGCTGATGAATCGACAAGGTTTTTCGACGCTGATAGAGGACATTGGTGGCTTGCTGAGAGATCGACCGATGCAGATGAAGCCCGGACGATTTGATGAGACAGGATCATTCGAGTCATTACTAGCCCAATTCGAGGTGTGTGCGAGGCACAACAAATGGACCGCGTCGGACAAAATCGACTTCCTGCGCTGTTCGCTAGAAAAAGCCGCAACGCAATTGTATGGGACTTCGGAGCGCAACCGAACGTGTGCTACGAAGAATTGGTCGAACGATTGAGACAACGCTATGGGACGGACCTTCCGGGTACAACTCTACTACCGACGCCAACGAGCCGATGAAAGCCTGAGCGACCCACTGCACGAGATTCGCCGATTGGTCGTCCTCGCCTACCCCGTTCCTTCCAACGAAACAACGCATATCATCGCTAGAGACGCATTCCTGTAAGCGATGAGAGACAACGAACTCTCGCATAAACTTCGTGAACGGGAGCCAACATCGCTTGACGAAGCCTACCGGACAGCGCTACGTCTGGAGGCCTACCAGAGGACGATGGACGCCAACGACCGAAGAAGACTGAGATGAGATGAGACTTATCAGATTTATACGCATCTTTCCGACTTTAGCTTCCCGCTTGTTTGCGCTTACAAAGAAGGGCAAAGCATTTATTTGGGAAGAGACTTGTAAGAGCGCTTTTGACCATTTGAAGACAGTTTTGACCAGTGCGTCGATATTAGCATTACCTCAGACGAAGGGAGTGTACATCCTGGACACTGACGCTTGCGATGTAGGAATAAGAGCTGTCTCATAGGTGAAGAAAAGGTGATTGCTTACGGCAGCGGCTTATTGTCCACCGCAGAACGCAACTATTGCGTGACGCGTAAGGAGCTGTTGGCCGTCGTGTATTTCACAAAGCTGTACCGTCAGTATTTGTTGGGAAATCAGTTTGTTTTGCGGACGGATCACGCCGCATTGCAATGGCTGCAACGCACGCCGGAACCCATTGGACAACAAGGGCGCTGGCTTGAACGTCTAGCCGAGTTTGATTTCCAGATTCTACACCGACCAGGGCTAAGGCACGGGAATGCAGACGTGCTTTCGCGCAAACCATGCCGTCAATGTGGAGTTGAAGAATGGAGCATGATAGCTGCAGTCACAGCGGTATCCGAAAAGAATCCTTTAAGAGAAGTAGATGGATCGCAGGAGCGCATGCTGAAGGCTCAGCGCGAAGATCCTGATCTAGCGATTGTGCGATCATGGTTAGAAGAAGGCGCGCAAGCCCCCGATTTAGTTAGCATTGTGTACGAAAATGAGCGCGCGAAGACATATTGGCATCAACGCGAAGGCGTCATTTATCGAAAGAATCTAGGTGGGTCAGAGCAAGTGTTAATGCCTAAGGCCCTGCGTGAGGAGTTTATGAGACTCACCCATACCGGAGTGACTGGAGGTCATTTAGGTGTTAGGAGAACTCGGTGGCAGGTAAGACGCCGAACTTATTGAGTTGGATGGTCAGGTGAGGTAAGACGGTTCTGCAAGTGCTGCCCGGAGTGTAATCAACATCACCGTGGTAAACCTCCTCGGCAAGGACCGTTACAACCGTTACCCTGTGGGGAATCCTGGGAACGTCTGGGGTGGACACAACGGGGCCACATCCCCGTAGCAGAAAGGGAAACGTCAATACCCTAACGGTTATGGACTTCTTCACCAAGTTTGTTGAAGCCATCCCGATGGCTAATCAAGAAGCCACCACAGTTGCCAAGGCGTTAGTTGAAAATGTAATTGTGCGGTATGGGCATAGGCGCAATCACGTCCTAAAAGTTGGGGGGACCATAATGAATCACGTCCTAAAAGTTGGGGGACCATAATCATAAAGTTAGGGGACCACTCAAAAGTTGGTGGGGACGCGTCCCGTGGGTCCCATAGGGTGGTTGCGCCTATGGGTATGGGGCCCCTTTGCAGATTCTGACCGGCTAGGGAACTAATTTTGATGAGAATTTGTTCAAAGAGCTTTGTAGACTGTTGGGGATTGATAAGATAAGGACTTTCAGTTATCACCCATCCACTAATGGCTAATTGAAAGATTCCATAGTACCCTAAATGCCATGTTGGGGATATTAGTGAGCAGCCATCAACGGGACTATGACGAGATGCTGCCTCTTGTACTTGCTGCCTACCGTTCGCCACAGCATGATACCACTGGCTTTCTCCCAAATGCTTTATTTTGGTCGCGAATTGAAGGCCCCAGTGGACCTTGTCTACGAGAGACCGCCCGATCCCGTTGACGCCTCGGCCACTTACTCCAGTTACGTCGGTGATCTGGGGGATCGAATGGAAGCCGCGTACCAACTGGTACGCGAAAATTTGCAGGAAGCTGCGCAACGGCGGAAGCGCACATACGACATGCGCGTGAGACAGTGATATTTTCGTTAACGGAAATAGAAATTAGAAGTAAAATTATTAATTTCCGTTAACGTGAATAAGAACGAAAATTAGGAATTATTTTGAGAACGAGAATAGAACTAGAACTGAAATACGCCAGATATAACTAAAATATGAATAGAAATAGGAATTATTTTCAGAACTACAATTATTGAACTATGATGATTTTTGCGATTCGTTATCTGTGCAAGTCTGTATAAAGTCACACGATCCATTTATGAGAACCCCTAAGATCAGTAACCTTCGAATATATCCCTCGGACATATTGCCACAACTAATTAAGATCTTTCGTTTGATTTCTGATCAAATCACTCAAACAAAGGGACCCTCGTACAGTTTAAAGACACAGGATCCTTAGTCAAACAACCTGACAAATGAGTAATTAATGTGACGGATGGCTGAGCACCGCTGAACACAGGGCCAAGGAAGTTAATAACAGGTGCATTTGAAGCATTGCCTGTATATGGGTACGGAAGGGGCGAGGGTGAATGTTTGAACTTGAGCCTATTGATATGCTCATACACATTATTATCACATCAGTGGCATGCACACGGCTGAAATGAGTTTGACATTTTGACACCTCATTGGACTCGGCAATAATAATTATTATGCTGATAGGGTAAGAGTCATAATACCTAGACTTCTATATAATATACATTAAGAATCTAACGTATACCTAGATGTTTGGGGATAGGACAAATGAGGATGGGGTAATAGAGGCCATTTTGTGGCTGGCTGTTGGAAATACTGTGATTTTGGAACGGAGTGCAGTGTTTTATTTACATCTCGATTAAGGATCAGAGACTACATACACATTAGTCATTACAATGGCGAACTGCAGCGTGCAGGCAGAATCGTACGTAGCACTTGGATCCTAGCTTGCACTGGGGTATTTTTAGGTATAGATGATTTTAACACAGTGAAATATTCCCCATATTTCAAGATTCATAACCCATACCATTGACTTCGGACATTTGTTTTAAAAGTAGAGATATTGCTGATGGCTGGAATTAGACCTATTTGGCCGCGAGTCTCAACATAGGAGATTTGACTTCACAAGTTACCAGTTGTGTTTAGCTGTCGAAGATTGTTTATCCATTCCAGAACTGTCATTATTTTTAGAACTCTTAATAGGTCCATAGAAATGAAATTATTTAAGAACTTAAATTAGAACTGAAATTATTTAAGAACTTGAATTAGAACTGAAATTATTCAAGAACTTGAATTAGAACTGAAATTATTTAAGAACTTGAATTAGATCTGAAATAGGAATTATAATCAGAATAAGAATAGAATTAGAACTGAAATTGGAGTCTTAGCACTGAATTAGAACTAAAATTGGGAATTATTTTTAGAACTGTAATATCACTGGCGTGAGACCTATGGAGTTTGAAAAGGGAGTCCGCGTCTGGTATTATACGCCTCGCAGGCATCAGGAAAGAACGCCATAATGGCAGCATTTCTTCACGGGCCCTTTTTACATCATGGAACGTTGTGGAACGGTTAATTACCGAATTCGAAAGACACTGAACTCAAAGCCGTTCGTAGTGCACGTAGACAAGTTACGCGCATGACACGATATAAGTTTACGACAGAAGACAGAATGCAGGCCGACCAATCACAAAGAGAAAGTGAGGTCAGCCAGCGGCCTAGACGCGCAACGCGCAGGCCGGCTCGATTTTAGTAGACGCGTGGAGCCGAGGGGGCGGGGCTGAGACGGGCGAATCAGCGCGCAGACCAGCCGATGCCCATAAAGCCGCCGACTTCAAAGAAACGAGGCGTATAAAAAAGAGACGATGGCGCAGCATTGGCAGCAAACGTCATTTTCAGTTCGAACGTTGAGCGCGATAGACAGTTGAATAGACATGGCGAATGAAGAAGACTTTTCTCTGTAGTGCCTTAATTGGTGCGTCTGTTGCTATTCAGATCCGGACGCGGATCTCCTGTAGGGAGAGCGTTTGAATGCAATGGGAGAAGAACCCCCTCGTAGCCCCTCCTCCGTCGCCTGCCAACGGAGAAGAGAGTAGCGAGTCGGACGACGCGTTCAGCCTGGACTCGGACACGGCGCACACCTCTCCCGGAACCAGCCTTGGCAGAATGGGCTCGCACGATGAAAACACCTTCCGCTGGTGTTACCCTACGCACCGAATCCTGGGGCGCGGCGTCGGCGGCATCGTGAATGCCGGGATGCATATAGGAATTCCTTACCCGATTTCATAGCATTGCCAGCCATAACGCCTTCTCATTGGCCGGTTCCTGATTATGAATATTCATAACCAATGACGTGTCTAACGCCTTATCGTGCGCTGTTATTGCTGCTGTTATCGTATGGGGGGAAAATGGCTGATTGCGATGCTTTTAGACTTAGAGTTTTAACGAGTTGCCAATCGATAGTGAAGTGATCGAAAAGTGTGAAGGTATACAGATGTGAGCCTACTCTATCACTTAACTTTACTTCGGTAGCTAATTGCTAGTTATAAGTAGGCCTATCTACAGTTCTTTGACTTTTTAAGCAAACAACGAGTTTCTTCGTATTTCTGTTCTTTTAAAATCCATCAATCGCAAGGAAACAAACGATATGACAATCAATGTATCAAAACAACTCAACCGTAAGACAACTTCGCCATTTTATCAAACTCTCTCTCACTACACACCTTATACCCACGAATGGCACTCCTACCTATCTCATTCTTAGCGTACATCTCTCCTTCAGCCGCTCTTTCCCTTTCTCTGTCCATATCTCTCTTGCTCTCAGGCGTACGCCGTGCCGCTGCAAACTTTCCCGCCATTCAGTCACCTGGCCTAGCTGTACGCTCAACAATTAGCTGACCATTCAGGGTTATACAAAATTAGCTTACAGTAGACTTCTAATCAGACCACAAAATAAAATAAGAAATTTACGCGTTGTTACATTCGTGCCAGCGAATATGTCATCGACCATGCAGTTGAGTTGGTCGATGACATATTCGCTTGAATAATTCACCGTGCTCAACAGCAGCTGCTATGTGATGCAACAGGCGTCTGCTTCGATGATTCAAAAGCCAAAAATCAAAACTGTGCTACAGAAGTTATTACATTAGATTTGACTGGATTTCAGTAAATCCGCACCAGTTGAAAATTATTAGCGTTCCACACATTCCCCATTGTTACTTTAAAAGCTCATGAATTATTCAGTTTCATGAATTGTCTCATTTCCATGATTACTGTTCGATAGCCAGTAATATTTTGAGCTTAAGTAGTTCATGTCAATCTCAGTTCTAGTAAAAATCATTCAAAATTTTATGTGCGATCCATGCGCGATTGCATTTAAAGTAACAGTTTTATTAATTTAAGTGTGTCAGTTATTTTCATTAAAATAATTCCAATTTTATTATTTTGAATCATGAATCAGAGCCCTTTGCATCCACGCTGACACGGCTTTCTAATTCCATGTTCTGACTTTCTCACAAGAATGGATTTCACTACTCGGATGCTTTACACTAGTCTTATCAGCATTTGTCTTACATTACTTTTCATGTGTAGCCTATCTCTATAATAGGTCTACTTTATTATTGCTTCCATGATTGTTGCGTAGCCTATTAGACCTGCTATTAAATGCCTACTTTATTATTACTTCTATGTTATACTGCATCATTTGTTGATGTCCCATTAGGCGTTTTGCTAATAACGCCAGTGTTACCCTGTTGCCATTACTCATCAATAGAGCACGCAGCGTTGCCTTATCCCATTATATGTAAAACTGTATGATGTAGGCCCTATCTATTTATTAAAGCACTTTATAAATCTTAGCAGGTAGTTACCATAATATAGCCTATTAATGGACGCAAAGGTTGCCAGTTATTTAACCTATAAGATTATTGATATTGCCAACGGCTAGCCGCAGTATAATCTGTAAACAAAACGAGGCCACTGACATCATTGGTTATGAATATTCATAATTTGGGATCTGCCAATAAGAAGGCGCTTAAGGCTGGCAATGCTATGAAACCGGGTAGGGAATGCCTTTATATATGCTGCCGGGATTTCGAGGATTGACGATAAAGCGATTGCCGTAAAGTACACTGAAAAGAGGAACGTCATCGAATGGTTGACGATATCGTTGACGATATGAAACTCATCCCCATGGAAATCTACATCATGAAGAAGCTGACGCGATATGACGGAGTGATCCAGTTAATCGACAGTTTCGTGGCCGTCATGGAGCGACCGGAACCATGCGTGGATCTGTGCGACTACATCTATGAAAAAAGCGCTTTCACTGAGTACGAAGCTCGGAATTTCTTCAACCAGATCGTGAAGATTGTGATCGGTGTCCATGAGGCCGGTTTTATCCATAGAGATATTAAGGACGAGAACTTGCTGGTCGATTTGGACACTTAACGAGTCGTGCTAATAGATTTTGGTGCTGGAACCATCTGCCGAGATGCTCCGTTCGCGCAATTCAACGGCACCTGTGTATATGCTCCTCCCGAGTGGATCCGCGACGGCATTTACCCTGGTCTCCCTGCCACCGACTGGTCGCTCGGCATCCTCCTGTATGATATGCTATGCGGCGATATTCCATTTCGCTGCGACGCACAGATCCTGGCGGCGAAACCGAACTGTCCAGGCCGTCTCAGCATCGACGTGAAGGACCTCCTCGCCTGCTGTCTTTCGACCTCGTTCTCGGGCCGACCTACGCTCGAGGACATTCTGAGACACCCCTGGACATCGGGAGTCTGTGCCATGTCTTCCCCTGCGTTTCCCTCGGACAGCGAGAACGAGTATAACATCACTCACTGACCTCAAAGGCAATAATTTTGGCTATTTGAGCGACTAATTAATTTCTTCAATTGACAATCGGGAGAATAAATTTTAGTTGAAAAGTCCTGCTGGGAAGGCGGACTCTGGTTTCACTCTTGCGATTGAATTGCGGTTTTGTTTTGCTATGGACTACTTAACTAGTCTCTGATTTAATTTCGAATGAAAGATTCCGAAAAAAGGGCTATAACTTGAACTGTATAACTTTTATAATGATTATTTGGCCATCGAAATAATTTCAGAGCTGTGCGTAATTGTTGATTAGTGATTGCTTTTCTATTGGAACGATATTACGTTTTGTCGATGGGAAAACTCATGAGTTTTGCTTAATGATTATTGTCAGACCGGAAGTTAGTTGTTTTTATTGCCCAAGAAAAAGAGCTGTGTCAGTTTATATTACAACGTCATTAACGATGAACTGCTTAACCAGGCGCTTATTTAGTTTCGAGTATAATAGTCCGGAAAAGAAAATATGTGCTTTGATTGTAATTGTATTTAGTCATGGTGAAAATTTTTGCAGTATATATAGAGCCATAGGATAATCGTGCAGTAGGCTACAAATAGGCCTCGGCCTGCACGTATTATTTATAGCCTAAATAGGCCTATTATATAATTGAATTGTACTGACTAATTATTACTTATTAGACTCAGGCAATCGCTACATAATGGAAATGATGGGTTACTTTATGTTTAAAGACTGTTGCTTTACGGATAATCGTCACCATTGAATTTATTTTAGACTAATGTGGCTCTAGTAAAAGACAGTGATTTTACTCCTAACCCTGATCTTTTTGTACAAAACGCGAAGCTGTGTCGTCTTCAAACCTGCAACCTTAGCGGAATAAGAAATATCGTCTTTGGTTGATGGCACTAGTAGTTAGAGACTGCTGGTGTGACCATCAATCACGTGAGCAGTGACGTCATCGGGTCAAGGTCAAGGCAATGGCCAAAGTCAATGTCATCTTAATTAGGTTACATTAATTAGGGCATATTAATTAAGTCTTGTTAATTAGGGCATATTAATTGGGTCACGCTAAATAGCTAAATTAATTAGGTCATATCAATTATATTATATTAATTAATACTAATTAGAATTTATTAATTATATCAATTATCGAACCCTAATTGGCAGCGCAAGCCCCACTCCGACCAGAAATGACTCATCGAAAGTGCCGCAGGGCATTATGGGAACTGCACTGGCTTCCACCCCTCGACACCCTCTCCACTATTCATTCAAATTTCAATTCCGCACTTTTAAACTGAACCCTACTTAGCTGCGCAAGGCCCACATCAACCCTAAATGACTCAGCATATACTCTCACCCTCCACAGCCTTCCACCTCACCCTCCAACCCTCCATTCCACCCCTCCCACCCACAAATATTCATTTTAAACACAAGAGCTGAACATTACGGAAGCGAGAAACTTAGAGAGGGAGCAAACAGGAGGCTAGAAACTCTATACATGGCCTCTCTCACCCTCCACACTCTTCCACATCACCCTCCAACCCGCCATTCCAGCCAGCCCCACACACAAATATTCATTTTACATACAAGAGCTGGCCAATCAGAAAGCTTGAAACCAAGTGAGCGACCAATCAGAAGGCGAGAAATCCTACACACATTCCACCTCACCCTCCAAACGTCCACGCCTTCCCCCCACATACACAAATTTGACGTTCATATATAAAATTTAAGCATCCAGCAACTGCTAAATCCTAGACATGAACCAATCAGAAGAAGATAATTCCTACATATATACCAAAAAATCCCCAATATTCGATATTTTATTCGAAAATATGTATATAACAGCAATATATACAAATAAATTATACTAAATTATGACACCTATTCAGCATTTCTTACAATACTAAGCAAACTATAGCAGACCAGCGCCATTTTCTTCTATATTTCTTCTATATGTATTACATTTCATGCATGCTTAAACTCAAAAATCAACGAATCCTGCAACCTTCTTTTCACATGATGGTAAAATTTCTTACTTCCTTGCACACACAAACTTAAAAACCGACGAATCCTGCAACCTTCCTTTCGCAAGATGGTAAAATTTCTTACTTTCTTGCACACACAAACTTAAAAACCGACGAACCTTACAACCTTCCTTTCCCAAGATGGTACCATTTCTTACTTCCTTGCACACACAAACTTAAAAACCGACGAATCCTGCAACCTTCCTTTCGCAAGATGGTAACATTTCTTACTTTCTTGCACACACAAACTTAAAAACCGACGAACCTTACAACCTTCCTTTCCCAAGATGGTACCATTTCTTACTTCCTTGCACACACAAACCTAAAAACCGACGAATCCTGCAACCTTCTTTTCGCAAGATGGTAAAATTTCTTACTTCCTTGCACACACAAACCTAAAAACCGACGAATCCTGCAACCTTCCTTTCGCAAGACGGTAACATTTCTTACTTCCTTGCACACACAAACTTAAAAACCGACGAATCCTGCAACCTTCCTTTCGCAAGATGGTAACATTTCTTACTTTCTTGCACACACAAACTTAAAAACCGACGAACCTTACAACCTTCCTTTCCCAAGATGGTACCATTTCTTACTTCCTTGCACACACAAACCTAAAAACCGACGAATCCTGCAACCTTCTTTTCGCAAGATGGTAAAATTTCTTACTTCCTTGCACACACAAACTTAAAAACCGACGAATCCTGCAACCTTCCTTTCGCAAGACGGCAACATTTCTTACTTTTTTGCACTCACAAACTTAAAAACCGACGAATTCTGCAACCTTCCTTTCGCAAGATGGAAACATTTCTTACTTCCTTGCACATACAAACTTAAAAACCGACGAATCCTGCAACCTTCCTTTCGCAAGATGGCAACATTTCTTACTACCTTGCACACACAAACTTGAAAATCGACGAACCATGCAACCTTCCTTTTCCAAGAGGGTACCATTTCTTACTTCCGTGCACACACAAACTCAAAAACCGACGAATCCTGCAACCTTCATTTTGTAAGATGGTAACATTTCTTACTTTTTTGCACACACAAACTCAAAAACCGAAAAATCGACCAACCTTCCTTTCCCAAGATGGTGCCATTTCTTACTTCCCTGCACACTCAAACTCAAAAACCGACGAATCCTGCAACCTTCATTTCGTAAGATGGTAACATTTCGTACTTCCTGGCACACACAAACTCAAAAACCGATGAATACTTCAACCTTCCACTCCCAAGATGGTGCCATTTCTTACTTCCTTGCACACACAAACTTAAAAACCGACGAATCCTGCAACCTTCCACTCCCAAGATGGTGCCAATTCTTACTTCATTGCACACACAAACTTAAAACCGACGAATCCTGCAACCTTCCTTTCGGAAGATGGTAACATTTCTTACTTCCTTGCACACACAAAGTCAAAAAGGTAAGAACCCTGCAACCTTCCTTTCTCAAGATGGTGACAATTCTAACTTTCTTGCATACACCAACTAAAAAACCGACGAAATCCTCAACCTTCCACTCCCAAGATGATGTCATTTCTAACTTTCATGCACACAGAAACTCAAAAATCGACGAATCGAGCAGCAGGCCTATCAGCCAGTTGCGACATGTCCCCTTTCTACATCACACACACACAGCCTTTCTCGCGAATCTAAGTCCAAATATCCCATATATGCATCTTTCAATTCACAGGGTGTCGCATCTTCAGACTTTCACACACACATGAATCCAAAAGACATGGAAACACACAATCTTCAAATCGCTAGGTGGCGCATTTGCAGCATTTATCAATAAGATAAGATCAAAAATGAACAAACTTCAGATCCCAAGGTGGCGCCCGCGCAACTTTTCCAGCCCGGTCATATCCAAATATCGAACACATACAGCATTTCTCATACAGGTAAGGCCATATATCACACACAGCCAACTTTTCCACTACAAGACACTACACATATCGTCTTTTACACACACACCTAAAGCGTCTTGTATTATGCCGCTCGCAACCCTAACTTGTATTCTTCGCTCGCTATATTCGAACTTTGCTGAAATCGGTGACGCATCTTAAGTGAGTCACACCTTCAAACCTTCCTTTCCCAAGATGGTGCCATTTCTTACTTCCTTGCACACACAAACTAAAAAAACCGACGAATCCTGCAACCTTCATTTCGTAAGATGGTAACATTTCGTACTTCCTGGCACACACAAACTCAAAAACCGATGAATACTTCAACCTTCCACTCCCAAGATGGTGCCATTTCTTACTTCCTTGCACACACAAACTTAAAAACCGACGAATCCTGCAACCTTCCACTCCCAAGATGGTGCCAATTCTTACTTCATTGCACACACAAACTTAAAACCGACGAATCCTGCAACCTTCCTTTCGGAAGATGGTAACATTTCTTACTTCCTTGCACACACAAAGTCAAAAAGGTAAGAACCCTGCAACCTTCCTTTCTCAAGATGGTGACAATTCTAACTTTCTTGCATACACCAACTAAAAAACCGACGAAATCCTCAACCTTCCACTCCCAAGATGATGTCATTTCTAACTTTCATGCACACAGAAACTCAAAAATCGACGAATCGAGCAGCAGGCCTATCAGCCAGTTGCGACATGTCCCCTTTCTACATCACACACACACAGCCTTTCTCGCGAATCTAAGTCCAAATATCCCATATATGCATCTTTCAATTCACAGGGTGTCGCATCTTCAGACTTTCACACACACATGAATCCAAAAGACATGGAAACACACAATCTTCAAATCGCTAGGTGGCGCATTTGCAGCATTTATCAATAAGATAAGATCAAAAATGAACAAACTTCAGATCCCAAGGTGGCGCCCGCGCAACTTTTCCAGCCCGGTCATATCCAAATATCGAACACATACAGCATTTCTCATACAGGTAAGGCCATATATCACACACAGCCAACTTTTCCACTACAAGACACTACACATATCGTCTTTTACACACACACCTAAAGCGTCTTGTATTATGCCGCTCGCAACCCTAACTTGTATTCTTCGCTCGCTATATTCGAACTTTGCTGAAATCGGTGACGCATCTTAAGTGAGTCACACCTTCAAACCTTCCTTTCCCAAGATGGTGCCATTTCTTACTTCCTTGCACACACAAACTAAAAAAACCGACGAATCCTGCAACCTTCATTGTCTTGTAGTGGAAAAGTTGGCTGTGTGTGATATATGGCCTTACCTGTATGAGAAATGCTGTATGTGTTCGATATTTAGGTGGGGCGCGGTGGAGTAGTGGTGGCGTCGTTGCCTTGAAGCCGGAAGGTTCGAGGTTCGAATCCACCTCACGTCGTCGCGTAGGGACCTTGGGTAAGTCCTTCACTCGCAATTGCTCTGCGCTTCGGCGTGAAACTCCGATGCAGTGTCCGCTCTGCAGTCGGGATCGCCTCTGAGTAGTGAGCTTGAAGGGGCGCTATAACAAGTGCGCATATATACATACATACATACATACATACACACACACACACAAAGAATACAAGTTAGGGTTGCGAGCGGCATAATACAAGACGCTTTAGGTGTAGCGGACACGCGCAACTTGTTCGAAATCTGCGTTCGACACATCAAAAACGCTAAGTTCCGAAATTTTCGCCTAACGTATTCGCGGGCGGCGGCACCCTTCGCGCGCTGCGGCGGCGTCGGCGCTGCACCCCGACCCTCTCGGGCGGCTTCGACACCAGCGGCGATCGTGATTTGACTCGTATGAAACTTAAGACTCATTCGTATTGCGGGTGATGGAAATTATTGAAAGAGCTGTGTTGGGATGCATTCGACTTTAGCTTCATGGGTCAAAGCTTGATAATAAAGATCGTGTCTTACCTTGAAATATTTCGAAAAGTACAAGTCCTATTCGCTCGCACAACTATCATACTTATCATTTTGACTGTGTCAATATTCAATTTCTGCTACTTTGCAGCTATGAAGTTCAAGTCATTATCTTAGGTATATTATATTCTTCCCAGTTTCATATATCCTTCTACCTTAATTTAGAAAAATTGTACAAAGTATATATCTGTAACTTAGAAATTCGAAGAGTTCTCGCGTGTGTGTGTGTTTGTGTGTGTGTGAGTGTTTGTGTGTGTGTGTGTGTGTGTGTGTGTGTGTGTGTGTGTGTGTGTGTGTGTGTGTAAAAGACGATATGTTACCATCTTCCGAAATGAAGGTTGCATGGTTCGTCGGTTTTTAAGTTTGTGTGTGCAAGAAAGTAATAAATGGTACCATCTTGGGAAAGGAAGGTTGCATGGTTCGTCGATTTTTAAGTTTGTGTGTGCAAGGAAGTAAGAAATGTTGCCATCTTGCGAAAGGAATGTTGCACGATTCGTCGGTTTTTAGGTTTGTGTGTGCAAGGAAGTAAGAAATTTTACCATCTTGTGAAAAGAAGGTTGCAGGATTCGTTGGTTTTTGAGTTTAAGCATGCATGAAATGTAATACATATAGTAGAAATATAGAAGAAAATGGCGCTTGTCTGCTATAGTTTGCTTAGTATTGTAAGAAATGTTGAATAGTTGTCATAATTTAGCTTTCAGATTGGCCAGCTCTTGTATGTAAAATGAATATTTGTGTGTGGGGCTGGCTGGAATGGCGGTTTGGAGGGTGATGTGGAAGAGTGTAGAGGGTGAGAGAGGCCATGTATAGAGTTTCTAGCCTTCTGTTTGCTCCCTCTCTAAGTTTCTCGCTTCCGTAATGTTCAGCTCTTGTGTTTAAAATGAATATTTGTGAGTGGGGAGGTGTGGAATAGAGGGTTGGAGGGTGAGGTTGAATACTGTGGAGGGTGAAAGATGCCATGCCTATGGGATCTATCCTTCTGATTGGCGGCTCTCTAGGGTTCGCCGCTCTCTGCTTGGCCAGTTCATGTGTGTAAAATGAATATTTGTGGGTGGGGAGGTGTGGAATGGAGGGTTGGAGGGTGAAGTGGATGGAAAATGGAGGGTGAGAGATGCCATGCCTATGGGGTCTAGCCTCCTGATTGATCGCTCTCTAGGGTTCGCCGCTCCATGCTTGAGAGTATATGCTGAGTCATTTAGGGTTGATGTGGGCCTTGCGCAGCTAAGTAGGGTTCAGTCTAAAAGTTCGGAATTGAAATTTGAATGAATAGTGGGGAGGGTGTCGGGGGTGGAAGCCAGTGCAGTTCTCATAATGCCCTGCGGCACTTCCGATGAGTCATTTCTGGTCGGAGTGGGGCTTGCGCTGCTAATTAGGGTTCGATAATTGAAGGGCTTGGAGCAATAACAAGGTTTGTCGAAAATCATGAATGTTGGGAAATCGACTTCAAAGATTTACCACTTCAAACTGCTGTATCTAAGCCATTTGACAACATATCAACAAGCTGTTTTGAGCAATATGTACCTTAAAATTGTCTTTAACGTAATTTGTAAATTTCTCAATCCGAAAGATGAAATTATTATTATTTTTTACACATTTCACTTCATATCATGTTTTTGCAACGCGAATTCTCCGTCATTAGTATAATTTCTGGTGCAATAACAGGTTATGTCGACAAATAGTCCGCTCAATAATTAATTATTATTAAGTTTTAAACCCGGACATCTACTATGACAAGCAAATTTTTGCACGAAAAGCTTTGAAATAAACTAAAGAATATATGGTAGAAATTCTAACAAAATGCGATATGTGGAAATAATTAAAAGTTTCAATTTAGTTTTGAGAATACGACCAACAGCTATGCCTAACGAGTTTGTTTACATTTCAAGGACTGGCGGAAATACGATTTATCTGCTAGAATCACAGGGGAAAATTACCGATTAAAAGAAAAAGATATCGATTAATATATTTATTATATGAACTATGTACATGTCGATTTTGGAAACAAAAAAATAAAATTTTAGACAATAATTAAGTGTGATCGATAACAACCCCGCACTGAATCAAGGCCACGCCCATAATGCATAGGCGATGACTGAGCGAAACGCTATACGCACCACCTATACCTATCCTTAGATACGCACGGTCGTAATTTGTACCACAATAATCAATGATTTAAACATATTTCCCCATGTTGGAATTTATTAGGATCTTTACTGTAGTTTAGTAAGGTGTTCACGTACAATATTCTGCCAAAAAAGGTCTGCCATAGTAAATGTCCGGATTCATGATGAATTTTCCCGTATTTTTGACTGGCCTAAACGTGTTTTCTAGCGGCTGCAATACCACGCATATATGATATAAGTTATTGCACCAAACTGTTTATATTACACAGTTCGAAAACGCGCATGATTTAGCATGCAGAAGGTAAGTTATGTCAACAAACCTCATTATTGCATTGACTTTAATACGCAGTTTGAAAGAAAGCAAGAGCATTGTATGTCGTCATACCGGGATATTGCATTAGAGATATGGACGAAATCTGCCGTGGGAACAATAACATGTTATGTCGATATAACTTTCTTTTGCGAAATGACGCTCAAAAATATTCAGATCTGCACAAAATTCACAGGGTAGATAGATTACTGTCTTCCGAACACGCTGGCATGCTGTTTCGCAAGACACCGGTATGTCGACTTACCTTATATAATATAATTCATAAATTCTAATTATTATTTATTAATATAATATAATTGATATGACCTAATTAATTTAGCTAATTAGCGTGACCCAATTAATATCACCTAATTAATATGACCTAATTAATATGCCCTAATTAATATGACCAAATTAAGATAACCTTGGCCATGGCCTTGACCTTGACCCCGATGACGTTACTGGTCACGTGATTGATGGTTAAACCAGCAGTCTGTAACTACTGGCGCTGGCGCTAAAACAGTTTAGATAAAGACGCAATTATTGGTAACTGCGCAATAATTTTGAACCGTATTTCGTATTGGCGCATTAAAGCTTCTGTGTAATTGGAAGTAGCAACACGAGTTAGCAAGTCACGAACAAAGTAGGCTTACTCTTATAGCCTATAGGCTACAGGGCTTTCTAAAGAAATTTGTAGAATTGCACGGCCAGGAACTTGTTGAATGAGACTTTGTTTTGCGAAAATGTCTCGTCCTTTCAGAAAATTTGCCCGAGAAATGTTGCAAGTCGGCAACGAAAAAACCTGATGACCTTTTTTACTGCACATGACTGCTTTTACAACTGCGCAAATGCATTTACAACTGCACATTTTGTGTAGAACTGCACGTTAAAAACCCTGATAGGCTACCAGTGATATTTTCGTGAATAAGAAGTAGAATAAGAATAATAATTAGGCCTATTGTATTTTCGTTCAGCAGAAGTAGAAGTAGAATAAAAATTATTTTAAGAACGAGAATAGAATAAGAAGTGGAATTAAAACCTTCAGAAGTGAATAAGAATAAGAAGTATAATTATTTTAAGAACGAGAATAGAATAAGAAGTGGAATTAGGACATTCAGAAGTGAATAAGAATAAGAAGTATAAATATTTTGAGAACGAAAATGAAGAAACTTCTGATTTTTATGGGCCGTATTTTAGTCATGTGAGGAAGCAGATTAGTCACAGAACAAAGAGACGTTTTACCTGTATTTCCGGGGTCATAATTATGGCTCTAAACTAGTCTAAACCGGTTTGGAGTTAGAGGCTATTCGAGGTCAATCCACGCAAGAACCTTGAAGCTATTGATATGCAAATGTGGGTGATGGGATGAGGAAACCAGGGTCGACTGGCAGGGTCACCATTGGAGTTAGGTAAGAACCGTAAGATATGATTGGCCTGTGAATAAGTAGAGACAAGATCGAGTCAGGCACGTGAGACTGAACAGAGGCAGTCCGCTGGCAAGAAAGACTGTTTAGCTGTAGCTGGCTATGAAAAGGAGGGTGGTTATCTCTGGTGTAAAGAAGAGCATAAGATTGCCTTTGGAGAGAGAAACCAACAGAATTCTCTGGCCAGGACCTGATTTAACATCCAGGGTGAAATATATCAGGCTTGAACAATTTCTGTCACAACATATTTTGAGGGCAAAGAAGGAAACGGACCACTTTGTTTAATCTGAGGTAAAAAAATAAGCCGTAGAGTTTACAGTTACAAAACATTCTCGTTGATAACATGCTTTGTTTGTCACCTTTATTTAGTTATGTAAAATCCTCTTAGTAGCCTACTATGTGAATAGTCGTCCAACTTCTAATTCTGATTCATTCACATTACAATATCGCACTTTGGGATGTTTAGTTCTTTGTATTCATAGCCAGACTAGTGTTATCAAGCGTTCTAGCAAATGATAGACTGAGCGGACCTTTGGTATGATAGCGGGAATCTATCCCGCATCCTACCTGATGTTCTGCTCTTCACGCCAGTTGAGTTATGTTATCATTTTTCTATGGATCCCCCACATGCATAGCAGGAACATTAATTCCCTCGGCCCGTAACCTGGGCTTGCAGGTCACAAGTCCCTTCTTTATCATGAGACACGGATGCCATCGGCCTTCTGGCAATGAAAACCATGTATTCGACAAAATTGGTCCCAAGCCTGGAGTTTAATCACCAGAAAAGCACCCACAAACTTGAAACTTTATAACTTTATATCATAGACTGAAATTCCAAGCTTCTAAAAGTGTCATCACGCAGAAAGCATTAGGTCTATCATCGTGACTATAAATAAGCTAAATTGGCAGATTGCAAGAGCGAGAAAAACTGACAAGTGCACGGATAAGTAAAATTATGTCTAAACTCTAACTGGAAGAAGAAGTGAAATTATCTGAGAACTGGAAGTAGAAGTAGAAGTAAAATTGCTCTAGTAGAAGTGAATAAGAACTAGAAGTAAAATTATTTGAGAACTAGAAGTAGAAGTGGAAGTAAAATCCCGTCAACAGATGTGAATAAGAACTAGAAGTAAAATTATTTGAGAACTAGAAGTAGAAGTGGAAGTAAAATCACGTCAACAGAAGTGAATAAGAACTAGAAGTAAAATTAATCTAAGCACTAAAATATCACTGTAGGCTACTTCGTTTAAACGTTTCTGCTGATAGATCTATACGAAAAACTTATAACATGCGCGTTCTGAGTATATTGCAAGTGGTTATAAACTAAAATGTTCATCAACCTAACCTAACTCTTTCAGTTCCTGCATATGATTATTAGCGCAACGGCAAATTTAAAAGGACGACCCCAAACATGACCTTCTTCGCTACCCTTATGTTCGACATACTTTTCTAAGACAATAGAATTTAAACTATAACTTAGACGAAATTTGATCGAAACAGAAGACTTTTAAAGAGATTCACAAAATTACACTGCAAAGCTATAATAGAGATCATCAACTGAATCATGTGCTTTTTATTGGCACCGTTGCCAGACAGCCAAAATATATTATGCCTGATCATTTGCAAACATCACTGACATCAGGCGATGGCCTTCTGCTTTCATTTAGCGCCATTTGTTGCCAATTGACGATTTTTTCACCACAATTGACTTTAAACTGCAGATCGGTGGTGGTGGGTGGTGGTGGTGGTGGTAGTGGTGGTGGTAGTAGTGGTGGTATAGCCTATATGACACATTTATTTTCGGGCTGGGCCTGATAAACTCGAATTCAATTTGTAGAAACGCGTTCAAACGGTATAGAATCGGTCAAATCGAGTAATGTCTTTAATTAATATTACCTGTGTTAGAAGTAAAGCATCAGATTCCGGATGTGGCGTTAGAGCGAGTATTTTAAATTCGATTTTAATGTGATGCCCAACACTATAATTTAAGCGTATACATCATCTGGCAATAGTCACAATATACCCACAGGCCTAATTATGTCGACTTCTGCGCATCTAGTCTAACTCTAATATTCACTTCACGTCTTTGCATTGTCATTTTCTCTCTTTATTTTTCCTCTGTTTTTTTTCTATTCCGTATTCATTCCTGTCTTTCCTAATATCGAATCAAGGCAACTGTCCAGAATATTCGCGTCTCTCGCACAAGAGTATTTTATGGTATTTTATGGTATCCGGTATTACGATACCATTCCAACAAAATAATAAACTAAGCACGATATTGCGGTGGGAAAAGCATATATAATATTATCAGTGACAAATTTTATTTTGCTCTATGTATGATGCACAATCATTCTTACTTTGTAATCGTAATCTTCAAATTTCTAACTACGTTGTGGTAAAAAAAACCTTGTTTTGTCAGATATTTCTGACCTACGTTCACGCTTCTACCACTGTCCATTTCTACCACTACCTAGCTTAACGTTAATCTTTTATACCCTTCATGGGCGGAGTTTATCAGAGGCTAGGGGGGCTAAAGCCTCCAAGAAGCACCACAGTCATGTTTTTACCGTGTAAATGGTCTATTTTTCGGACTTAGCCACCCAAGGACTTCCAACTGACGACTAAAAAAAGAAGGTCATCAACTTTTTCGGCCGGGAAATACATAGTAAGTTTCATGAGATTTGAACTTGACGACTAAAAAATGGTCATCAACTTTTTCCGGCCGAAACAAAAAAAAATTTCGGCGCCGCGCCTTCTGGACCAAGTTTTTAGCCCGCCCCCCCAAAAAAACCCAAACTCCGCCCATGATACCTTTATATCATTGGCATCTTGTAATATCGAAATTGATGCGAGTCTAAACCAAGCAGGGAGGCATCACGGCCCAGAACCGCCAAACAGGACTTTGTTCACTGCAGTTCGACTTTTTCGATGTGGACTTTCACCCGATTTTTAATCCTGAAAACCCAGGAATAAGGGTGACAGTTCTTTACTGCATGGACCTACGCTGGAGCTCACCTTTTAAGACCACACGACTACCAAGCTTCAATGCATGCCTCTAAAAGTTGTCGAAAAGGTACGCGGATATGAGTACATCACTAGATTCAGACGTTTTCAAATGAAACTGACGAATGAGGATCTAACTATTTTTCTTAGTTATTATCTAGTTTCTCGTTTATTACTATAGTGACCGCACGTGACTCGCTAACACGTGCATAGCTCGTTAGGAGTCGTAGGTTAGTGTTACGAATTTAGACACATTGGAATTTCTAGGCTTGCATCCTATGCTTGTACCCCCCTTCTTTCTCTCTCTCTCTCTCTCTTTCTCTCTCTTTCTGTCTCTGTCTGTCTCTCTCTGTCTCTCTCTCTGTCTATGTCTCTGTCTGTCTGTCTGTCGCTGTCTCTCTGTCTTTCTCTCTCAGTCTCTGTCTTTGTCTGACTCTGTCTCTCTATCTGTCTCTCTCTGTGTCTCTGTGTGCCTCTCTGTCTCTGTATATGTCTATTTATCCGTTTGTCTCACTCTGTCTCCGTCTCTGTCTGTCTCTCTGTCTCTGTCTCTGTCTCTGTCTGCCTGTCTCTCTCTTCTGACTGTCTGTCTAACTGCCTGTGTCTCTCCCGCTCACATGTTTTGTCGTTTATATCATGTCCGGATCTCGATTATCTCGCCCACTGTTTGATAGGAATGGTCATTGCCCACTGCTCCCCACCCGGAATCTCTCAAGTCATCGTGATGCCGTTGTTTGATATTCGGGTAGAATTTCGACCTTCACTTCGCAGGTATACAGCGATTATGTCTCGCTCAATGCCGTCTTACTTTCTTAACTGTGGCTGAACTGGGAGCGCCTCTGAGCAGCTATATTGAAGAGGAGCTATATAATTTCTCGGAATTCTCGGAAAGAATGAACGAATGTCATTTGTTTTTCCAATTGAATCCTCCACGCCCTGCCCTACCCCTCCAAACTTCCCAGACGAGACTCCGACTACGACGCGATCAATTTCGTTAATCCAGGGCTACACTAGGAATACTGTTTGTTCAAAGTGAAGGCAGGACGATACACCGCACGGCATTGCACAACGTTACCAGTAACATCTGACCAATCAAACTCCGTTTCGCAGATCTCTCACGTCTTTTTTTCTTTTCACGTGCTGGGCTTGGAGCGCTATTTAGTAGGTTTCTTGAAGGAATGCTATATAAGTTTGTAGCTTGAATGAATGAATGAATGAATGAATGAGTGAGTGAATGAATGAATGCAATAAAAATAAGGGTAAGGACCAGATTGCGCCGATCGCTGAACTCCTCGCAAGAAATCAAGCAGTTGCACTTAGTAGAACTTTGTCGCCAGGGCGATAAGGTGGGCTGTGTTGGATGTATGTATTGGGATAGGTAGCCTAAGTAGGAAGACAGACAGACACACAGACAGACACACAGACAGACAGCCAGACAGACAGACAGGCAGAGAGAAATAATCAGTAAGACAGATAAAGTTTCTGTGGATATATTATAAACTATGCAGCCACTTCATACAACGACAATTGGGTTAAATGAGTTCGTCCCCCATGTATTAAATTTTACGTTCTTATAGTAAAACAGATTTCAAAATAAGCTGATGAGGAATATAGATTTACGACCCCACCCCGTCAGTCTAGTACGTTAAATACTGCTATTATCTCAATGAATTATGCATTATATTTATGATAGTAATATCGTTATCATTATCATTAGTGGTGGCGTCGTTGCCTTGAAGCCGAGGTTCGAATCCACCTCGCCGCGTAAGGACCTTGGGCAAGTCCCTCACTCACAATTGCTCAGCGCTTCGGCGTGAAACTCAGATGCAGTGCCCGCTCTGCATTCGGGAGCTTGAAGGGGCGCTATAACAAGTGCACATACAAACAAACAAACATTATCATCATCGCTGTTAAGGTTTTTCGAATAATCACAGTGACAACTATATCAGCAGCAACAGTAGCAGTAGCAGTAGTAGTAACAGCAGCAGCAGCAGCAGCAGCAGCAGCAGCAGTAGTAGTAGTAGTAGTAGTAGTAGTAGTAGTAGTAGTAGTAGTAGTAGTAGTAGTAGTAGTAGTAGTAGTAGTAGTAGTAGTAGTAGTAGTAGAAGTAGTAGTAGTAGTAGTAGTAGTAGTAGTAGTAGTAGTAGTAGTAGTAGTAGTAGTAGTAGTAGTAGTAGTAGTAGTAGTAGTTGTAGTAGTAGTTGTAGTAGTCGTGGTCGTAAATTATATCAAGATGTATTATCTTTATAATATCTTGACCATAATGATCATTTACACTGAGATAACATAATTGTGAACTCAGTAATTAATATTTACCGTGAGCATGTTTTTTATGATCAGATATGAGCATCTATTTGCTTCCCTTATCTCCTGACAGTCTTATTACACCAATTATGCGTAGGTCAAAATACTGATAGTGCAACTGACGCCAATTTTAACATTACAATATACAATGACTACACGATGTTCCAATAACTAATGACTAATGAGGCATTTCTAGGGCTCGATAATTTTACTAGATCCTCATTGCACCTGGCATAATCGTAATCGTAATCCCAAACTCGAAATTTCTAAACCGCTACTCGAAAGCTAAACGCGGGGCACCAGCTTATTCACGAGCGCGGCATAGCAGCTGCCATAGAGGATGCCAGTGTGCGACTTTAGATTGCATTTAGTAAACTGAGAGGTCAACGCATAATTTCTATGAAGCTTCTAAGCACACCTCGAGTTGCATTTTCCACGGACTTGTCGAAGCACGGATAAGATCAATGCAGACAAACTCCACTCATTTCAACTGTGTTAACCAGCCATTTATTCGATGTGGCTTCTAAAAAAACTGTTGAGTGTGATACCAATTATAATTTGTGGTCGCGTGGTTGTCGCAGGTGAAAGACCGTGCCAATATCTTTTGAGAATCTTTCAAAACGCAGCAAAAGCTGCAATAGATTGATGACTGTCTGTTGCCCTCGACAATGGATAAAATGATGCTATTTTGTTGCTCCCTCTTGTCTCTCTTATAAATGGCGTGTAGCTTACGTTCTAAAAGTACGACCTGGTGGCTGATCGGTAACGCGCTCAGGGACATACATTTAACTTTAACTTTAACGTTCTAAAGCTGGATTTTTAAAGTCGTAGAAAGTTTTTCCCATCGCACTGTTGGAACTTTTTGTGGAAGATGGAAGTAACGAAATAAGAGCAAATATTTCTGGTAAATACGCAAAAGCGAATGGGAAAAGCGATGTGTGTTGATGAGCCTATAGCAATATTCGGCCTTTGTGAAGATTCTGCAAAGGACCTACTACATTCTACAGCCTGAGAATGCCAAAGCGACCGTTCCATTGGAGGCATCAAAAATGCCGCTCTGGTCCACCTGCAAAATTCTACCCTTTATAGGCGTTTAAGAAAAGCAACATCATATTGCAGTTGTATCCTATTGTATCGTATTGTATTGTATTGTAGGCCTACGTGACTGAAATTGGCTCACTCAACTGTTAAGTTGGGCAACTGAAGACTGACCATAGGCCTACTCTTGCATGATTCTTCTTCGAATGTCAAGCTGTTGCAACGAAGAACATCCTCCAGTCTTCGTCTCTCTTCGGTGATATAATATAGTAGTATACGTAGCCTATGCATGTGCGTATGTTTGTATGTTTGCATGCATGTATGTATGTGTGTATGTATGTGTGCACTTGTTATAGCGCCTTTTCAAGTCCTCTACTCAGAGGCGCTCCCGACTACAGAGCGGACACTGCACGCCGAAGCGCTGAGCAATTGCGAGTGAAGGACTTGCCCAAGGTCCCTACGCGTCGACTTGAGGTGGATTCGAACCTCGAACCTTCCGGCTTCAAAGAAACGACGCCACCACCACACCACCGCGTCCCACAATTTTAATTTATAGTATTTGGTGGATAGACAGATGGCAGAAAGACGAGCAGATGCACGGATGGACAGTTTGGCTGACAAACGGACGCATGGAATGATGGGTGTATACCACTGCACGTGTATCATGGATGGTCTTTCTAACTTCTTGGTCTTTCTTTTTTTCCATTTTCCGCAAGCGTTAGAAAAACTATTCTCTTTGATTGTGGTTTTGTGCTGTCAGGTCGAGAGCGCCTCTGATGAGTTTGTCTTGAAGTGGCGCTATTCAAATTCGTGATTGCGATTAAGGTGATGGTGATATTTATTTGACAGACGTCAATTGCAGTGGAGTAGGCTAAGTTTATCATTCTATTGGTCATTGTTCTGATTTTGTTACCCGACATTGCTGAATTTTTAGATTAGAATAGCATTCGGAGTCGGTTTGGACAAATTTGGTCAGGTGTCACGTAATGTGTGTGTGCGTGTGTGCGTGTGTATGTGTCACACTCCATTGCCTGCCTTCCTCAACCATCAAGGTGAGTTTGATAATGCCATAACCACTTGCGGGAACCATGCTGCTCCATCTTCAAGCATAGCTGCATAGATGATTGTAGAAACATTCTTTCCGTGTCCTGACGAGTACTTTACTTCCTTGCATCATGCACATGAAAAGCCAGTGTTGCGACTTTTCAATGACTTACCCATTCACTAAGTTGAGAACTGAAGGCTCTTTAACTATGGACTCTGTTGGGCTGTTTACATCTCCTGATATATAGTAGGCTACCTTTGTGCGGATATCATGGTTGGGCGCCATATTGATGCTCCGTGTAACTGCATGTAGTGCGTGAATTCAGACTGCTTCTAAAACTGTACTATACAGGGCATAATGGGGTGTGTAAGATCCTATATATATACACACACATATATATATATATATATAGGCTACATGCATGTATGTAACTTACAATAATGTAGTGTCCTCTCCGATTTGCGAATCGACTTGATCTCCTAGTACCCCGGCAAGGACTACCATGGCCCAAAACCGTGACTTTGTCATTGTGGTGGGTCCTTCTATGTGGAATGGCCTATCTACCACTGTCGCAGTAAGATCGTAGGCCTACTGGGAGCGTGTCATGTTCAGCCTTTGGCTGCTTGGAGTCTTTCTTATTTCTTCATGACTGTCACGCTAAGAGCGTCTTTGAATTCCTAGTAGGCATAGGCCTACATCAAGAGTCACTGTGGAAATTCCCATAATTAATTATTCGACACGATGCGGTGCTTTTAAAGTAATGAAGTTTTTATGTAATGTTATATGGCCATGGATTGGCCACAGGATTTTATATGAATTGCTACATGTATATCAGTTACCAAATCGCAATAATTGGAAAATATAGGTTACCTGTTTCCGCTGTTATTGCAAAGTTGCTTCTTCTTTTTGGAGCAGATCGTTGCCCATGATTACTGTTTTGATTGCATTTTTGATTGACACTTATACCATTTAATACTAAATCGCTTGACAGTCTTTCGTCAACCGTACCAGAAATTGTCACTTCCTGTCTCCATTGTGCTGGCATGCATTTCCTGTCTCCATTGTGCTGGCATGCATTTCCTATCGCCATTGTGCTAGCATGCATTTCCTGTCGCCATTGTGCTGGCATGCATTATTTTCCTGTCGCCATTGTGCTGGCATGTATTCCAAATCTTCTCGCGATCCTCCTGCTTCGTCAGAGTCTAGAGAGGTACTATTTGCACGTGATATTATAATAGTATATCAACTAGATATTATCTAGGTGTAAGTTACGTTTGTAAATGTGCACCGATGACTTAGTATATCACGCTTTATCATTGCACAGTTTCTGGTATGGCATGTTGGTGGACGTAGATCTCTAACGTTGTAGTAGCGGCTAAGTAGCCTAACACTTGCAAGTTCAAGCGCTGATCCTTGTTGTACAAGAATTTTTGACCAATTGCTTCGTGTAATAATTATGCTTACAACACCATTGCATAGAAGAATAGATCTATCGTGTGGGCTATAAATAAAAACATAAATACAACATATTTCTTGAAAGAAGACATACAGTTTTCAGCTTCAATGTGAAAATGTAAGGTGTTTTATTTCTTAGATAATATGAAGATGCAATTATGAAAGCAGACGATCTTAATAGTTCGCAGATGCAATTATCTAAGTCGCCTGATGTATCCGTTCCTTCAACAAAGACTGCACAGTTAATCGGGTCTTCCGGGTCGCTGGCCCACGCGCATGGAACAGTCTTCCATCGCCCATACAGAAGATAACAAGTTTGTGTGCCTTTCATGCATTTCCTGTCGCCATTGTGCTGGCGTGCATTTCCTGTGTTTTTAAAAACAGTCATGACTCTACTTTATATCGACCTCTAACGCTAACAGTTGAGAGTATGTGTGTATAGAGCATCCTAGAAGTAGCTTTCAACTGACGATGATAGAAATGGTCGCAAGTAGATTATACAGATAGAAATACAGAAACGGGATAGAACGTTGACTGAAAGATTTGTGGTAGGACCTCAAACAGTTTGGCGTCGACATCCAAATTTCCCGGTTTGAGAATTGGTGGTTAGGTCACTCTGCTAGGCCTATAAGTTCGCATTAGGCCACTTTTCAGAATACAAACTACTAACATAAATTCTGTTCATTTCACTGGAAAAGGTGATGAGAGATTTTCTTCCATATTTTGACGGTGTAGTGGCTTATTGAAGCTGTTCGATATCGAACACAATTCGAACTAATGAACCACTGATTATGTCTTACAGCAGATGTGTATAATATTAATCTAAACAGTTATATCGCATAATCGCACATAGCAGAACATTTTACATATTAATGCGACAAATCTAGCTACGTGTTGTACCGTTCATTCCGATCATTTTTTTAATCTATAAAATCCTATATATACTTTCATCGGGAGTCATCAGGCCTTGCAAGATTTGCTATGCTATTACTAACGTTAATACCGCAGTTTTGCAATCGCAGGGTGCGGGTTGAACGCGACTCCGCCTGCTTTAGCAAAATGCTTCGCTCAACCAGAAACCTATAAGCCTACAGTTTCATTCTCTTGCTACAGGTCTTTTGTGGTTCCCAGTTCAACGCAAAATGCACAATAATTATAAATGGATTTGTGCAGTTGTAGAAGCACTTCCGTGCAGTTAATAATAGTAGAAACGAGGGTCATTGTCATCCGATTGGGTGTAATTTACCATGTGGGATGAGAAACAAAAAGAAGGGACTGTACAGTTCTAAAAATTCCTTTAAAACGCCATGCTCTGAAGAGTTCGTTTGTTGTATATATGCTGAGCGACGCTGACGAAAGTGGCTCTTCAGACGCAGAATCTTCTTGGTGTTGTTGTTGCTGTTGTTGTTGTCAGTGGCGGCGCTAGGAGGGGGCTGGGGGGCTAAGCCTCCCTACAAGAGGCTCAGCCCCCCTAAAAAAATGACCATCTGAATTATTTTACATTGAAATATCCACGATTTTGGTCAATAACTAAAAAAAAAAAAAAAAGTCGTCAGAAATTTTGGCGGCGAAAATGGAAAATTTGGCCGCGGGCTTCAGCCCCTCCAAAACTGAAATCCTGGCGCCGGCACTGGTTGTTGTTGTTGTTGTTGTTGTGTACAGACTCTCAAAACGAATTTCAACAACAACGAACAGAATCTGACACAGACTACTGTTCGCTCGCTGTGAAATCCGTCTCGAAAGTCGTCAGACTTTTACTTCCGCTGAATACGAGATGGATTTCTAAAAAATAAAATCAAAAAATAAATCAACATCTCAAGATATATGCATACGCTCTTGGCTTTGAAACATTTTGCACGTGCAATACAATAGGGTTAGGTTTACACGTGGAGCTTGTTTATTTAGGTCTTGATACAGTGAAAGGAAATTGATATTGAAACATGGAAGAAGAAAACATCAACATTCAGTAGTACCTATACAGCAGTACAAGTAAATGAATGTGGGTAACCTACGTCACGCGTGTGCATACTTGTATGCCTGGACGCCTGCCAGTATGTATGTAGGCCTACGCGTATATATTTTTTCGCCTATGCAAGTATGCATGTAGGGTCTACACATTTATGTATGCATGTCTGTATGTGTGAATGTACGCTTTTATGTATATACTTGCATGCATGTGTGAATTTATGTATGTAAATGCATGCATGCATGTATGTAGGCTATGTGTGAATGTGCGATTTTATGTACATATGCTTGTATGCATGTGTTAATGTATATATGTATGTAAATGCATACATGTATGCGAGTGTGTATTAATGTATGTGTATACTAACTGGTACAACTTCGCAGGCGCTTAGAAGACGTAGCATTAATTAATTAATTAAAAACATTACTGTGTAGATGCATTGATGCATACACATGCATTTAATATATGCAAGTAGGCCCACATGTATTTGCTACTATGTATGCATAATATAATAGCTAAGTAGGCCTAACTAGCAATGCAACTTCAGAACAGCGTCATCATGCAGACATTTGAAGGTTTGTATAATTGATAGCATATCATAATAGAAGGACAAAGGCCAAGATTTGATCAAATTCACATAATTTTAATCTTATAGGTCAAATAGTTAACCACTGTAGAATCTCAAACCTAACGCATGTATAATATACAGGCCTATTGTGCAGCCGCAATTAGCAGTAAAGACCAGAAAGTCAAAATACTTCAACGAAACCACATCATGCTATAATCCTATAAGTCTATAGCATAATTATAGGATAACCCCCAGGGGGAAGTTTTTGCAGAATTGGCAATCGCCAGTAGCCTACAATACGCTACTTGGGCAATGCAGAATGTCGAACCTCGTGATTGACAGATGACGTCGATAAAAGGAGTACCAGCAATCAATCAATCAATCAATCAATCAATCAATTAATCAACCAACCAATCAATCAATCGTAATTTATAACACGCCCCTTCAAGGGACCATGCACTGCACGTTACTGCACGTAGACTTGTCCCCGGAGTCAGTTGCTAAGGAATCACACCAACTGACTTAGTGTCTTAACGACTGATTTAGCGACTTAGTCGACTATAGCCGTAGTAATTGAGACCCACGTATTGTGAAGGCGATGTTTGTCTATGCGAACAGACTCAATTAATTATCAGTTAAAGGTTTGCGTGACGTAGTGCGACGCTACATCCACCGATCAGAGACCTACTATTTAGAAAAGAACGGGAAATCGTGGTCACAGTTGTGTTCGTAATCTCCAAACTTCTAAAGTTCCACTCGCAAGCCGAGAGTAGGACACCAGTTTGTTCACGATCTCTCGAATGCAGACTGTTACTAAGCCATACGCTGTTAAACTGTTAGTCGGCTGCTTTGCAGACAAAAAGAGCCTTTTGAACCGCGATTAAAAACATAAGTGAATGTATTAGGACTAAGTCAACGAAATCACTATAGCTGTCGGTAGGGGTATACCCTAGCCTAGAAGCACTTTTATGCAGCTAGAAATAATTGTAAAAAGAGGTTATTTTCATACGACTGTAAGTAATTTAATCGTATCGTATCGTAATCTCGAGACTTCTACAGCGCCCACAAAATCCAAGTCGCTGGAACCAGCTTATTCTCAGGCGCAACTTATGGTGGAAAAGGTGGGAAATGGTTAGGAAAAGAATGGGTTGTCGTTGTACCAAGAATTCATATATTGCAGGCTGTCTGTTCAGTTGGTATAATTAAGATTTATGTAGGCTATTTTGTAATCTGAGTTCCTGTAAATTGTTTCAACTGCATAATGGTATACCGGTACTGTAACCGGTTGCTGTGTGTCATCCGGATTGTTGATTAAACGGAAATTATTATTCATTTTAAAAATTCTTAGGAGTATGTACTAAATAAGAGAGGTCGACATTGTAAATAGCGGCCAGATTTTCATGAAGGAAATAGGATCCGAACGCACGACGAGTTTGGAATAGATGAGAGAAAAATGACTCCAAAACACTCCCTCGGATATACAGTCGAGTGCTCCTATAATAGAAGATGGTCGAGAGAACGACCTACATGTATACACGGAACTAATGTATACCGATACGTAGAACAGAGAGAAGCAGACTAGTGTCATCATAGTTGAAAACACGAGTAGAATTTCACACCTACATGTAGGTGGAAATGACAAAAGACGTGCTATGTCCGTCCCTCTGTCTCTGTGTCTGTCTGTAGCTGTGACTGTGTCTGTGTGTCTATCTCTGTCTCTGTCTGTCAGTCCCTCCCTGTCTCTGTCACTCTGTCTCTGTCTGTCTTCTATCTGTCTGTTTCTCTGTCTGACTGTCTGTCTGTCTGTCTGTCTCCGTCCATACACACACACACACACACACACACAGGTTAACGTGGTATTTCAGGCTACTCAGACGCCTTACCTATTCACCTAAGTATCACCGTGTATTCCGCTAAATTATTCATTTGCTGTTACAATTAACTGTTAACTCTACCAGTTTAACTATCGAAAGTATAATGTGATACATAATAATATAGTATCATATTATATCTGCAATCCAGTAGGCTTAGGCTTACTACTTCGTGAAATCTTTATTTAAGACTCACTTTGTAGATGCCAAGTTTGCAGCTTAGGAAAACAGTGTCCACCGCGTTAAGTGATATCTCGAAGATCTTTCCTATATCCACCACTAAAGGATGGTGCCTTGGAAGACCTGTATAGCTAACACCTTTATCACGACAAAGAATTTTTAGAATAACAACCAAATTACACAAAAATAGAAACTAAAAATTGAAAACACTAGACGATATAAAAAATGTTCCAATTATAAATTGTAAAATATACAATAATAATTATTTTACTTATAATACATATAATATGTTTATATAAATATATATTTATATCTACATTTGTAAATGTTATTATAAATATAATATTATCATAATAGGCTTATTTTAAAGTATATGGCAGCATAACACACAATAACATACAATCAAATATCTGCAATTCATTACTACTTTACGAAACTTTAATCTTTACTACAACCGGGGGGAAATCTACTTCTCGTCCGTTACCACAAAAACCTATAAACCACAAAAGACATATATGCAGCATATATTACGTCTGGCGTTAAGTGGTATCTCAGGCGTCTGCATCGTGACCCGGCTTCTGTTCGCGACCGTCGTCGTCCCAATGTCCGTCAATCCGATACCTCACCGTCGGTTGATTAATTCGTGCTTCGGTGGATAGAGTTTCAGTTGGTCGTGGCAATTCAACCCAAAGACCTTGTTCTGCCCGCTTACTCACCCCACCCCACCCTCCCCAACATCCCCCACCTTCCCCAACATCCTTCCCCCTCAGACTCTCCGACGCGTGATGTAACGACGTAGAGTAAGGTAATGCAATGCGATGGGTAGCGCTGAGTCGTGACGATGGAACTGTACAGACTGAAGGCCGAACGGACGACGGTGTCACGATATAAAGTCACCCCGAAACAGAGTTTCCACCTCCTGGCTAAGAGGGGCTGGGGGGGAAATTTATTCTGGAACAGATCCGCCGGAAGAATCTGTTTTGAAATAAAGCCTCCGGGAGACCTTTGGGCGGGGGAGGGGGGTGGGAACAGACCTGGATTAAGAAATGTGGGATTTGAAATATACTAAAAATTTTTAAAAAAATCGGAAACAATTTTTTCCACATGTGTGGGGGGCCCTAAAGTGTTGAGGCCCCCTGTTCGGCCGAACATGTTGAACATGCCTTAATCCGGTCCTGGGTGGGAACTCTGTCACGCGACACCGACATGGCGATCAGGATACGACACCGGTGTCACTTGATATTCTATCCCACCCTGAAAGCTATCCGGGGGATGAATTAATCTATCCCCTCCCGGATGGAATTAACCGGTCTATACTATCCCGGGGATAACCATTCTATCCTCTTTTTGAAAAATGCGTATAATTGAAAATTTTATGCTCTAATGAAAATTTAAAGTGACTCTAATTGTTTTTTAAGTGTCCTAAGCAATGTTCAGAGAAAAGCAACTCGAATTTATTTAGTGGCTCTGACTGTTCTTAGGTGTTTTACATGCTCTAAGTGCTCTAAAACTAAAGCAAAACAAATATTCTAGTAGGAATAAACATACATTTTAGTGTCATTGTTAAAAACAAAGCAGATGAAAATTAATCTGCAAAAATAAACACACGAGGAAGTGACTTTTCGACTTCTCTTCATTTGGGGGGATACGATTAATACGGGGTACACTCTATTTCGTGACAACGGCATTTTGCAATTAAGTGACACAACGTCGATAGCGGGAGAGAGGCACTCGAACGGAATATATAGATGGTCGTTTTAACCGACTCAGAACGAATTCTCATCGAAGTCAGAATTTGATATTTGAGCACCGACGATCTTTAGAGACAGTTATAGACAGACGAATAGAGACAGAGACCGACACACATACAAGCACACAGGCACAAGGCGAGAGAGTCAGGATTATGAGGCAGAGGAGGATTAGAGAAGAAAGCAAAGGTAAGCGACACCATCCTGTGTTCCGCTACGGTATCATATAGGGAGAGATATCGAGACATCGGGGCCTTCTGTATTGTTTTGTATCGTAGTGTATAGTATTAAAGTTTTTAGAGAGCCCATCTAATATATAATGTGGAGCGCCTCTGAGGAGTTCTCTTGAAGGAGCGCTATATAAATGTACAATTACAATATATAGGGTGGACCGTTCAGAAGCATTCCCGGTGCGCACTATCCTCAAGAGAAGCGAATAGGTATCGAGAGAGCACTTTAATGAGGAGAGGTATTGCCAGACATAGGGGTATATAAGCAGACAGAGGAGATCTTGGATTGCAATTGATGGAAGTGGTTCCATCTGGTTGTTTGCTCTGACCTGCCTCTCATAATCCTCTCGTCGTTCCCTCTTGTAGTTCCCCTCTCGGTATTAATCCTGCTCTTGATCATCCGTTGCAGTCCGAGATGTGTTTCTTAAATCCACTGCAATTTCAATCATCTTTGGCGACATTTTACTGAATTAACTCCATCCCTCCTGCCTGACGACTCAAGGAATTTAAGAAGATTCAGCCGTCCAATGTGGAAGTGCCTTTCTGTCTGTGAAGTCTGTCGTCTATCAATCTCACACATATATTTCCATGAAATCCCGATTTTGAGCACTCACATTATTGTGATTACTTCACCAGAGGTAGATGTAATCGCAAAGGATTTAGAAAGAAACTAAGGATGGCATTATTCTGGGATGGCTAGTCTTCGTTTTAGAGTCGTGTTGATTGCCGAAAGTGCTGGGAAAGCGAATATACGTTGAAGCGTTGGATGGACACACAGATAAACGATGAATACAGAAGTAATAGTTTCTCAGTTTCTTCAATTTATCTGGACAAGAATAATTGACCATGGTTTCTGAGGAAAGCCATGCCTTCCCAATCAATTCAACGAAGAGTTTGGACGGCCAATGGCACAAAACAATATGTCAGAATTCCAGTCTACTTGGATGTTTTTCTCACAGATATCATTTTGCATCAGCAACACTCACAGCCTCGCCGGAGTGGCGACAATATGATTCTGCCAAGGTGGAAATTACAGTAGCGTCCCAGTCAAACATTTTCCGCCCTCCTAATAAGGGTCATGTCGTCGGACAGGACGAGGTTGGCTGACTCCTTTGTTATCAGGAAAGCAGCCTTGATTTGATCACGCCAAATGATGCCGTTTATGAGAGCACGGACATGGGCGGATGCCCAGGACTTCTTATAGCGCCAATGTAATAAAAAGGCGTGGCACAGGGAGCACAAGAAACGGTGGTGCAATATTGGATAATATTCTTACATACCTAAATATCGAGATGGGGGAGAAGAGATGGGTAGAAAGAGGGGAGAGGGCAGGAGAGAATGAATAGGAAGGTAGAGCGAGTGGAATTGGTCGCCAGCACATTGTGAACAAAGTGATGCCTTTACTGTAAAAAAATAAGGGCGTAAAAAAAATTGATGAGACGCTTGGAAAAACAAAAACGTTGAAAATTGAAAGTGTTGTTGGGTATGGACCTCTGTTTAGCTTGGAAGAAGTTGCATGTTGCTGCTTAGGACACTGTGCCATTATCAAGGATGATCAGTGTCGCCCTCCTCCTTTATCCAGGCTTTGGACAGACACTGCGAAAATACGAGCAGTGGCGTAGTTAGCTGGCAGTTACTGTAATCCGCTGCAACGTATTAATACGAACAATCGATCGATCAGCAAAATGGGAATATTATATGAAATAATAAATTAATGTGGGCAGATTGATTAGCGATTGAAAATTTCATAGGTTGTTGTTCACTTTTACTCAAACTCTCCAACTTACCTGAACAGAAATTCTGGAATAAACAATGAAATCTGATGTAGTTGTCTTGACCCACAGTCTCTCGTAAATTCATGTTCAACATATTTGTTCACTTCAGACAAGACTAGTCAACTGCGTACTTTATGTCAGAAAAAAACTATATGTTAGGTGTATTTGTTAGGCGTTAGATGCATTGGCATACAAACTAAACTAACACTTATGTAGTCTAACATGTAGCCTACATCTAGCTCCGTCACTGGCATCAATAACAAGGCGGTAACTTATCAAGCAATGGCTTCTGATTTTCCAAATCACCAATTTCTATCTACTTGGCACCATCTTACCTGGCTTAGGCCTAATAATTTTCAGCATTGTATGTTCGCTACTTACAGACTTCCCGCATTTCCAAGACATACTTGTCTTAATTTGCCTTCATGTCTAAATGCAGCGCTCTTAATTTTCTTTATTTCCGACCGTGGATCTGCGTTCTTACTTAGAGTATTGCCCAAAAATTATTCACTTACGTAACTACTTTGTCTACACTGATTTTCATATGTTCAAACTCATAGACATGTTTAACTGAATTGACTCGATGTTTCGCACTTTCAAACCTTCCAAACACCCCATTCTCTTATAATTACAACCCATCTTCCTACTTAGTTGATGCATGCAGGCCTACGAGTAATGCTAGCGATTTCTAAATTCGCGTCATCTTTCGTGTGTGACATTTCCACATTCTCGAACTCACCGTGTTTCTCTAAAAGCGAAATGCTCCCTTTCTATACTCACCAGCATCGCTGCTCATCTTCTCGTTTTGCTCCAGCAATCCGATGCGTCCGAGCACCCTCGTTCTTTGTCTCACCTCCATCCGAAGCCTGTCGCCGACAGAGACGACAACGTTGCATGGGTTACGTGAATATCTCTTCGACTTATACTCGAGCGCGTCTTATATGCGGACAGGTTTCTTTGTCACGAATTACAGTCGCTCGGTCCTTTTAACGACGTTCAGAGGACCGAGGGGGGAGTGGGGAGAGGGGTGGAGTTAGTGTAAAGAAAGTCAAGTCGGACGGACCCAGTATCTCAAAAGTTCATCTGTGTGTTACCTGCCAGAAACCGGTTCAGGAGACTGTTCGGTCTGCTGCGATGTTCGAGGATAGCGCGAGTCGACTGAGGGTTCACCGAGTCTTTGGCTCATGGTCACTTGGTCACTGGCCAGCTTCACGCTACTCACTCTCTCCCTCTCCCTCTCTCTACCTTCCTCCCTCCCTTCCTCTGACCGTCTGCAAAGCAATCCATCGACCCACCCACCTGTCCATTCATTCGTTCACATATCCATCCATTGGTGGGCTCTCGCGTGCATTTAAATACACAGGTACATACGCATGTACAAGCATATATTAATGCACACATACATACATACATACATACATACATACATACATACATACATACATACATACATACATACATACATACATACATACATACATACATACATACATACATACATACATACATGCACACATACATGCACACATACATGCATACATACATACATACATACATACATACATACATACATACATACATACATAGGCCTACATACATACAAACATACATACATACATAGATACATACATCCATGCATGCATGCATACATACATGCATGCATACATACATACATACATACATACATACATACATACATACATACATACATACATACATACATACATACATACATACATACATACATACATACATACATACATACATACAATACATACATACATACATACAAACATACATACATACATACATACATACATACATACATACATACATACATACATACATACATACATACATACATACATACATACGCGCATCATTTTAATACATGCATTGCATAGCCTACATGCATAAATGCATAGGCGTACACAATAGATACATCCATTTGCGCATGCACAAGCATAGATACGCATAGACAAATAATTAGACATGCATAAATATGTACACACGCGTAAATCTAACGTTGGTATCACAGTGGGATCGTGCTCGCGTCAGGCGTTCGTCACGACTACTGCCGTGTGTCATGTCTCATGACTTATGTCATGACTCTTGTCGTGCGTCAAGAGTCACCATATTATGCAGCTGTTCGTTTGTTCGGCTGTCTGTCTGCAGCAGCGTCGCAGAGCGCTGAACAGGTGTGATAATCTGAATCAGCGCCGGGCTGTACTTATCTGCAACCAAGATTGCATCGCGCGGCGTAGGGCAATCGGGGGTGCAGCGGAACGAGTGGGTGCTCGCTGGGTGGATGGGGGGGGGGGGGGTGAGATGGCACCCGTTGGTGGATGGGTAGAAAGATGAAGGATGGGTGGGTGAATAGCTGGCTGGATTATATAAATTATGGACTTTTGCTGCGAATAACGGATGAGAAATGGAAGGTGGATAGGTGGATGGACAGATGCGTATAATATCTGGGGTTCGATGGAGATGAGGGTGGGAGTGGTGGATGGGAGGTTGGGCGGTGGATGGACAGGAAGAGTGGATTTAGGAATGGATGTATGGATGTATGGACGTATGGATGGATGGATGGACGGACGGACGGACGGACGGACGGACGGGCGGACGGACGGACGGACGGACGGACGGACGGACGGACGGACGGACGGACGGACGGACGGACGGACGGACGGACGGACGGACGGACGAGCTTACACCTGTACGGATGGACGGACGGACGGACGGACGGATGGATGGATGATGGATGGATGGATGGTTGAATGAAGATAGGGATGAACGGAGGAATAGAGCTACGGATGGATAGAGGGAACGAGGGATGGGAGGAGTTTGGGCAGCGGAAAGACAGGTATAGGAAGAGAAAGAGGAATTGGTGGATAAAGGAATAAAAAGACAAAGCAAGATATGGAGACGCTGATGGACAAAGAAGAATTATACTCGAACTTCTTCTTTGGTTTATCGTTATCACCGAATCTTTATTTATCATTCATTGACAAATTCATATGGTAGATCAGTCAGTCAGTCAGTCAGTCGGTCAGCTAGCCAGTCGGTCAGTCAGTCAGTCAGTTATCCAGTAAGCCAGCTAGGCAGCCGTGAGCCAGTTTAGATGTTAATCAGCCAGTCAGCCAGTCAGACGGTAAATAAATAAGTAAAACGGTATGAAGTCAGTCAAAAGCCAGTTATTCAGTCGCTTTAATTATTTAGCCAGTGAATTAGTGAACAAGTCGGTAAGTCAATCAGTCAGTAAATCAGTCGGTCGGTCGGTCGGTCGGTCAGTCAGTTAGTCATGAAGTGAGAAAGCCAGTCGGTCGGTCAGCCAATCAGTCAGTCGGTCTGTCGGTCAGTCAGCCAGTCAGTCGATAAGTCAGTAAATCACTGAGTCTTTTTGTCAGTCAGTCAGTCGATAAGTCAGTAAATCACTGAGTCTTTTTGTCAGTCATTCAGCGAGTCAGCCAGCCAGTCAGTCAACCTGTCAGTCAGTCATTCAGTCAATCAGCCAGTCAGTCAGCCAGTCAGCCAGCCAGTCAGTTCGTTCTTTACATACATACATACATACATACATACATACATACTTTTTCTTCTTAATCTATATCTTCTTCCGTTCATCCGTCCGTTTGTCCTTCTGTCATAGGATAAGACAACGACTAACGACACTCTTAAGGTTTTAAGCCGGGTGCTTAGCGGTCTTGGATGCAACACAGTCAATGTGCACTGTGTAACGCCGTTGCTGTCTTATCATTCCGGCTTTGGACGGCTTTTTTTATCCGTCTCTCTAACACCAGAACGTGGAAGAAGAAGAAGAAGTTGAAGAAGAAGAGGAAGAAGAAGAAGAAGAAGAAGAAGAAGAGGAAGAAGAAGAAGAAGAAGAAGGAGAAGAAGAAGAAGAAGAAGAAGAAGAAGAAGAAGAAGAGGAAGAAGTAGACGCAGGTGCGACAGTGCGTCTCTGTTTATCAAAGTTGGCACGTGGAAATGAATGGGTTGACATGAAGGAGATGAGCGATCCGAAGGGAGGGAGTGTGTGGGTGTTGGAGGTAGTTGCAACAGCAGTGCCATACATTCGTGGGGCGCGGTGGTGTATTGGGTATGCTCGTTGCCATGCAGCCGGAGGTTGCAGGTTCGAGTCCACTTCAAGCAACCTCGTAGAGACCTTGGGCAAGTCCTTCACTCGCAGATTCTCAACGCATCGGCGTGCAACTCAGATTCAGTGTCCGCGCTGTAGTTGGGAGCGCTTCTGAGTAGATATCTTGAAGGGGCGTTGTAACAAGGGAGCGCTTCTGAGTAGAGACCTTGAAGGGGCGTTGTAACGAATGTGCATACATACATCCATACATACATCCATCCATCCATCCATACATACATACATACATACATACATACATACCTACCTATATACATACATACATACATACATACATACATACATACACACACATACATACACACACACACATACATACACACATACATACATACATACATACATACATACATACATACATACATACATACATACATACATACATACATACATACATACATACATACATACATACATACATACATACATACAGGCAACACATAAAGGCAGCGTTATATAAATTTCGATTGATCAGTGGCTTGTTCGATATAATATCTTGAATCAAGGCTTCTGGAGCTCTTATCGAACACAGCATAAGTAGACACAGACCTATTGATGAAATGCGCGACTCTCCATGCTGAGCAGGGAACCAGCGTATAGACCACGTGACTGTGCTAGTATCTGCACTCGTCTCACTTCTCACGATTCTCCAGGCTGGCCCGTGCAACTGAGTTCAGAGGAGGCCATGATCGGCCCACATGGAGCAACATTTACCAAGCCGATCTTCATTCGTTGCACGGCAAGGCTAAGGATACTCAGATAGCTGTAGGCATTACGCCTACCCACCTACCTACCAACCTACCTACCCACCCACCTACCTACCTACCTACCTTATCGGTCTAGAACCGAGGCGTATAGGGAGATTGCCAATCCCGAGTTGTGAGACTTCTGCATAGACTTTTCCAGCTCGTTTAGTATCTTCCTGCTGTATTCTATTCCACTATTCCATGCGTCCATTGTGTTGTCTGCGGCCGTATTTCTTTTCCACTCAGTGAGAATGAAATCGGAAAACTGTCAGACTGTGATTGGTTATATGTTTGTATAGCGCCATTACTAAACGCGGATCAGCCAATAATATATTCTATTACAAAAGCATTATAGGGCCTCATATAGGATCATTTATGATGAGAATTGCGGGGGGGGGGTTGAAACCCGGTTTTTCTTGGAGCCACATAGTAAAGTCTGTTTTTTACACCCCAATTCCAAGTGTATCATAGTCCAACACCTTCCTATTTATTTTTCCACAATTCTCACACTGATAGTATGAGAGATCCTCTCAAAGGTAAGATCAAAGGTAGCTTAGGCTATCACATAAGATGAAGACCATCTTCAAGGTATTATATCACAAAGGGGAGAACCATTTTGAAGGTAGGATATCACTTTATAAATGCTTATATACAATACAATATACAATACAACACATGGGGCGAGAAGCATTTTCAAGGTAATATATCATATGGAATGGAAATTTTTAGCAGAGCCTGCGATGATAATTATATTGTGTGTAGTGAAATGTTGTCAGAAGTAATCATATTGCCATTATCTCACACCTTTTCGCTGCCTCCTCGCGTGGAACTAAGAAAACTACAGGGAATGGTCCTATATCTTGGGAGGGGAAAGAGGGGAGATGACGGGGGGGTTTAGTGGTCTAAAAAAGCAAATATTATTATTTCTCTGTATTATTAGAAACGACGCCTGTCTCGTCGTCGTCGTCGTCTTCAGCGCAATTGCTAGTTATTTTTCCCACAATTCTCACACTTATAGTATGAGAGATCCTCTCAAAGGTAAGATCAGGGGTAGCCTGTAGGCTCTCACATAAGATTAAAAACCATCTTCAAGGTATGATAATTTATCACATAGGGGAGCACCATTAAAGGTAGGATATCACTTTATAAATGCTTATATACAATACAATATACAATACAACACATAGGGCGAAAACCATTTTTCAGGTAATATATCATATGGAATGGAATTTTTTAGCAGAACCTACGATGAAACATTGTGTGTAGTGAAATGTTGTCAGAAGTAATCATATTGCCATTATCTCACACCTTCTCGCTGCCTCCGCGCGTGGAACTAAGAAAACTACAGGGAATGGAGTATAGGTCCTATATCTTGGGAGGGGAAAGAGGGGAGATGACGGGGGTTTAGTGGTCTAAAAAAGCAAATATTAATTATTTCTCTGTATTATTAGAAACGACGCCTGTCTCTTCTTCGTCGTCGTCGTCTTCAGCGCAATTGCTTGTTGCGAGAAATCCAATTCGCTATAAGGTTGGCTGAAACAATATTACCGGAGTGACCGAGGATAACACCAGGTTTCATAATCAAGAGGTACACACACACACACACACACACACACACACACACGCACACACACAGGCACACACACACACTGTGACACACACGACAGGTGGAACTAATGGACCTTGCGACCATAATTGTTGTCTTGGAGCAACATATGCTGGTGTGGCAACATCTATCGTGGGCATTTTCAGTCGTATATACATGTATTTAGATATAGATTATATTAATCTAATCTTAGCTAGTGCAATATAATCTACACAAATCTAATCTAATCTTATCTGAATTTAATCTAATCTAATCTTATCGAATCAAATCTTATCGAATCTGATTTTATTATTATCTAACCCATTGGTTCCCAACCTTTTTTTTGACTGTCGGGCCACTTTTTCTAAGTTGGAGGACACGAGGGTCACTTTTTCTTAGTGGAAGTACATCTGTGGCCACAAGGCTAAAATTTAATTAACTAAAGGCGTATAAAATTGTTATAGACCTAATTGAATCAAAATAGAATCTTATTTTATTTGGACGTTAATAAATCGCATCGGACATTCTATTTTCATGCGAGTTATTAACGTCCAAATAAAATAATTTGTAATAGAAATGAGTAATAGGACTATATATTACAAATTGTCAATTTTTAGCTATATTTTTCTTAATACATTGAGGTGCTGCGGGCCATTTTTGTATGCCACTTTTGGCCCGCGGACCACGGGTTGGGAGCCGCTGGTGACTATAATCTATTTTATCCAATGCAATCCACTTTGAAATACTAAACCGATGTCTGACTGTTGGCCTAATTTACTCTCCTTTAATACTGGACAAGCAATTTTATAGACGTTCATAATGGGCCACAGTTTCATACGATGATATTATTATTTTTCACAAGTGTGTCTTTGGTCGCATTGTCACAGCATTTTATAAGCCTAGGTCGACGCGTTCCTGCGATATTGAGAGTATCTGAAAATGCGCTATACAAATGCTCAATAAAATTATTATTAAGGCTCGTCTGTTATTATTATCAAGCAGATTCCAGAGGCATATATTAATGGTGTAGACATGAAATGGGGGGAGGGTTCTAAGTCACTGTGGTCGAAAAACAGACAACGCTCGTTGTGTATCGGATGAAATGTTTCGCAAGTCACCTTGTCACGACTAGTAAAGTCCTTATTACCTGCTGATAAGAACGGGCATTTCTCAAGATCTAATTTATAGAGAGCCAGACATGCCTGCTGACACACACACAGACAGACAGACAGACACACATACCAATAGGCAGATGGAAATGCAGATAGATAGATGGATCAATCAATCAATCAATCAAATATTTTTGTCATATTACTACTTGATTTTTTGACACAAGTAAATACTTGCCAATGACTGTTAAAAAAATTACGTAGGCCTATATTCTTTAGATTATAATGTAAGGAGGACTTGTTAAGCTGACTTGAGCTTTTTTCCCCTTCCAGACAGAATGTGGGATAAATTGAATACTTTTCTTTTATGCAATGATGTGTAATATTATGTATTGTGTGAAATAAATGAACTTGAACTTGAACTAATATTTTTATTTTGCAACCAAGGTATACATGACAGGCGTCCCTCCCTTCCCTCCCCTCACTCCCTTCTCCTCCCTTCTTTTCCTCGCTCCCTCCATCCCTCCCCTTCTTCCCCTCCCTCCGTCCCACCTTCCTTCCCTCCCACCCTATTTCCCAAGATTAATTATCGGTGTCTATTGCCATTATCTTGTCTTATAACTCCCGATCAAGCGTTCTTAAAAATCAGTGCTTTGTTATTTTTGCGGAACCACGCGCTATAAGATCGGCCTTCGGCGAAAAATGACGTTAAAAAGTGATGACGTCAAAAATCTATAAGTTTGTGTTGAAAGTCGGTGGGTGACGTAAATACTGCGTTAACTGTGGCCGAAATTTAAAATGTTCGAAACTCGGGAAAAGGTGAGATTTTTGGATCGCGAACACTCCTATGTCCTGCCAAGGGTCCACCCCGACCCTCCTGCGAAGGATTGGGGTCGATTGCTTCAAAACTTGTGACAGTCTTCATCTAACAATGAATAATATATATTTATTTTGTATTTATAAAGTGAGAAAGAGAGGAGAGAGAGAGGAGAGAGAGGGGGAGAGAGAAGGCAGATTTGAGACTGGGACACACACAAAGGACACACGCACACATGCACAGAGCGAGACACACGTACATAGAGGGAGATACATGTAATCAGTCAGCGAAATGATTTCTTGGCATACAATAATAGAACAGCGATTCTTCACTTCCCTCACCTGCAGACAGGTGTCACAAAATCCCTACATAAATAAATAAACACGAGTATAAATGAACACACATACAAATATATAATTGAATAGATATACACACACGCATCTACACACTGCAGCAATACATTCCAATATAATTATAAACATGCGTATACAAGGATATGACTATGTGTACATTCATTTCCAGCAGTGTCCATGATTTTCATCATCTTGTCCATCCACTAGTGAGAAAACGGGGAAGGGAACCAGCTCAGGAAATGACGTCGAAGCATATATACAGCTCTTGGGCAGAGAGATATCATTTGCAGGGATATGATGTAAACGGATATGTCATATGTAACATATACACGTACATGTATAGGCATATGCACAATGTATATGTGACACGTTTTCGTTCCTGAGTTTTCAATTTGATTTTGCAGTCAGATGAATTTTGGTCGATGGCATTGGTCACAGACGACTGTAACCTATTGTATATAATTATGTATAAGTGTATGCGCATGTATGTACTCGCGCATACTAACTTGTACAATGTACATATAAGTACATTTATACAATGAATTCATACATGTATACATACACAATTTAGCAGATACATAATTACGTTAAAACACACATAAATACACACATACGCACATATCTATGTACATACATACATACATACATACATACATACATACATACGTACGTACGTACGTACATACATACATACCTACATACATGCATGCATTCATACATACATACATACATACATACATACATACATACAATTAATTACTTTTAATTTAGTCAAAACGTCTTAATTTAGTTTAATTCAATTGTGTTTAGTGTAGTGCAATTTGTTTAGTGTACTACAATTTGTTTGCAACTTGAACAGTTACTCACCTTAACGTGACTGACGATAAACCTTTTGCGCATAATATAATCAGTCACAATCTGTCCTTAATGACTCGGCTCGCCTGATTGGCGGCATATCAAAGCTTGGGCATTATATCAAGTTTTATACGGGGACAATTGCACTGTCTGCCTTTGTAGAAACGTATTAAATTTAAGATTCCCTTCATAATACGCAATAATTATTGTCTTGCAGACCTAGCCCGAATTCTCCTATAGGAAGCTTTACCCGTATGTGTCAGTGCTATCCGTTCCAGGTCGCAGATTCCTTCGCTCGGCCACGCAAGTTGACCTGGTTGTCCCTTTGGCTTGAACCTCCACATGTAGTGCTGCATAAAAGCTTCCCTGTGGTTTCTCGTTCTGTCTCAAATAAGTCACCTAGCAGTCTCCGTATACGATAAATTCCTCGTCTTTCTCTGCCCCTTTTCCGCCCGCGTTTGAAAGCCATTTGCGATGATTATAGTTCGGTTCCGTCAGGTCGGGAGCGCCTCTGAGAACTTCCATTAAGGTGGCACAATATTAATTCGTAATTATCAAATTCATAATAATTATTAGGACTATAGGCCGAAGTTTGACGATGCGCAAGTTGGCGTCCAAGTGTCACTGATATAATTTTACTGCGTTTTAAAACTTCCATACCGGCCGAATCCTTCTTACCGATTTCACTCTGACCTCAATAAGGCCTACTTTGAAAAAGTGTTAACACGTTCTGGATGAGTTTTTTCATCTCTGTCTGCGCAGCCATTGAGAGAAACATAGATAACTAACCGAAGGAAGTAGAAATTGTATTGATTGTAGTCTATTTTATTGAAACAATTACTTGAAACGTTGAAACAATCTTTAGATAACATTTAATAAGTAAGTAAGTCCATCTAATAGGTCAGCCGATGTCAGATTACACAGATTGGAAATTCAAAACCCATTGCATGATAATTCTTGTGTCCATTGTGTTTGGATGATAATTGGGGTTCCGAAAATTGCACATCTCAGTTACATCAGAAGGGCATTCAATTTTGCATTTATGAAGGCAGATTGACAAATGATGGCCATGTTCGCAAAGTAACAAATTGCCTTTGTAATTCAAAACAGATTTGCCTAAAATTTGAAACAGAATTTAAAGTGGGACGATATATAGGATCGAAGGTGAAGTGAAATTACAGCTCTATAGGCCTGCACAATATGATTTTCACGACTGACTTGTCCTCTAAATATGGATCAAGGTTTTTCCTTTAATTTACCGGCCTGACTCTTGCCATGCGCCCAAATATCTTCATGATCTCATCCGCCTGCCGGTGTCACGTGATATTCTATCTCCCTTAAAGCTATCCGGGCGGTGAATTAATCTATCCCCCCGGATGGAATAGACTATCCGGTGGATAAAACATTCTACCCCCTTTCTTGAAAAATGCGTATGATTGAAAACTTTATGCTGTAATCAAAATTTAAAGTGACTCTAATTGCTTTAAGTGTCCTGAGGACCTGAGCAATGTTCAGAGAAAGGCAACTCGAATTTATTTAGTGACTCTGAGTTTCTTAAGTGTTTTAAATGTTCCACGTGCTCTAAAACCAAATTTAGAAAAATATCTAGTAGGAAAAACATACCCGTTAGTGTCACTGTTCAAAACAAAGCAGATCGAAATTAATTTGCAAAGATAAATACATGCGGAAGTGACTTTTTTCGACTTCTCTTCATTTGGGGGTACACGATTAATACGGGGATACTCTATTTCGTGACACCGGCATTAGCATCCTCTCTTCGT